>OX336416.1:36280483-36648471 GCA_946903255.1 Schistosoma spindalis | reverse complement strand
TAGAAACCTACTCTGTCGCATGTTATAGTAGGTAACTGTACATCTTTTAAATGTTTCCATTTTTTTGAAAGTCGGTCGGTGGGATTTCCGCGTTTTTATAGGTAGGTTATCTACAGCATATGCGCCTTCAATCCTTATCCGGTTAGTTTTATCTAAAGATTCGATTCCGAAACTAATAAGTTCGGCAGTCTGAGATGATGCTCCGATTAAGGAAGATATCTTCAATTGAGTCGTTTGTACCCGAGATTCCGACTTGCTTTGCTACATCACTAAGTACTAGAGTCGTATCTGAACCATTGTCTAACAATGCATATGTATTTACGTATCCCGTGGGCCCGTGTAGCCTAACAGGTACGAATCCTAAGTACGTTTTAGTGGAATAAATCGAGTTACAAGTGCTTGTTTAGTGCCAGAGTATGTGTTATGAAGAACCTTATGATGGCGTCGCTTACATCCATCGACTCCACACAACATAGATTGACGACAGTCTGTTGCTCGATGATTGTTTATTTTATTTATTTATTTATTTTAACACATAGATATCGGTACAAGTAGGCACCAAATACATATGCGCCACACAGATCTCATTTGATATGTGTGAGGGCTGAGATACTGCCCGGGTGCCCAAACCGAAGCAGGTGGTTTTCTTAGGGGGCCACACCACGAGCCTTTGACCTGAAGATCTGATCCACAAGGCAGTGGAGCATCGTGAGGAGATGCAGTCCCATGGTAGCCGGTGACCAAGAAATTGGTTCATACGCCATTTGTTCCCGCAGGATACTGGAGCCCATGTGCACCATTGATTTGGGGTCCGGTTATAGCGCCGGACATTCGCTTTTCGTCCTCTCATTTTCGTAAACAACCCCCCGCCACGAGAAGGCAGTGAGTAGGACTTCCCTGGCAGAGGCTATATACGCGTGGCCATGTGAGAGCATTTCGAGAGGAGGAGCGGACTCCCCCTACTCTCGGCCATACCAGGGCATTTGGGGGCTGCTCGATGATTGGGCTTTAAACAGTTAAAACATAGCTTAAACCTCTTCAGTAATTCTAGTTTTTCGTCGTGACTTACTTCTAGCAACTGTGGACAAAATGCAACTTCGTGGACATTAGAGCAAATTACACAATGTACTTTCTCTTTGCTTGATAAGGTATGGATCTTAGCTCTACTAAATACAGGCTGGTTGTTTGATGTCGCTTGAGCTTTGTAGCTCCCACTTGCCAACTGTCCGTAAGTGTTCGTCGCAATTGACACTTTCCTTTCTAGGAATTGTAGCAAGTCATTGAAATCAGGTTCTAGCCCTCTTCTTAAAATGTCGTCTGCGGCTTCTGCCCATTTCAACTGCATGTTTCGTGGCAATCGTTTTAGTATTCGTTTTATGTTGGTCGAACAATTCAGGTCAGCAATTCGTCCCATCTGTGACAAGGCTAATTTACAGTTGGTCATGAGTCTTGTTAATTTCTGCAGCCCTGCCACATCGTCCTGGTTTATTGGTGACCCGTTTAATAGTTCTGTTAAAAACGCTTCGACGATGTCGTGCGGTCTACCAAATTGCTTATGTAAAATATTAACCGCTTCAGTATAACCTTTGTCTTCTGCTAACAAAACGCAGTGTTCGATGGCATCTTTTGCTACACCGTCACAATAGTGTATCAAATACATTAATCGCTGAGTGTCATCGTTAACTCTGTCAGCAATGTTAACTTTGAATTCCTTCATGAATGCCCAAAATTTTAGAGGGCTTCCGTCGAATTCCCTGATCTCTATCTTCGGTAGACCTGCTGTCATAAATAGTGACCTTATACTGTCTACGTGTCTTTTAGGTTCCATCTCGTCGTCTATGGTTGTATTGGTGTATCGGTGACTTGCCTTAGTTACGGGTTTTATGTCTATGGATCGAGTCCCAGAGAACTCAGCAATTTCACTCGATTTCATCACTTTGTTTGAAGGTTTTGCTGTTAATTCTAACAATCGTTTACGAAGCTGAAGCTCTCGAATCTCCAATTCAATCTTCTCTACCTCCTTTTCCCTAGAAACATCTTTGTCTTCTATTCTATATTCAGTCTCTACATAGGTATCTACTAGAGGACAGCCATCATTGGGGTTTAGTTTATCATTATCAAAAGCAAGATTTAAAGAAGTAGGTGAGTTCACCTTAGAAAAGGAAGGAACAGAGTTTTCGGCGTTTGAATCATCCGTATCTTCAGAGCTGACGACATTATACTTCATTTTTCTTGTTCTCGTCATTATTGGGCCAAATTAATCGAGCGATTCGAACCAAAGTTGAGAACTGTTACTTCTATCGAAGCGTCTGCTTGACCTGATTGAGATACGCGCGAAACCGATGTTCCAAAACAACGATTTGTCTATAATAGCGGTTCTTTATTGAATAATACACAAAATTTAGTTACATACCTCAACTTGTGAGGTGTCTGTGGCGTTTAAACGCGTCCTTCAAGTATAAAGATAAAAGGCTTCCTGTAACAGTAACATAAAGAATAATTATAACATACGATAGTACAAAGGACAGCTGACAGCTGTGTCTAAATTTGCTAGCAGTTTATGAACAACCGAAACCCGAACCAAGAGCAAAACAATATGGGAACTGTTGCGTTTAAACAAATGCACGAAACTGTGGTTAAACGTTACAGTGATTAAGGTACAGTAATTATAATGATAAATACAATGATAAGTACAATAAACGTCATAAATATATGTGAATAATTCAGAATAATACAATACGACTTGCGTTACAACATAGGTGTAAAATTGTTGGAAATACAATTGCTTACTGAATGTAAATAAGTAGTACAAAACAATATAAAAAAGAGTAGAAAGGAAACGAGTAGGAACAATGTAAGCAAACTTAACACCGCCCCCCAAAGACGGCATGTCTTTCCTTACTCTAGCTGTCTAGGTATTTAATGTAAAAACATCCAGAAGTGATAATGGTACAATTTGCTCTAGCCACAATCACTCTGAATAGTCTCTCTATCGTCTACTGTTCGGTCATCCACACCTTCTAATAAACAAATTTTACGTATGTCCCTAATAATTATACCTTTCGACGTCCTGATCTTCGCTCGTCTCACTAGACCATCTTCTCCTGGGTCAATACTTACCACTAAACCTTTAGGCCAGTTATTTCGTGCATAGGTATCTCCAATAATCAAGACTAGATCGCCAACTTGTAAATCTCGTCTTTTTTGTGTCCATTTTGTTCGCGCCTGTAGGAGTGGTAAATACTCCCTTATCCACCGACGCCAAAATGTAGTCGCCAACAGTTGTGCTTGTCGCCATTGTCGGGAATAACGTTCACGTAGATTTAATTCAATGTGATGAAGGCAAGGTTTCCTTAACAAAAGTAAATTATTGGGTGACAATGTCTCGAGTTGTTCTGGGTCATCATAAACGGGAACTAAAGGTCTGTCATTAAGTATTCTTTCTACCTCGGTCAAATAGGTGGTAAGTGTCTCGTAGGACATAGTTTGTTCGCTAGACACGGCACTCAAAATTCTACGTATGCTTCTTATTAATCTTTCCCATATTCCTCCACGATGACTTGCGTAAGGTGTGTTGTAGTGCCATTCTATGTTCCGGCGAATCATTTCTTTAGCTACTCTATTATCCTTAAAGTCTGGTAATAAAAGTTGTATCTCCTTCTCTAACCCAACGAATGTAGATCCTCTATCACTGTATATCTTCTTCGGCAGCCCCCTGCGATTTGAGAAACGAGACAACGCCATCAGAAAGGAATCAGTTGATAATGCGCAGGCAACTTCTATGTGAACTGCTCTACTGTTGAAACACGTAAATAGGCAACCATAACACTTTCGAGATTTACGTCCCTCTTTAATCATGATCGGTCCGAAATAATCTACTCCCGTTGTTGCAAACGGAAAATCGGGTGTTATCCGTGTAGATGGTAAATCTCCCATCAGTTGTGACATCGGCTTGGCTGATCTAATGCGACAGCCTATACATCTGTGTATGACTCTCTTGATGGCCGTAGTACCCTTTAGGACCCAATACCTTTTACGCAAGGCAGCTAGCGTGTGGTACACACCCATGTGTCCTTCAACTTGATGGTAATACCGAATGATGAGTTCCGTTATAGGGTGTTTACTGGGTAGAATAATCGGATGTTTCTGCTCCATCGGAAGGTCACTACTGCTCAAACGTCCTCCCACCCGAATCAGGTTGTCAATTACGATCGGCCGTAACTTATTAATAACATGATTCTTGGATGTGATATTGTCTGAATGCTTGTGTCGTTTAATCCAATGGCTAATTTCCGCGAATTCTCGCCCTTGTACGTATTCCAATAAATTTCTTTCGGCGTTATCCAATTCGTTAAGAGTAAGAGGTCCACTTTCGTTCGTTTTATTGTGGAGGTAGCGTTTGAATCTGGTGAACCAAGCTGTGCATTGTTTGAGTTTGATCCATGACGAAAAATACGATATAAATTTATCAAGAGGAAGAACTGCAGTCATGGTGTTCAGGATTGTAACGTTCTTTAACTCTAGATCAACTGGGAGTTTTAATATTTCCTTCCATCTATACTCAGGCCATTTATTCCTATCGGTCGTTAGGAATTCAGGACCTGAAAGCCAAACTTTAATGTAGTTAGGGTCATACTTACATATTCCTCTGGAAGCTAAATCAGCAGGATTGATAGATGATGGTACATACCTCCACTGCGATGGTCTGGTTCGTTCATGAATAAAGTTAATTCTATTAGCTACATATGTCTTGAAACGTGACGTTGTATTAAGTATGTAGTTTAATACTATCATAGAGTCGGTCCAGAAGTAGATTTCGGTCAGGTCCTTCAGTTTATTTTCTTCTACTATTTGCTTCATCAATTTCCCTGGAAGTACTGCAGCTTGCAGTTCAAGGCGTGGAATACTGACAAATTTAAGGGGTGTTATTCTAGATTTGCCCAAGATGAAGCTACACCTCGTTACATTTGGATCATATTGTAATCTCATATAGGCCACGGCTCCATAACCACTTTCTGAAGCATCCGAAAATAGATTTAAAGAAATCTGTCCTTTATTATACGACTCAACATTCAAACATCGTGGTATCCGCAGGGATCTGACACCGGCTATTCCTTCTAACCAGGTTTCCCAACTCGATCGCAACTCCTCATCAATCATCTCGTCCCACCCATAGTTTTTACGGCATAGTTGTTGCAGAATTCGTTTAGGAGTAAGCGATAGAGGCGCTAGAAACCCAAGAGGATCATATAAAGATGATGCACATGATAGAATGCCTCTCCTAGTAGTCGGCCGTTCAGGTAAATTCACGTCAAATACAAAACAATCAGACTGAGTGTGCCAACAAAGTCCTAAAGTCCTCTGTAAGCGTTCCGTCTAGCCCGATATACAAACCAGATTGTCTGACCTATCGCATATAGGAACCTCATTCAGAGCATCATTTACGTTACTGAACCCATTATGTAAGCGGAAACTTCCAAGCGCTACAAGTCTTATCAAGTTGTTCGCTAACTCAGCAGCTTCAGCGGTTGTCTCTACTGAGACAAGACAATCGTCCACGTAAAAGTTTTCTCGTAAGGTGGCCAGTGTTTTTTCATCAAACAAATCTCGGTGGTCTACAGCTGTATGTCTTAAAGCATATGTGGCACAAAATGGTGAAGATGAAGCCCCGAAAACATGTACATGTAACTCATAGACATCAGGGGGAGAGTCAAGATTACCATCGGGATACCATAAGAAGCTAAAAGCCTTTGTATCTTCTTCAGGAAGACGTACCTGGAGGAACATTTCTTCAATATCTGCTGACAATCCAATTTTATGCTTTCTGAATCTAAGCAAAACTCCCACTAAATCATTTGTCAGATCCGGTCCCGAATGTATGCAATCATTTAAAGACCTGTTTTGTAATTTAGCAGCGCAGTCAAAGACTATTCGAACTTTACCTGGCTTTTTAGGGTTGAACACAGGGTGATGTGGAATAAAATACCTTTCTTCTTCGATAGCTTGAGTCACTCGAGACAAGTATCCTTTACTTTCGTGGGTGGCTAATATATTAGTATACTGTTTGCGAAGATGCTCGTCTTTCAGTAATCTTTTACGTAGGTAAATTAATCGTTTTTCTATTTCGCGTTTGTTTTTTGGGAGTGAGTGCCAATCAAATTTCCAGGGTATCGGCACTTGATAATGTCCGTCAAACAATATTGTTTGTTTGTCAGTTATTTCCGCGATAGCCTTATCGCATGAAGACATAGCAATTTTATCAGAGTATTTATTTTCAGAAAATTCATGTTCAAACATTCTGAGAATGTCTTCCTCGATGGAACTCTTCGTTTCTAAACAGTTTATAAAGACAGAAGTTTTATTAACTTGACCCCCCGACCCAAATAGAGCCCATCCTAACATAGTTAGTGAAGCGTAAGGTTGTTTTTGCTTACGGATACGATGATCGAGAACCTAATGGGCTTCTGGGACGTCAACTCCAATTAGTAAACCTACTCTGTCGCATGTTATAGTAGGTAACTGTACATCTTTTAAATGTTTCCATCTTTTTTGAAAGTCGGTCGGTGGGATTTCCGCCGTTTTTATAGGTAGGTTATCTACAGCATATGCGCCTTCAATCCTTATCCGGTTAGTTTTATCTAAAGATTCGATTCCGAAACTAATAAGTTCGGCAGTCTGAGATGATGCTCCGATTAAGGAAGATATCTTCAATTGAGTCGTTGTACCCGAGATTCCGACTTGCTTTGCTACATCACTAAGTACTAGAGTCGTATCTGAACCATTGTCTAACAATGCATATGTATTTACGTATCCCGTGGGCCCGTGTAGCCTAACAGGTACGAATCCTAAGTACGTTTTAGTGGAATAAATCGAGTTACAATGTGCTTGTTTAGTGCCAGAGTATGTGTTATGAAGAACCTTATGATGGCGTCGCTTACATCCATCGACTCCACACAACATAGATTGACGACAGTCTGTTGCTCGATGATTGTAGAGGGTGTGATACTGTTCGGGTTCCCAAATCGAAGCAGGTGGTTTTCTTAGGGGACCACACCACGAGCCTTTGACCTGAAGATCTGATCCACAAGGCAGTGGAGCATCGTGAGGAGATGCAGTCCCATGGTAGCCGGTGACCAAGAAATTGGTTCATGCGCCATTTGTTCCTTCAGGATACTGGAGCCCATGTGCACCATTGGTTTGGGGTCCGGTTACAGCGCCGGACGTTCGCTTTTCGTCCTCTCATTTTAGTAAACAACCCCCCGGCTTTAAACAGTTAAAACATAGCTTAAACCTCTTCAGTAATTCTAGTTTTTCGTCGTGACTTACTTCTAGCAACTGTGGACAAAATGCAACTTCGTGGACATTAGAGCAAATTACACAATGTACTTTCTCTTTGCTTGATAAGGTATGGATCTTAGCTCTACTAAATACAGGCTGGTTGTTTGATGTCGCTTGAGCTTTGTAGCTCCCACTTGCCAACTGTCCGTAAGTGTTCGTCGCAATTGACACTTTCCTTTCTAGGAATTGTAGCAAGTCATTGAAATCAGGTTCTAGCCCTCTTCTTAAAATGTCGTCTGCGGCTTCTGCCCATTTCAACTGCATGTTTCGTGGCAATCGTTTTAGTATTCGTTTTATGTTGGTCGAACAATTCAGGTCAGCAATTCGTCCCATCTGTGACAAGGCTAATTTACAGTTGGTCATGAGTCTTGTTAATTTCTGCAGCCCTGCCACATCGTCCTGGTTTATTGGTGACCCGTTTAATAGTTCTGTTAAAAACGCTTCGACGATGTCGTGCGGTCTACCAAATTGCTTATGTAAAATATTAACCGCTTCAGTATAACCTTTGTCTTCTGCTAACAAAACGCAGTGTTCGATGGCATCTTTTGCTACACCGTCACAATAGTGTATCAAATACATTAATCGCTGAGTGTCATCGTTAACTCTGTCAGCAATGTTAACTTTGAATTCCTTCATGAATGCCCAAAATTTTAGAGGGCTTCCGTCGAATTCCCTGATCTCTATCTTCGGTAGACCTGCTGTCATAAATAGTGACCTTATACTGTCTACGTGTCTTTTAGGTTCCATCTCGTCGTCTATGGTTGTATTGGTGTATCGGTGACTTGCCTTAGTTACGGGTTTTATGTCTATGGATCGAGTCCCAGAGAACTCAGCAATTTCACTCGATTTCATCACTTTGTTTGAAGGTTTTGCTGTTAATTCTAACAATCGTTTACGAAGCTGAAGCTCTCGAATCTCCAATTCAATCTTCTCTACCTCCTTTTCCCTAGAAACATCTTTGTCTTCTATTCTATATTCAGTCTCTACATAGGTATCTACTAGAGGACAGCCATCATTGGGGTTTAGTTTATCATTATCAAAAGCAAGATTTAAAGAAGTAGGTGAGTTCACCTTAGAAAAGGAAGGAACAGAGTTTTCGGCGTTTGAATCATCCGTATCTTCAGAGCTGACGACATTATACTTCATTTTTCTTGTTCTCGTCATTATTGGGCCAAATTAATCGAGCGATTCGAACCAAAGTTGAGAACTGTTACTTCTATCGAAGCGTCTGCTTGACCTGATTGAGATACGCGCGAAACCGATGTTCCAAAACAACGATTTGTCTATAATAGCGGTTCTTTATTGAATAATACACAAAATTTAGTTACATACCTCAACTTGTGAGGTGTCTGTGGCGTTTAAACGCGTCCTTCAAGTATAAAGATAAAAGGCTTCCTGTAACAGTAACATAAAGAACAATTATAACATACGATAGTACAAAGGACAGCTGACAGCTGTGTCTAAATTTGCTAGCAGTTTATGAACAACCGAAACCCGAACCAAGAGCAAAACAATATGGGAACTGTTGCGTTTAAACAAATGCACGAAACTGTGGTTAAACGTTACAGTGATTAAGGTACAGTAATTATAATGATAAATACAATGATAAGTACAATAAACGTCATAAATATATGTGAATAATTCAGAATAATACAATACGACTTGCGTTACAACATAGGTGTAAAATTGTTGGAAATACAATTGCTTACTGAATGTAAATAAGTAGTACAAAACAATATAAAAAAGAGTAGAAAGGAAACGAGTAGGAACAATGTAAGCAAACTTAACACCGCCCCCCAAAGACGGCATGTCTTTCCTTACTCTAGCTGTCTAGGTATTTAATGTAAAAACATCCAGAAGTGATAATGGTACAATTTGCTCTAGCCACAATCACTCTGAATAGTCTCTCTATCGTCTACTGTTCGGTCATCCACACTTTCTAATAAACAAATTTTACGTATGTCCCTAATAATTATACCTTTCGACGTCCTGATCTTCGCTCGTCTCACTAGACCATCTTCTCCTGGGTCAATACTTACCACTAAACCTTTAGGCCAGTTATTTCGTGCATAGGTATCTCCAATAATCAAGACTAGATCGCCAACTTGTAAATCTCGTCTTTTTTGTGTCCATTTTGTTCGCGCCTGTAGGAGTGGTAAATACTCCCTTATCCACCGACGCCAGAATGTAGTCGCCAACAGTTGTGCTTGTCGCCATTGTCGGGAATAACGTTCACGTAGATTTAATTCAATGTGATGAAGGCAAGGTTTCCTTAACAAAAGTAAATTATTGGGTGACAATGTCTCGAGTTGTTCTGGGTCATCATAAACGGGAACTAAAGGTCTGTCATTAAGTATTCTTTCTACCTCGGTCAAATAGGTGGTAAGTGTCTCGTAGGACATAGTTTGTTCGCTAGACACGGCACTCAAAATTCTACGTATGCTTCTTATTAATCTTTCCCATATTCCTCCACGATGACTTGCGTAAGGTGTGTTGTAGTGCCATTCTATGTTCCGGCGAATCATTTCTTTAGCTACTCTATTATCCTTAAAGTCTGGTAATAAAAGTTGTATCTCCTTCTCTAACCCAACGAATGTAGATCCTCTATCACTGTATATCTTCTTCGGCAGCCCCCTGCGATTTGAGAAACGAGACAACGCCATCAGAAAGGAATCAGTTGATAATGCGCAGGCAACTTCTATGTGAACTGCTCTAGTGTTGAAACACGTAAATAGGCAACCATAACACTTTCGAGATTTACGTCCCTCTTTAATCATGATCGGTCCGAAATAATCTACTCCCGTTGTTGCAAACGGAAAATCGGGTGTTATCCGTGTAGATGGTAAATCTCCCATCAGTTGTGACATCGGCTTGGCTGATCTAATGCGACAGCCTATACATCTGTGTATGACTCTCTTGATGGCCGTAGTACCCTTTAGGACCCAATACCTTTTACGCAAGGCAGCTAGCGTGTGGTACACACCCATGTGTCCTTCAACTTGATGGTAATACCGAATGATGAGTTCCGTTATAGGGTGTTTACTGGGTAGAATAATCGGATGTTTCTGCTCCATCGGAAGGTCACTACTGCTCAAACGTCCTCCCACCCGAATCAGGTTGTCAATTACGATCGGCCGTAACTTATTAATAACATGATTCTTGGATGTGATATTGTCTGAATGCTTGTGTCGTTTAATCCAATGGCTAATTTCCGCGAATTCTCGCCCTTGTACGTATTCCAATAAATTTCTTTCGGCGTTATCCAATTCGTTAAGAGTAAGAGGTCCACTTTCGTTCGTTTTATTGTGGAGGTAGCGTTTGAATCTGGTGAACCAAGCTGTGCATTGTTTGAGTTTGATCCATGACGAAAAATACGATATAAATTTATCAAGAGGAAGAACTGCAGTCATGGTGTTCAGGATTGTAACGTTCTTTAACTCTAGATCAACTGGGAGTTTTAATATTTCCTTCCATCTATACTCAGGCCATTTATTCCTATCGGTCGTTAGGAATTCAGGACCTGAAAGCCAAACTTTAATGTAGTTAGGGTCATACTTACATATTCCTCTGGAAGCTAAATCAGCAGGATTGATAGATGATGGTACATACCTCCACTGCGATGGTCTGGTTCGTTCATGAATAAAGTTAATTCTATTAGCTACATATGTCTTGAAACGTGACGTTGTATTAAGTATGTAGTTTAATACTATCATAGAGTCGGTCCAGAAGTAGATTTCGGTCAGGTCCTTCAGTTTTATTTCTTCTACTATTTGCTTCATCAATTTCACTGACAGTACTGCGGCTTGCAGTTCAAGGCGTGGAATACTGACAAATTTAAGGGGTGTTATTCTAGATTTGCCCAAGATGAAGCTACACCTCGTTACATTTGGATCATATTGTAATCTCATATAGGCCACGGCTCCATAACCACTTTCTGAAGCATCCGAAAATAGATGTAAAGAAATCTGTCCTTTATTATACGACTCAACATTCAAACATCGTGGTATCCGCAGGGATCTGACACCGGCTATTCCTTCTAACCAGGTTTCCCAACTCGATCGCAACTCCTCATCAATCATCTCGTCCCACCCATAGTTTTTACGGCATAGTTGTTGCAGAATTCGTTTAGGAGTAAGCGATAGAGGCGCTAGAAACCCAAGAGGATCATATAAAGATGATGCACATGATAGAATGCCTCTCCTAGTAGTCGGCCGTTCAGGTAAATTCACGTCAAATACAAAACAATCAGACTGAGTGTGCCAACAAAGTCCTAAAGTCCTCTGTATACGTTCCGTCGAACCCGGTATACAAATCAGATTGTCTGACCTATCGCATATAGGAACCTCATTCAGAGCATCATTTACGTTACTGACCCATTTATGTAAGCGGAAACTTCCAAGCGCTACAAGTCTTATCAAGTTGTTCGCTAACTCAGCAGCTTCAGCGGTTGTCTCTACTGAGACAAGACAATCGTCCACGTAAAAGTTTTCTCGTAAGGTGGCCAGTGTTTTTTCATCAAACAAATCTCGGTGGTCTACAGCTGTATGTCTTAAAGCATATGTGGCACAAAATGGTGAAGATGTAGCCCCGAAAGGGTGTACATGTAACTCATAGACATCAGGGGGAGAGTCAAGATTACCATCGGGATACCATAAGAAGCTAAAAGCCTTTGTATCTTCTTCAGGAAGACGTACCTGGAGGAACATTTCTTCAATATCTGCTGACAATCCAATTTTATGCTTTCTGAATCTAAGCAAAACTCCCACTAAATCATTTGTCAGATCCGGTCCAGAATGTATGCAATCATTTAAAGACCTGTTTTGTAATTTAGCAGCGCAGTCAAAGACTATTCGAACTTTACCTGGCTTTTTAGGGTTGAACACAGGGTGATGTGGAATAAAATACCTTTCTTCTTCGATAGCTTGAGTCACTCGAGACAAGTATCCTTTACTTTCGTGGGTGGCTAATATATTAGTATACTGTTTGCGAAGATGCTCGTCTTTCAGTAATCTTTTACGTAGGTAAATTAATCGTTTTTCTATTTCGCGTTTGTTTTTTGGGAGTGAGTGCCAATCAAATTTCCAGGGTATCGGCACTTGATAATGTCCGTCAAACAATATTGTTTGTTTGTCAGTTATTTCCGCGATAGCCTTATCGCATGAAGACATAGCAATTTTATCAGAGTATTTATTTTCAGAAAATTCATGTTCAAACATTCTGAGAATGTCTTCCTCGATGGAACTCTTCGTTTCTAAACAGTTTATAAAGACAGAAGTTTTATTAACTTGACCCCCCGGCCCAAATAGAGCCCATCCTAACATAGTTAGTGAAGCGTAAGGTTGTTTTGGCTTCCCGATACGTTGATCGAGAACCCAATGGGCTTCTGGGACGTCAACTCCAATTAGTAAACCTACTCTGTCGCATGTTATAGTAGGTAACTGTACATCTTTTAAATGTTTCCATCTTTTTTGAAAGTCGGTCGGTGGGATTTCCGCCGTTTTTATAGGTAGGTTATCTACAGCATATGCGCCTTCAATCCTTATCCGGTTAGTTTTATCTAAAGATTCGATTCCGAAACTAATAAGTTCGGCAGTCTGAGATGATGCTCCGATTAAGGAAGATATCTTCAATTGAGTCGTTGTACCCGAGATTCCGACTTGCTTTGCTACATCACTAAGTACTAGAGTCGTATCTGAACCATTGTCTAACAATGCATATGTATTTACGTATCCCGTGGGCCCGTGTAGCCTAACAGGTACGAATCCTAAGTACGTTTTAGTGGAATAAATCGAGTTACAATGTGCTTGTTTAGTGCCAGAGTATGTGTTATGAAGAACCTTATGATGGCGTCGCTTACATCCATCGACTCCACACAACATAGATTGACGACAGTCTGTTGCTCGATGATTGTTTATTTTATTTATTTATTTATTTTAACACATAGATATCGGTACAAGAAGGCACCAAATACATATGCGCCACACAGATCTCATTTGATATGTGTGAGGGCTGTGATACTGCCCGGGTGCCCAAACCGAAGCAGGTGGTTTCCTTAGGGGGCCACACCCCGAGCCTTTGACCTGAAGATCTGATCCACAAGGCAGTGGAGCATCGTGAGGAGATGCAGTCCCATGGTAGCCGGTGACCAAGAAATTGGTTCATACGCCATTTGTTCCCTCAGGATACTGGAGCCCATGTGCACCATTGAGTTGGGGTCCGGTTATAGCGCCGGACATTCGCTTTTCGTCCTCTCATTTTCGTAAACAACACCCCCGCCACGAGAAGGCAGTGAGTAGGACTTCCCTGGCAGAGGCTGTATATGCGTGGCCATGTGAGAGCATTTCGAGAGGAGGAGCGGACTCCCCCCACTCTCGGCCATACCAGGGCATTTGGGGGCTGCTCGATGATTGGGCTTTAAACAGTTAAAACATAGCTTAAACCTCTTCAGTAATTCTAGTTTTTCGTCGTGACTTACTTCTAGCAACTGTGGACAAAATGCAACTTCGTGGACATTAGAGCAAATTACACAATGTACTTTCTCTTTGCTTGATAAGGTATGGATCTTAGCTCTACTAAATACAGGCTGGTTGTTTGATGTCGCTTGAGCTTTGTAGCTCCCACTTGCCAACTGTCCGTAAGTGTTCGTCGCAATTGACACTTTCCTTTCTAGGAATTGTAGCAAGTCATTGAAATCAGGTTCTAGCCCTCTTCTTAAAATGTCGTCTGCGGCTTCTGCCCATTTCAACTGCATGTTTCGTGGCAATCGTTTTAGTATTCGTTTTATGTTGGTCGAACAATTCAGGTCAGCAATTCGTCCCATCTGTGACAAGGCTAATTTACAGTTGGTCATGAGTCTTGTTAATTTCTGCAGCCCTGCCACATCGTCCTGGTTTATTGGTGACCCGTTTAATAGTTCTGTTAAAAACGCTTCGACGATGTCGTGCGGTCTACCAAATTGCTTATGTAAAATATTAACCGCTTCAGTATAACCTTTGTCTTCTGCTAACAAAACGCAGTGTTCGATGGCATCTTTTGCTACACCGTCACAATAGTGTATCAAATACATTAATCGCTGAGTGTCATCGTTAACTCTGTCAGCAATGTTAACTTTGAATTCCTTCATGAATGCCCAAAATTTTAGAGGGCTTCCGTCGAATTCCCTGATCTCTATCTTCGGTAGACCTGCTGTCATAAATAGTGACCTTATACTGTCTACGTGTCTTTTAGGTTCCATCTCGTCGTCTATGGTTGTATTGGTGTATCGGTGACTTGCCTTAGTTACGGGTTTTATGTCTATGGATCGAGTCCCAGAGAACTCAGCAATTTCACTCGATTTCATCACTTTGTTTGAAGGTTTTGCTGTTAATTCTAACAATCGTTTACGAAGCTGAAGCTCTCGAATCTCCAATTCAATCTTCTCTACCTCCTTTTCCCTAGAAACATCTTTGTCTTCTATTCTATATTCAGTCTCTACATAGGTATCTACTAGAGGACAGCCATCATTGGGGTTTAGTTTATCATTATCAAAAGCAAGATTTAAAGAAGTAGGTGAGTTCACCTTAGAAAAGGAAGGAACAGAGTTTTCGGCGTTTGAATCATCCGTATCTTCAGAGCTGACGACATTATACTTCATTTTTCTTGTTCTCGTCATTATTGGGCCAAATTAATCGAGCGATTCGAACCAAA
This sequence comes from Schistosoma spindalis, assembly GCA_946903255.1. Classification (NCBI taxonomy): domain Eukaryota; kingdom Metazoa; phylum Platyhelminthes; class Trematoda; order Strigeidida; family Schistosomatidae; genus Schistosoma; species Schistosoma spindalis. Next base: position 36,633,447 of record OX336416.1, on the reverse strand, counting down.
GTTGAGAACTGTTACTTCTATCGAAGCGTCTGCTTGACCTGATTGAGATACGCGCGAAACCGATGTTCCAAAACAACGATTTGTCTATAATAGCGGTTCTTTATTGAATAATACACAAAATTTAGTTACATACCTCAACTTGTGAGGTGTCTGTGGCGTTTAAACGCGTCCTTCAAGTATAAAGATAAAAGGCTTCCTGTAACAGTAACATAAAGAATAATTATAACATACGATAGTACAAAGGACAGCTGACAGCTGTGTCTAAATTTGCTAGCAGTTTATGAACAACCGAAACCCGAACCAAGAGCAAAACAATATGGGAACTGTTGCGTTTAAACAAATGCACGAAACTGTGGTTAAACGTTACAGTGATTAAGGTACAGTAATTATAATGATAAATACAATGATAAGTACAATAAACGTCATAAATATATGTGAATAATTCAGAATAATACAATACGACTTGCGTTACAACATAGGTGTAAAATTGTTGGAAATACAATTGCTTACTGAATGTAAATAAGTAGTACAAAACAATATAAAAAAGAGTAGAAAGGAAACGAGTAGGAACAATGTAAGCAAACTTAACACCGCCCCCCAAAGACGGCATGTCTTTCCTTACTCTAGCTGTCTAGGTATTTAATGTAAAAACATCCAGAAGTGATAATGGTACAATTTGCTCTAGCCACAATCACTCTGAATAGTCTCTCTATCGTCTACTGTTCGGTCATCCACACCTTCTAATAAACAAATTTTACGTATGTCCCTAATAATTATACCTTTCGACGTCCTGATCTTCGCTCGTCTCACTAGACCATCTTCTCCTGGGTCAATACTTACCACTAAACCTTTAGGCCAGTTATTTCGTGCATAGGTATCTCCAATAATCAAGACTAGATCGCCAACTTGTAAATCTCGTCTTTTTTGTGTCCATTTTGTTCGCGCCTGTAGGAGTGGTAAATACTCCCTTATCCACCGACGCCAAAATGTAGTCGCCAACAGTTGTGCTTGTCGCCATTGTCGGGAATAACGTTCACGTAGATTTAATTCAATGTGATGAAGGCAAGGTTTCCTTAACAAAAGTAAATTATTGGGTGACAATGTCTCGAGTTGTTCTGGGTCATCATAAACGGGAACTAAAGGTCTGTCATTAAGTATTCTTTCTACCTCGGTCAAATAGGTGGTAAGTGTCTCGTAGGACATAGTTTGTTCGCTAGACACGGCACTCAAAATTCTACGTATGCTTCTTATTAATCTTTCCCATATTCCTCCACGATGACTTGCGTAAGGTGTGTTGTAGTGCCATTCTATGTTCCGGCGAATCATTTCTTTAGCTACTCTATTATCCTTAAAGTCTGGTAATAAAAGTTGTATCTCCTTCTCTAACCCAACGAATGTAGATCCTCTATCACTGTATATCTTCTTCGGCAGCCCCCTGCGATTTGAGAAACGAGACAACGCCATCAGAAAGGAATCAGTTGATAATGCGCAGGCAACTTCTATGTGAACTGCTCTAGTGTTGAAACACGTAAATAGGCAACCATAACACTTTCGAGATTTACGTCCCTCTTTAATCATGATCGGTCCGAAATAATCTACTCCCGTTGTTGCAAACGGAAAATCGGGTGTTATCCGTGTAGATGGTAAATCTCCCATCAGTTGTGACATCGGCTTGGCTGATCTAATGCGACAGCCTATACATCTGTGTATGACTCTCTTGATGGCCGTAGTACCCTTTAGGACCCAATACCTTTTACGCAAGGCAGCTAGCGTGTGGTACACACCCATGTGTCCTTCAACTTGATGGTAATACCGAATGATGAGTTCCGTTATAGGGTGTTTACTGGGTAGAATAATCGGATGTTTCTGCTCCATCGGAAGGTCACTACTGCTCAAACGTCCTCCCACCCGAATCAGGTTGTCAATTACGATCGGCCGTAACTTATTAATAACATGATTCTTGGATGTGATATTGTCTGAATGCTTGTGTCGTTTAATCCAATGGCTAATTTCCGCGAATTCTCGCCCTTGTACGTATTCCAATAAATTTCTTTCGGCGTTATCCAATTCGTTAAGAGTAAGAGGTCCACTTTCGTTCGTTTTATTGTGGAGGTAGCGTTTGAATCTGGTGAACCAAGCTGTGCATTGTTTGAGTTTGATCCATGACGAAAAATACGATATAAATTTATCAAGAGGAAGAACTGCAGTCATGGTGTTCAGGATTGTAACGTTCTTTAACTCTAGATCAACTGGGAGTTTTAATATTTCCTTCCATCTATACTCAGGCCATTTATTCCTATCGGTCGTTAGGAATTCAGGACCTGAAAGCCAAACTTTAATGTAGTTAGGGTCATACTTACATATTCCTCTGGAAGCTAAATCAGCAGGATTGATAGATGATGGTACATACCTCCACTGCGATGGTCTGGTTCGTTCATGAATAAAGTTAATTCTATTAGCTACATATGTCTTGAAACGTGACGTTGTATTAAGTATGTAGTTTAATACTATCATAGAGTCGGTCCAGAAGTAGATTTCGGTCAGGTCCTTCAGTTTTATTTCTTCTACTATTTGCTTCATCAATTTCACTGACAGTACTGCGGCTTGCAGTTCAAGGCGTGGAATACTGACAAATTTAAGGGGTGTTATTCTAGATTTGCCCAAGATGAAGCTACACCTCGTTACATTTGGATCATATTGTAATCTCATATAGGCCACGGCTCCATAACCACTTTCTGAAGCATCCGAAAATAGATGTAAAGAAATCTGTCCTTTATTATACGACTCAACATTCAAACATCGTGGTATCCGCAGGGATCTGACACCGGCTATTCCTTCTAACCAGGTTTCCCAACTCGATCGCAACTCCTCATCAATCATCTCGTCCCACCCATAGTTTTTACGGCATAGTTGTTGCAGAATTCGTTTAGGAGTAAGCGATAGAGGCGCTAGAAACCCAAGAGGATCATATAAAGATGATGCACATGATAGAATGCCTCTCCTAGTAGTCGGCCGTTCAGGTAAATTCACGTCAAATACAAAACAATCAGACTGAGTGTGCCAACAAAGTCCTAAAGTCCTCTGTATACGTTCCGTCGAACCCGGTATACAAATCAGATTGTCTGACCTATCGCATATAGGAACCTCATTCAGAGCATCATTTACGTTACTGACCCATTTATGTAAGCGGAAACTTCCAAGCGCTACAAGTCTTATCAAGTTGTTCGCTAACTCAGCAGCTTCAGCGGTTGTCTCTACTGAGACAAGACAATCGTCCACGTAAAAGTTTTCTCGTAAGGTGGCCAGTGTTTTTTCATCAAACAAATCTCGGTGGTCTACAGCTGTATGTCTTAAAGCATATGTGGCACAAAATGGTGAAGATGTAGCCCCGAAAGGGTGTACATGTAACTCATAGACATCAGGGGGAGAGTCAAGATTACCATCGGGATACCATAAGAAGCTAAAAGCCTTTGTATCTTCTTCAGGAAGACGTACCTGGAGGAACATTTCTTCAATATCTGCTGACAATCCAATTTTATGCTTTCTGAATCTAAGCAAAACTCCCACTAAATCATTTGTCAGATCCGGTCCAGAATGTATGCAATCATTTAAAGACCTGTTTTGTAATTTAGCAGCGCAGTCAAAGACTATTCGAACTTTACCTGGCTTTTTAGGGTTGAACACAGGGTGATGTGGAATAAAATACCTTTCTTCTTCGATAGCTTGAGTCACTCGAGACAAGTATCCTTTACTTTCGTGGGTGGCTAATATATTAGTATACTGTTTGCGAAGATGCTCGTCTTTCAGTAATCTTTTACGTAGGTAAATTAATCGTTTTTCTATTTCGCGTTTGTTTTTTGGGAGTGAGTGCCAATCAAATTTCCAGGGTATCGGCACTTGATAATGTCCGTCAAACAATATTGTTTGTTTGTCAGTTATTTCCGCGATAGCCTTATCGCATGAAGACATAGCAATTTTATCAGAGTATTTATTTTCAGAAAATTCATGTTCAAACATTCTGAGAATGTCTTCCTCGATGGAACTCTTCGTTTCTAAACAGTTTATAAAGACAGAAGTTTTATTAACTTGACCCCCCGGCCCAAATAGAGCCCATCCTAACATAGTTAGTGAAGCGTAAGGTTGTTTTGGCTTCCCGATACGTTGATCGAGAACCCAATGGGCTTCTGGGACGTCAACTCCAATTAGTAAACCTACTCTGTCGCATGTTATAGTAGGTAACTGTACATCTTTTAAATGTTTCCATCTTTTTTGAAAGTCGGTCGGTGGGATTTCCGCCGTTTTTATAGGTAGGTTATCTACAGCATATGCGCCTTCAATCCTTATCCGGTTAGTTTTATCTAAAGATTCGATTCCGAAACTAATAAGTTCGGCAGTCTGAGATGATGCTCCGATTAAGGAAGATATCTTCAATTGAGTCGTTGTACCCGAGATTCCGACTTGCTTTGCTACATCACTAAGTACTAGAGTCGTATCTGAACCATTGTCTAACAATGCATATGTATTTACGTATCCCGTGGGCCCGTGTAGCCTAACAGGTACGAATCCTAAGTACGTTTTAGTGGAATAAATCGAGTTACAATGTGCTTGTTTAGTGCCAGAGTATGTGTTATGAAGAACCTTATGATGGCGTCGCTTACATCCATCGACTCCACACAACATAGATTGACGACAGTCTGTTGCTCGATGATTGTTTATTTTATTTATTTATTTATTTTAACACATAGATATCGGTACAAGAAGGCACCAAATACATATGCGCCACACAGATCTCATTTGATATGTGTGAGGGCTGTGATACTGCCCGGGTGCCCAAACCGAAGCAGGTGGTTTCCTTAGGGGGCCACACCCCGAGCCTTTGACCTGAAGATCTGATCCACAAGGCAGTGGAGCATCGTGAGGAGATGCAGTCCCATGGTAGCCGGTGACCAAGAAATTGGTTCATACGCCATTTGTTCCCTCAGGATACTGGAGCCCATGTGCACCATTGAGTTGGGGTCCGGTTATAGCGCCGGACATTCGCTTTTCGTCCTCTCATTTTCGTAAACAACACCCCCGCCACGAGAAGGCAGTGAGTAGGACTTCCCTGGCAGAGGCTGTATATGCGTGGCCATGTGAGAGCATTTCGAGAGGAGGAGCGGACTCCCCCCACTCTCGGCCATACCAGGGCATTTGGGGGCTGCTCGATGATTGGGCTTTAAACAGTTAAAACATAGCTTAAACCTCTTCAGTAATTCTAGTTTTTCGTCGTGACTTACTTCTAGCAACTGTGGACAAAATGCAACTTCGTGGACATTAGAGCAAATTACACAATGTACTTTCTCTTTGCTTGATAAGGTATGGATCTTAGCTCTACTAAATACAGGCTGGTTGTTTGATGTCGCTTGAGCTTTGTAGCTCCCACTTGCCAACTGTCCGTAAGTGTTCGTCGCAATTGACACTTTCCTTTCTAGGAATTGTAGCAAGTCATTGAAATCAGGTTCTAGCCCTCTTCTTAAAATGTCGTCTGCGGCTTCTGCCCATTTCAACTGCATGTTTCGTGGCAATCGTTTTAGTATTCGTTTTATGTTGGTCGAACAATTCAGGTCAGCAATTCGTCCCATCTGTGACAAGGCTAATTTACAGTTGGTCATGAGTCTTGTTAATTTCTGCAGCCCTGCCACATCGTCCTGGTTTATTGGTGACCCGTTTAATAGTTCTGTTAAAAACGCTTCGACGATGTCGTGCGGTCTACCAAATTGCTTATGTAAAATATTAACCGCTTCAGTATAACCTTTGTCTTCTGCTAACAAAACGCAGTGTTCGATGGCATCTTTTGCTACACCGTCACAATAGTGTATCAAATACATTAATCGCTGAGTGTCATCGTTAACTCTGTCAGCAATGTTAACTTTGAATTCCTTCATGAATGCCCAAAATTTTAGAGGGCTTCCGTCGAATTCCCTGATCTCTATCTTCGGTAGACCTGCTGTCATAAATAGTGACCTTATACTGTCTACGTGTCTTTTAGGTTCCATCTCGTCGTCTATGGTTGTATTGGTGTATCGGTGACTTGCCTTAGTTACGGGTTTTATGTCTATGGATCGAGTCCCAGAGAACTCAGCAATTTCACTCGATTTCATCACTTTGTTTGAAGGTTTTGCTGTTAATTCTAACAATCGTTTACGAAGCTGAAGCTCTCGAATCTCCAATTCAATCTTCTCTACCTCCTTTTCCCTAGAAACATCTTTGTCTTCTATTCTATATTCAGTCTCTACATAGGTATCTACTAGAGGACAGCCATCATTGGGGTTTAGTTTATCATTATCAAAAGCAAGATTTAAAGAAGTAGGTGAGTTCACCTTAGAAAAGGAAGGAACAGAGTTTTCGGCGTTTGAATCATCCGTATCTTCAGAGCTGACGACATTATACTTCATTTTTCTTGTTCTCGTCATTATTGGGCCAAATTAATCGAGCGATTCGAACCAAAGTTGAGAACTGTTACTTCTATCGAAGCGTCTGCTTGACCTGATTGAGATACGCGCGAAACCGATGTTCCAAAACAACGATTTGTCTATAATAGCGGTTCTTTATTGAATAATACACAAAATTTAGTTACATACCTCAACTTGTGAGGTGTCTGTGGCGTTTAAACGCGTCCTTCAAGTATAAAGATAAAAGGCTTCCTGTAACAGTAACATAAAGAATAATTATAACATACGATAGTACAAAGGACAGCTGACAGCTGTGTCTAAATTTGCTAGCAGTTTATGAACAACCGAAACCCGAACCAAGAGCAAAACAATATGGGAACTGTTGCGTTTAAACAAATGCACGAAACTGTGGTTAAACGTTACAGTGATTAAGGTACAGTAATTATAATGATAAATACAATGATAAGTACAATAAACGTCATAAATATATGTGAATAATTCAGAATAATACAATACGACTTGCGTTACAACATAGGTGTAAAATTGTTGGAAATACAATTGCTTACTGAATGTAAATAAGTAGTACAAAACAATATAAAAAAGAGTAGAAAGGAAACGAGTAGGAACAATGTAAGCAAACTTAACACCGCCCCCCAAAGACGGCATGTCTTTCCTTACTCTAGCTGTCTAGGTATTTAATGTAAAAACATCCAGAAGTGATAATGGTACAATTTGCTCTAGCCACAATCACTCTGAATAGTCTCTCTATCGTCTACTGTTCGGTCATCCACACCTTCTAATAAACAAATTTTACGTATGTCCCTAATAATTATACCTTTCGACGTCCTGATCTTCGCTCGTCTCACTAGACCATCTTCTCCTGGGTCAATACTTACCACTAAACCTTTAGGCCAGTTATTTCGTGCATAGGTATCTCCAATAATCAAGACTAGATCGCCAACTTGTAAATCTCGTCTTTTTTGTGTCCATTTTGTTCGCGCCTGTAGGAGTGGTAAATACTCCCTTATCCACCGACGCCAAAATGTAGTCGCCAACAGTTGTGCTTGTCGCCATTGTCGGGAATAACGTTCACGTAGATTTAATTCAATGTGATGAAGGCAAGGTTTCCTTAACAAAAGTAAATTATTGGGTGACAATGTCTCGAGTTGTTCTGGGTCATCATAAACGGGAACTAAAGGTCTGTCATTAAGTATTCTTTCTACCTCGGTCAAATAGGTGGTAAGTGTCTCGTAGGACATAGTTTGTTCGCTAGACACGGCACTCAAAATTCTACGTATGCTTCTTATTAATCTTTCCCATATTCCTCCACGATGACTTGCGTAAGGTGTGTTGTAGTGCCATTCTATGTTCCGGCGAATCATTTCTTTAGCTACTCTATTATCCTTAAAGTCTGGTAATAAAAGTTGTATCTCCTTCTCTAACCCAACGAATGTAGATCCTCTATCACTGTATATCTTCTTCGGCAGCCCCCTGCGATTTGAGAAACGAGACAACGCCATCAGAAAGGAATCAGTTGATAATGCGCAGGCAACTTCTATGTGAACTGCTCTAGTGTTGAAACACGTAAATAGGCAACCATAACACTTTCGAGATTTACGTCCCTCTTTAATCATGATCGGGCCGAAATAATCTACTCCCGTTGTTGCAAACGGAAAATCGGGTGTTATCCGTGTAGATGGTAAATCTCCCATCAGTTGTGACATCGGCTTGGCTGATCTAATGCGACAGCCTATACATCTGTGTATGACTCTCTTGATGGCCGTAGTACCCTTTAGGACCCAATACCTTTTACGCAAGGCAGCTAGCGTGTGGTACACACCCATGTGTCCTTCAACTTGATGGTAATACCGAATGATGAGTTCCGTTATAGGGTGTTTACTGGGTAGAATAATCGGATGTTTCTGCTCCATCGGAAGGTCACTACTGCTCAAACGTCCTCCCACCCGAATCAGGTTGTCAATTACGATCGGCCGTAACTTATTAATAACATGATTCTTGGATGTGATATTGTCTGAATGCTTGTGTCGTTTAATCCAATGGCTAATTTCCGCGAATTCTCGCCCTTGTACGTATTCCAATAAATTTCTTTCGGCGTTATCCAATTCGTTAAGAGTAAGAGGTCCACTTTCGTTCGTTTTATTGTGGAGGTAGCGTTTGAATCTGGTGAACCAAGCTGTGCATTGTTTGAGTTTGATCCATGACGAAAAATACGATATAAATTTATCAAGAGGAAGAACTGCAGTCATGGTGTTCAGGATTGTAACGTTCTTTAACTCTAGATCAACTGGGAGTTTTAATATTTCCTTCCATCTATACTCAGGCCATTTATTCCTATCGGTCGTTAGGAATTCAGGACCTGAAAGCCAAACTTTAATGTAGTTAGGGTCATACTTACATATTCCTCTGGAAGCTAAATCAGCAGGATTGATAGATGATGGTACATACCTCCACTGCGATGGTCTGGTTCGTTCATGAATAAAGTTAATTCTATTAGCTACATATGTCTTGAAACGTGACGTTGTATTAAGTATGTAGTTTAATACTATCATAGAGTCGGTCCAGAAGTAGATTTCGGTCAGGTCCTTCAGTTTTATTTCTTCTACTATTTGCTTCATCAATTTCACTGACAGTACTGCGGCTTGCAGTTCAAGGCGTGGAATACTGACAAATTTAAGGGGTGTTATTCTAGATTTGCCCAAGATGAAGCTACACCTCGTTACATTTGGATCATATTGTAATCTCATATAGGCCACGGCTCCATAACCACTTTCTGAAGCATCCGAAAATAGATGTAAAGAAATCTGTCCTTTATTATACGACTCAACATTCAAACATCGTGGTATCCGCAGGGATCTGACACCGGCTATTCCTTCTAACCAGGTTTCCCAACTCGATCGCAACTCCTCATCAATCATCTCGTCCCACCCATAGTTTTTACGGCATAGTTGTTGCAGAATTCGTTTAGGAGTAAGCGATAGAGGCGCTAGAAACCCAAGAGGATCATATAAAGATGATGCACATGATAGAATGCCTCTCCTAGTAGTCGGCCGTTCAGGTAAATTCACGTCAAATACAAAACAATCAGACTGAGTGTGCCAACAAAGTCCTAAAGTCCTCTGTATACGTTCCGTCGAACCCGGTATACAAATCAGATTGTCTGACCTATCGCATATAGGAACCTCATTCAGAGCATCATTTACGTTACTGACCCATTTATGTAAGCGGAAACTTCCAAGCGCTACAAGTCTTATCAAGTTGTTCGCTAACTCAGCAGCTTCAGCGGTTGTCTCTACTGAGACAAGACAATCGTCCACGTAAAAGTTTTCTCGTAAGGTGGCCAGTGTTTTTTCATCAAACAAATCTCGGTGGTCTACAGCTGTATGTCTTAAAGCATATGTGGCACAAAATGGTGAAGATGTAGCCCCGAAAGGGTGTACATGTAACTCATAGACATCAGGGGGAGAGTCAAGATTACCATCGGGATACCATAAGAAGCTAAAAGCCTTTGTATCTTCTTCAGGAAGACGTACCTGGAGGAACATTTCTTCAATATCTGCTGACAATCCAATTTTATGCTTTCTGAATCTAAGCAAAACTCCCACTAAATCATTTGTCAGATCCGGTCCAGAATGTATGCAATCATTTAAAGACCTGTTTTGTAATTTAGCAGCGCAGTCAAAGACTATTCGAACTTTACCTGGCTTTTTAGGGTTGAACACAGGGTGATGTGGAATAAAATACCTTTCTTCTTCGATAGCTTGAGTCACTCGAGACAAGTATCCTTTACTTTCGTGGGTGGCTAATATATTAGTATACTGTTTGCGAAGATGCTCGTCTTTCAGTAATCTTTTACGTAGGTAAATTAATCGTTTTTCTATTTCGCGTTTGTTTTTTGGGAGTGAGTGCCAATCAAATTTCCAGGGTATCGGCACTTGATAATGTCCGTCAAACAATATTGTTTGTTTGTCAGTTATTTCCGCGATAGCCTTATCGCATGAAGACATAGCAATTTTATCAGAGTATTTATTTTCAGAAAATTCATGTTCAAACATTCTGAGAATGTCTTCCTCGATGGAACTCTTCGTTTCTAAACAGTTTATAAAGACAGAAGTTTTATTAACTTGACCCCCCGGCCCAAATAGAGCCCATCCTAACATAGTTAGTGAAGCGTAAGATTGTTTTGGTTTCCCGATACGTTGATCGAGAACCCAATGGGCTTCTGGGACGTCAACTCCAATTAGTAAACCTACTCTGTCGCATGTTATAGTAGGTAACTGTACATCTTTTAAATGTTTCCATCTTTTTTGAAAGTCGGTCGGTGGGATTTCCGCCGTTTTTATAGGTAGGTTATCTACAGCATATGCGCCTTCAATCCTTATCCGGTTAGTTTTATCTAAAGATTCGATTCCGAAACTAATAAGTTCGGCAGTCTGAGATGATGCTCCGATTAAGGAAGATATCTTCAATTGAGTCGTTGTACCCGAGATTCCGACTTGCTTTGCTACATCACTAAGTACTAGAGTCGTATCTGAACCATTGTCTAACAATGCATATGTATTTACGTATCCCGTGGGCCCGTGTAGCCTAACAGGTACGAATCCTAAGTACGTTTTAGTGGAATAAATCGAGTTACAATGTGCTTGTTTAGTGCCAGAGTATGTGTTATGAAGAACCTTATGATGGCGTCGCTTACATCCATCGACTCCACACAACATAGATTGACGACAGTCTGTTGCTCGATGATTGGGCTTTAAACAGTTAAAACATAGCTTAAACCTCTTCAGTAATTCTAGTTTTTCGTCGTGACTTACTTCTAGCAACTGTGGACAAAATGCAACTTCGTGGACATTAGAGCAAATTACACAATGTACTTTCTCTTTGCTTGATAAGGTATGGATCTTAGCTCTACTAAATACAGGCTGGTTGTTTGATGTCGCTTGAGCTTTGTAGCTCCCACTTGCCAACTGTCCGTAAGTGTTCGTCGCAATTGACACTTTCCTTTCTAGGAATTGTAGCAAGTCATTGAAATCAGGTTCTAGCCCTCTTCTTAAAATGTCGTCTGCGGCTTCTGCCCATTTCAACTGCATGTTTCGTGGCAATCGTTTTAGTATTCGTTTTATGTTGGTCGAACAATTCAGGTCAGCAATTCGTCCCATCTGTGACAAGGCTAATTTACAGTTGGTCATGAGTCTTGTTAATTTCTGCAGCCCTGCCACATCGTCCTGGTTTATTGGTGACCCGTTTAATAGTTCTGTTAAAAACGCTTCGACGATGTCGTGCGGTCTACCAAATTGCTTATGTAAAATATTAACCGCTTCAGTATAACCTTTGTCTTCTGCTAACAAAACGCAGTGTTCGATGGCATCTTTTGCTACACCGTCACAATAGTGTATCAAATACATTAATCGCTGAGTGTCATCGTTAACTCTGTCAGCAATGTTAACTTTGAATTCCTTCATGAATGCCCAAAATTTTAGAGGGCTTCCGTCGAATTCCCTGATCTCTATCTTCGGTAGACCTGCTGTCATAAATAGTGACCTTATACTGTCTACGTGTCTTTTAGGTTCCATCTCGTCGTCTACGGTTGTATTGGTGTATCGGTGACTTGCCTTAGTTACGGGTTTTATGTCTATGGATCGAGTCCCAGAGAACTCAGCAATTTCACTCGATTTCATCACTTTGTTTGAAGGTTTTGCTGTTAATTCTAACAATCGTTTACGAAGCTGAAGCTCTCGAATCTCCAATTCAATCTTCTCTACCTCCTTTTCCCTAGAAACATCTTTGTCTTCTATTCTATATTCAGTCTCTACATAGGTATCTACTAGAGGACAGCCATCATTGGGGTTTAGTTTATCATTATCAAAAGCAAGATTTAAAGAAGTAGGTGAGTTCACCTTAGAAAAGGAAGGAACAGAGTTTTCGGCGTTTGAATCATCCGTATCTTCAGAGCTGACGACATTATACTTCATTTTTCTTGTTCTCGTCATTATTGGGCCAAATTAATCGAGCGATTCGAACCAAAGTTGAGAACTGTTACTTCTATCGAAGCGTCTGCTTGACCTGATTGAGATACGCGCGAAACCGATGTTCCAAAACAACGATTTGTCTATAATAGCGGTTCTTTATTGAATAATACACAAAATTTAGTTACATACCTCAACTTGTGAGGTGTCTGTGGCGTTTAAACGCGTCCTTCAAGTATAAAGATAAAAGGCTTCCTGTAACAGTAACATAAAGAACAATTATAACATACGATAGTACAAAGGACAGCTGACAGCTGTGTCTAAATTTGCTAGCAGTTTATGAACAACCGAAACCCGAACCAAGAGCAAAACAATATGGGAACTGTTGCGTTTAAACAAATGCACGAAACTGTGGTTAAACGTTACAGTGATTAAGGTACAGTAATTATAATGATAAATACAATGATAAGTACAATAAACGTCATAAATATATGTGAATAATTCAGAATAATACAATACGACTTGCGTTACAACATAGGTGTAAAATTGTTGGAAATACAATTGCTTACTGAATGTAAATAAGTAGTACAAAACAATATAAAAAAGAGTAGAAAGGAAACGAGTAGGAACAATGTAAGCAAACTTAACACCGCCCCCCAAAGACGGCATGTCTTTCCTTACTCTAGCTGTCTAGGTATTTAATGTAAAAACATCCAGAAGTGATAATGGTACAATTTGCTCTAGCCACAATCACTCTGAATAGTCTCTCTATCGTCTACTGTTCGGTCATCCACACTTTCTAATAAACAAATTTTACGTATGTCCCTAATAATTATACCTTTCGACGTCCTGATCTTCGCTCGTCTCACTAGACCATCTTCTCCTGGGTCAATACTTACCACTAAACCTTTAGGCCAGTTATTTCGTGCATAGGTATCTCCAATAATCAAGACTAGATCGCCAACTTGTAAATCTCGTCTTTTTTGTGTCCATTTTGTTCGCGCCTGTAGGAGTGGTAAATACTCCCTTATCCACCGACGCCAAAATGTAGTCGCCAACAGTTGTGCTTGTCGCCATTGTCGGGAATAACGTTCACGTAGATTTAATTCAATGTGATGAAGGCAAGGTTTCCTTAACAAAAGTAAATTATTGGGTGACAATGTCTCGAGTTGTTCTGGGTCATCATAAACGGGAACTAAAGGTCTGTCATTAAGTATTCTTTCTACCTCGGTCAAATAGGTGGTAAGTGTCTCGTAGGACATAGTTTGTTCGCTAGACACGGCACTCAAAATTCTACGTATGCTTCTTATTAATCTTTCCCATATTCCTCCACGATGACTTGCGTAAGGTGTGTTGTAGTGCCATTCTATGTTCCGGCGAATCATTTCTTTAGCTACTCTATTATCCTTAAAGTCTGGTAATAAAAGTTGTATCTCCTTCTCTAACCCAACGAATGTAGATCCTCTATCACTGTATATCTTCTTCGGCAGCCCCCTGCGATTTGAGAAACGAGACAACGCCATCAGAAAGGAATCAGTTGATAATGCGCAGGCAACTTCTATGTGAACTGCTCTAGTGTTGAAACACGTAAATAGGCAACCATAACACTTTCGAGATTTACGTCCCTCTTTAATCATGATCGGGCCGAAATAATCTACTCCCGTTGTTGCTAACGGAAAATCGGGTGTTATCCATGTAGATGGTAAATCTCCCATCAGTTGTGACATCGGCTTGGCTGATCTAATGCGACAGCCTACACATCTGTGCATGACCCTCTTGGTCGCCGCAGTACCCTTTAAGACCCAATACCTTTTACGCAAGGCAGCTAGTGTGTGGTACACACCTATGTGTCCTTCAACTTGATGGTAATACCGAATAATGAGTTCCGTTATAGGGTGTTTACTGGGTAGGATAATCGGATGTTCCTGCTCCATCGGAAGGTCAATACTGTTCAAACGTCCTCCTACCCGAATCAGGTTGTCAATTACGATCGGTCGTAACTTAATAATAACATGATTCTTGGATGTGATATTGTCTGAATGCTTGTGTCGTTTAATCCAATGGCTAATTTCCGCGAATTCTCGCCCTTGTACGTATTCCAATAAATTCCTTTCGGCGTTATCCAATTCGTTAAGAGTTAGAGGTCCACTTTCGTTCGTTTTATTGTGGAGGTAGCGTTTGAATCTAGTGAACCAAGCTGTGCATTAATTGAGTTTGATCCATGACGAAAAATACGATATAAATTTATCAAGAGGAAGAACTGCAGTCATGGTGTTCAGGATTGTAACGTTCTTTAACTCTAGATCAACTGGGAGTTTTAATATTTCCTTCCATCTATACTCAGGCCATTTATTCCTATCGGTCGTTAGGAATTCAGGACCTGAAAGCCAAACTTTAATGTAGTTAGGGTCATACTTACATATTCCTCTGGAAGCTAAATCAGCAGGATTGATAGATGATGGTACATACCTCCACTGCGATGGTCTGGTTCGTTCATGAATAAAGTTAATTCTATTAGCTACATATGTCTTGAAACGTGACGTTGTATTAAGTATGTAGTTTAATACTATCATAGAGTCGGTCCAGAAGTAGATTTCGGTCAGGTCCTTCAGTTTTATTTCTTCTACTATTTGCTTCATCAATTTCACTGACAGTACTGCGGCTTGCAGTTCAAGGCGTGGAATACTGACAAATTTAAGGGGTGTTATTCTAGATTTGCCCAAGATGAAGCTACACCTCGTTACATTTGGATCATATTGTAATCTCATATAGGCCACGGCTCCATAACCACTTTCTGAAGCATCCGAAAATAGATGTAAAGAAATCTGTCCTTTATTATACGACTCAACATTCAAACATCGTGGTATCCGCAGGGATCTGACACCGGCTATTCCTTCTAACCAGGTTTCCCAACTCGATCGCAACTCCTCATCAATCATCTCGTCCCACCCATAGTTTTTACGGCATAGTTGTTGCAGAATTCGTTTAGGAGTAAGCGATAGAGGCGCTAGAAACCCAAGAGGATCATATAAAGATGATGCACATGATAGAATGCCTCTCCTAGTAGTCGGCCGTTCAGGTAAATTCACGTCAAATACAAAACAATCAGACTGAGTGTGCCAACAAAGTCCTAAAGTCCTCTGTATACGTTCCGTCGAACCCGGTATACAAATCAGATTGTCTGACCTATCGCATATAGGAACCTCATTCAGAGCATCATTTACGTTACTGACCCATTTATGTAAGCGGAAACTTCCAAGCGCTACAAGTCTTATCAAGTTGTTCGCTAACTCAGCAGCTTCAGCGGTTGTCTCTACTGAGACAAGACAATCGTCCACGTAAAAGTTTTCTCGTAAGGTGGCCAGTGTTTTTTCATCAAACAAATCTCGGTGGTCTACAGCTGTATGTCTTAAAGCATATGTGGCACAAAATGGTGAAGATGTAGCCCCGAAAGGGTGTACATGTAACTCATAGACATCAGGGGGAGAGTCAAGATTACCATCGGGATACCATAAGAAGCTAAAAGCCTTTGTATCTTCTTCAGGAAGACGTACCTGGAGGAACATTTCTTCAATATCTGCTGACAATCCAATTTTATGCTTTCTGAATCTAAGCAAAACTCCCACTAAATCATTTGTCAGATCCGGTCCAGAATGTATGCAATCATTTAAAGACCTGTTTTGTAATTTAGCAGCGCAGTCAAAGACTATTCGAACTTTACCTGGCTTTTTAGGGTTGAACACAGGGTGATGTGGAATAAAATACCTTTCTTCTTCGATAGCTTGAGTCACTCGAGACAAGTATCCTTTACTTTCGTGGGTGGCTAATATATTAGTATACTGTTTGCGAAGATGCTCGTCTTTCAGTAATCTTTTACGTAGGTAAATTAATCGTTTTTCTATTTCGCGTTTGTTTTTTGGGAGTGAGTGCCAATCAAATTTCCAGGGTATCGGCACTTGATAATGTCCGTCAAACAATATTGTTTGTTTGTCAGTTATTTCCGCGATAGCCTTATCGCATGAAGACATAGCAATTTTATCAGAGTATTTATTTTCAGAAAATTCATGTTCAAACATTCTGAGAATGTCTTCCTCGATGGAACTCTTCGTTTCTAAACAGTTTATAAAGACAGAAGTTTTATTAACTTGACCCCCCGGCCCAAATAGAGCCCATCCTAACATAGTTAGTGAAGCGTAAGGTTGTTTTGGTTTCCCGATACGTTGATCGAGAACCCAATGGGCTTCTGGGACGTCAACTCCAATTAGTAAACCTACTCTGTCGCATGTTATAGTAGGTAACTGTACATCTTTTAAATGTTTCCATCTTTTTTGAAAGTCGGTCGGTGGGATTTCCGCCGTTTTTATAGGTAGGTTATCTACAGCATATGCGCCTTCAATCCTTATCCGGTTAGTTTTATCTAAAGATTCGATTCCGAAACTAATAAGTTCGGCAGTCTGAGATGATGCTCCGATTAAGGAAGATATCTTCAATTGAGTCGTTGTACCCGAGATTCCGACTTGCTTTGCTACATCACTAAGTACTAGAGTCGTATCTGAACCATTGTCTAACAATGCATATGTATTTACGTATCCCGTGGGCCCGTGTAGCCTAACAGGTACGAATCCTAAGTACGTTTTAGTGGAATAAATCGAGTTACAATGTGCTTGTTTAGTGCCAGAGTATGTGTTATGAAGAACCTTATGATGGCGTCGCTTACATCCATCGACTCCACACAACATAGATTGACGACAGTCTGTTGCTCGATGATTGGGCTTTAAACAGTTAAAACATAGCTTAAACCTCTTCAGTAATTCTAGCTTTTCGTCGTGACTTACTTCTAGCAACTGTGGACAAAATGCAACTTCGTGGACATTAGAGCAAATTACACAATGTACTTTCTCTTTGCTTGATAAGGTATGGATCTTAGCTCTACTAAATACAGGCTGGTTGTTTGATGTCGCTTGAGCTTCGTAGCTCCCACTTGCCAACTGTCCGTAAGTGTTCGTCGCAATTGACACTTTCCTTTCTAGGAATTGTAGCAAGTCATTGAAATCAGGTTCTAGCCCTCTTCTTAAAATGTCGTCTGCGGCTTCTGCCCATTTCAACTGCATGTTTCGTGGCAATCGTTTTAGTATTCGTTTTATGTTGGTCGAACAATTCAGGTCAGCAATTCGTCCCATCTGTGACAAGGCTAATTTACAGTTGGTCATGAGTCTTGTTAATTTCTGCAGCCCTGCCACATCGTCCTGGTTTATTGGTGACCCGTTTAATAGTTCTGTTAAAAACGCTTCGACGATGTCGTGCGGTCTACCAAATTGCTTATGTAAAATATTAACCGCTTCAGTATAACCTTTGTCTTCTGCTAACAAAACGCAGTGTTCGATGGCATCTTTTGCTACACCATCACAATAGTGTATCAAATACATTAATCGCTGAGTGTCATCGTTAACTCTGTCAGCAATGTTAACTTTGAATTCCTTCATGAATGCCCAAAATTTTAGAGGGCTTCCGTCGAATTCCCTGATCTCTATCTTCGGTAGACCTGCTGTCATAAATAGTGACCTTATACTGTCTACGTGTCTTTTAGGTTCCATCTCGTCGTCTATGGTTGTATTGGTGTATCGGTGACTTGCCTTAGTTACGGGTTTTATGTCTATGGATCGAGTCCCAGAGAACTCAGCAATTTCACTCGATTTCATCACTTTGTTTGAAGGTTTTGCTGTTAATTCTAACAATCGTTTACGAAGCTGAAGCTCTCGAATCTCCAATTCAATCTTCTCTACCTCCTTTTCCCTAGAAACATCTTTGTCTTCTATTCTATATTCAGTCTCTACATAGGTATCTACTAGAGGACAGCCATCATTGGGGTTTAGTTTATCATTATCAAAAGCAAGATTTAAAGAAGTAGGTGAGTTCACCTTAGAAAAGGAAGGAACAGAGTTTTCGGCGTTTGAATCATCCGTATCTTCAGAGCTGACGACATTATACTTCATTTTTCTTGTTCTCGTCATTATTGGGCCAAATTAATCGAGCGATTCGAACCAAAGTTGAGAACTGTTACTTCTATCGAAGCGTCTGCTTGACCTGATTGAGATACGCGCGAAACCGATGTTCCAAAACAACGATTTGTCTATAATAGCGGTTCTTTATTGAATAATACACAAAATTTAGTTACATACCTCAACTTGTGAGGTGTCTGTGGCGTTTAAACGCGTCCTTCAAGTATAAAGATAAAAGGCTTCCTGTAACAGTAACATAAAGAATAATTATAACATACGATAGTACAAAGGACAGCTGACAGCTGTGTCTAAATTTGCTAGCAGTTTATGAACAACCGAAACCCGAACCAAGAGCAAAACAATATGGGAACTGTTGCGTTTAAACAAATGCACGAAACTGTGGTTAAACGTTACAGTGATTAAGGTACAGTAATTATAATGATAAATACAATGATAAGTACAATAAACGTCATAAATATATGTGAATAATTCAGAATAATACAATACGACTTGCGTTACAACATAGGTGTAAAATTGTTGGAAATACAATTGCTTACTGAATGTAAATAAGTAGTACAAAACAATATAAAAAAGAGTAGAAAGGAAACGAGTAGGAACAATGTAAGCAAACTTAACAACCTGACCATTAAGCACTCCCGACACATATTAGAAGGCAGGGAATTTATAATCCTTACGGATCACAAACCACTAACGAATGCACTAAAAGCGAGAGTCGACAAATACTCACCTTGAGAAGTCCGACACCTTGACTATTTATCACAGTTCGCAAGTGATATCCGACATGTCAACGGTCAGGACAATCGGGCAGCAGATGCTTCATCTAGACTAGAAATGAACATGCTACAGCAGTATACAGTAAACTTAGAGACGTTGAGACACGAACAAGAGCAGGATCTAGAATTACAAAACCTACTTAAAACAAACAATCCAAGTCTTAAAATAAAACAGTTACCATCGCCTATCGACGGTATTCTAATTTGCTGTGACACGACCAAGGTAATGCCGAGATCTTTCGTTCTCAAAAGTGTGCGAAAGTTGATTTAGAATAACATTCATTCTTTTTCTCATCCTGGTGCAAAAGCTCCAACTAAACTAATCAATGCCAGATGTATATGGCCGAATTTACTGAAAGATGTACATAGATGGGTTAGAGAGTGTTCGGCATGCCAACAATCAAGGGTTAGTCGTCACACAAATTCAACCATAGGTGTTTTCTCGTAACCAGATGCACGTTTTGCCCATGTGAATTTCGACTTGGTAGGCCCTTTACCACGTTCGAACGGTTTTAATTATCTGTTCACATGCATAGATCGATTTACCAGATTCTCTATAGCCATCCCGATAGCGGACATCACAGGGGAAATAGTAGCCAAGGTTTTCATGCAGAACTGGTAACCATTTTTGGTATACCCATAGCAATAACGACGGATAGAGGAGCGCAATTCAAATCCAAACTATTTTATAACATGGCTAAACTTCTAGGCTCCAACAGGATACAAAGCACGTCCTCAGATATTCTTGTTCTATTTTCTCACGCTCTTCCTCTTGGGAGCACGTAGCAAACCGTCAGCGATAGTTGTAGAAGAAATGACATGCTACAAAATAAGATGACAAGCTAGCAAATGAAGAGACATCCATGGACTATCGTCGAGTGCTGATGGAGTTAGTCATCATTGATTTGAAGTCAAACAGTGAGCGAGTTGATAATTTTCCCTTGGGCTGAGGAAGCAGAACTAAGGTGTTTTGATAGATAGGTTAATCGAACCGACGTTCCTACGGAAGTCGATTCTAGGAGGAAGCTAATGTAACGGCTTAGGTTGATCGGTTAAGAGTTGACCTCAAACAACCAAGCACATGTCAAAACAGTATAATTCAAGTATTCATTCACTTCCTAATTTTGTATAGGGGTTATGTTCCCTATTATCTTATATTGAATGTTGAGGGGCTTTGTTTATCTGAACAGATAATTCCACGCTCCACTGTGACTGCACGAAGATCTAAATAAATGCCTGTTCACTACTTGTCTGGTTTCTAACAATAGCACAAGGGTTACCTACAAGCACGAAAATCTCATGTTGACGCCTTCCCTTCTATGAATGAAGAAATGCCAGGAGTGCAACTGATAAATATTACCAAATATTGATCGAAAGTGGAGTTGGGTAAAACGCTAAGTTATGAAGATATTGTTTTTATAGGCTCGGAAGAATTCAATAAGTGAAACGACAACTTAGAAGATGCTCATTGGTAACGAACTGTGTGACATATGTTATCTTGCTCGACCACCAAGTAAAAGAGTCGAATGAAGAAAGTGGATTGTTTGGCGCTCCAATGCTATGTTTCATTCGTTTTATTGTTAGGACTCGTGGCTGCAATTTTATGGTTCCATTGTCCCATAAGTGGCGCGACTACGGAAGTATAATGAGAGACACGGCCGTATTAAAACTTGGCATTACAGATAAAACAGTACATTCATATTTCAATTACTAACTGAAAATCTAATGTTTTTTCCTTTTCTATGAAGAGGCTGTTGATGCGATACGTGAATGGGGAGATGAAAAACTCTGGAGGAGAAATGACTGTGCTCCTATATCCAAGAGACCGATAGAAGGCGCTTAACAAGGCCACTCATAGTCTGACTTCAGTTTTTACTTTTTAATTCATTCCATATTGCATCAATAAATTACTATCACTCGCACTTCACATATGTTCTCTGTATTTTCGCCAAAAGTTTAGCCATCATTGCGTTCAACGTTAATTATTCATGAACCAATTTTACTACTCTTCTGTTAAGTTTCATATTTTTGGGAAACCAAACAGAGACCACTCTCATATATATTCAAAAATATCCTTAGACAAAATTACATTTTAACGTGAAACTGATTACACTGCACTAATGATATATTTAACAATAATAAATGGTGACAGTGGTATGGCCAGCAGTTTTAGCTATACTATATGTTACTAACTCTGACGAAAATGTAGCTAAATACTTGGCGAAGTTATCACAGTCTTTTTGCGTATGTAATACATGTAATTATCTGCATATGATTTTCGATACATATGCATCATATCCGTTTCACAGAAGGTGGAAAACAACCACACAGTCATCCAATAGTACCCGTTTTGGGAATCTTATACATGAACGCGTGGAGCATGCGCCAAGCCATATGTCCTTCACTTATGAAAACATAACAATACATTCAGCCGTATAATAGCGAAAACTTTGTTATCTGTATTTAGGCTAACTTGCAATAGCGTTCATTGATAAGCAATATCTGTCGTGGTTATGGGAGCTTCGAGGAGCATGGCGAAGACTCCAGAAACTCTAAAGTAGTCTAAGAGATTACATCTAAATAGAAATCTTTTCTTAAGTAATACGATGCAATCAACAATGATAAAA
Organism: Schistosoma spindalis; assembly: GCA_946903255.1. NCBI lineage: Eukaryota > Metazoa > Platyhelminthes > Trematoda > Strigeidida > Schistosomatidae > Schistosoma > Schistosoma spindalis. Next base: position 36,611,612 of record OX336416.1, on the reverse strand, counting down.
ATGTTTAACAAATAAATAGAAACATTTAAAAAACGAAACTGAAGTGATTAATGAAGAAATATGAAGCATCTCATATATAATTAATTAGTTGATCAAGCTACTTTACAATAAGCTGCATGGCATAAAGGAAACAATAATGAATTAGCGAACTTTGCTTCTATGTATTTCAAATATTAAAAAAAATTTGGATTGTCATTATGAAACTAAAATGAAAAATTGAGATAATGGTTTTGTCTCACTACACAAGTACAAGCCTGACTATTGCTGCTACCTTGACGTGATGGTCTGACTTGAAGCGGCTGAGCTATACTGGCCGTACCAAGAATTCCTCAAGGTCCTACCATGCCAGACAGGTCGGTTGAAGAGCGGTAAGACTAAAAGCAACAAATCCAAGGTCCGAAGGTGAAGTCGTACTGCTGACTGCACTAGATTGTGTACAAAAAAGTGAATGTGTATGTTAGCAGGTTATAGGTTGGATTCAATCATATTCCTTGCAGGATTGTGTTGGAGTACGCTGACTGATCAGTTTTCTTAGCCAATCAGTACTAGCGGATAATTAAAGACTGTAGAATCTCCTGTAGAATTATAAATACATTAACTTTTCTCTTACTATGATTCACTAATATTCAAATTAGTTTTATCTGGAATATAATCACGCATCTGTCCAAGCACTGTTCTGAATTTGAGAACTGGTCGAGCGAAGTAGTGTCGAAGAATATTAAATAATAAGGGTGTATTTGTGGCCGAATAACGAAGGATTTAACAATGTTGAAAAGGATATGCAGAAACCCCACCAGGACAGTTAGCTAGTTACCGACAACGTAGAACTTCGCACGTCCGTACATCAGTCCGAGTTACCATACCACATTAGCACACAGATACAATTGTCGATTCAAATCCCATAGTGGTAGGGGTAGTAAAAGTATAAGCAGTGATCTGAAAGATTAGGGTCTGAAGATATTATTCAAGGAGTATAATCCAGTTAAATCAATTTGGAAAGAGAAAAAAGGGACATGAAGAATTAAGAAGATTAGAATTCGGGAAGACACAAAGCGTTGATGCACCTGCGCCATTGCAAACCATTTTGAGCTATGCCATTCAAGGTCTCTAACCATCTAAACAAGGACGACAGGACAGAATAACTGAAAAGTTCACTTTTACAATGCGGTAAGAGTTGAGGATGCTGTCAGCTTGGGCAATAAAAGCTCTTTCACAAAACTACTTCACCGCACCGATCGATGATGCAGGAGAAAAGGGTGGATATTTACACTATTTTAGTGTGCACTAAAGAATTAGCGATCCAGGATTCGAGTTCTACGGAGCCTGATTTCCCGATACGAACACGACTTAAAATTCGAAACAGCGATTATTAAAGAACCACTGGCTGATTCGCGTAGAATCCTTAGGAAATAATACATTTCCAAGCAAGCAGTTAGTAGAAACTTAACACTAGTTAGAGAAATATCGATCATCCTGGTGGAAGACCTAAACACCAAAGTCAGAATGGACAACACCGGATATGAGTGAGACGGCATGAACTGACTGGAAGGAACGAATGAGAGTGATGACAGATTTTCACATTCATGTTCATCCAACAAAATGGTTATAGGTGGCACAATATTCCCACACAAATGCACACACACAAAGCTACATGTGTCTGTCTCACCGGATAACACTACAGAGAACCAGATCGATCATATTTGCATCACTACAAAATTCAAAAAATCAATTGAAGACGTGAGAAACAGGAGAGGAGCCAACATATCTTCAGATCACCACTTGGTGGTTATAAAGATGAAAATGAAGCCAAAGAAGCACTGGACAACTGGAGAGACAGCATTACAAAATCTGAATACAGCCTTCATTCGACATACTCACAAACGCAACGAATTCAAGATAGTTTTCAATTTCATGCTGGATTAGCTATTCTACTAAGAAAACTCCACTACATGCTAACTCGGACTTTTACATCGGGACCTTGTGTCTGGCATCGAATGAGAAAAACTAAAAAATATCAGAGAATAAAAGATATAGTCACTATTGCTTCATAACACTTTACTCTCTTGGTACACTTTCCACTCTAATAAGCAGACTTCTTTATCCTGACTTCGACTTCCCTCTCAACATCTGAACCTACTCCACCTCGTCGAATGTCACAACTCATTATTTTTTATTACGGTATTCTCTTGTCCTGAGACCCTAACCACATTTCACTACAACAACAGGAGTTAGTATGAGTTAAATCTACTAACTTATCATACCTATATCTGTCCCACTAAAAAGTGTTAAGTATTGTCTAGCGTTGTAGACGCTACAGGTATTTGGAGTTTGACAACGCTTTAACCAGTAATACCTTCTACTATGAATCGTACCCACCAAGCAAAATCAAAAGTCAGAATCGAGGAGGTTAGAAGACACATTTGATAGATTATCATTATATGGAGAATCTACTGATCTAGGATGGCTAGCGATTGCGGGGGATGTTGAGCACGGCGTTCCCACTCGTGATCTGGTGCGGATGCATGACCGAGCGCCTTCAGCTTGGTGCGTCCATTAAAACTAATGTGATCAGCATCCAATGTCGAAGACTTACAGAGCTACTTATTTTGGGAATTTGTTAACCGCTACAGATCATTAACCCCCTGGTGGGTTAGTGGTGACCTTAAGGCGTTACCAGCCGTAAGTTTAAATCCAACGAGTTTGTCTGTGGTAAACACTCTTCCGATAGCTTTCTATGTCTAGGAGGGTCCGGTCGTCTTTGTTATTCCCGACGTACGATAACTTGTGTAATGTATCGTACGTCATGTTGAACGAAAAGTGCAGTTGATTGCGGCCGAGTGAAAACAGGTTTAACTGAACGCATTGCGTTTGTAAGCTTTCTCGTGTAGGAGTTTATTGAAGAAGATGAAGGATGCACGGATTCCTTCGGAAGTCAAGGTGTCGTTCCATAAATGAGTTGAATTGCAGTGTATCCAATGTCAACTATCACTGAGTTGTGAATAACATGTAAAACGAGTGGAAGAGCATCGGTTTACTGTGAAATGTTTGCAGCTGATGGGGAAACGTTTAGCTGTCAGTGAATGCGTCCTACCAACCCGTTTGCTTGTGGGTGGCAGGCCGTCGTTTGGAAGCGAGTGATTCCTAATGGTGTGGTCAAACAACGGAAAATTCCAGATTCGAACTGGCGTCCGCGACCTGTAGTGATAGTTGAAGGGCAGCCGAAGTTTGATACTAATCGTCCGGCAAATGAACGGGCCACTGTTTCAGCAGCAATGTCCTTGATTAGTACTGCTTCTGTCCATCGAGTGAAATGGTCTACGCAAGTTAAGAGATAAGAGTGTCCATTTGAATCTGGTAAAGGTCCTACCAAATCCAGAAGAGCATGGTCGAAACGAGCGTCAGTAGTTTTAGATGACCCTAAGGGACGTTTTGTTGTGTCTAATGACTTTAGATTCCTGGCAGCTTACATAGGAGCGTGCCCACTCTCTCACGTCTTTATTCATACCAGGCCAGCAAAATTGTTCTGCCATGAGCTTTATGGTTGCACGGACGGATGGATGAGAAGGTTTGTTTAACGTGTTGAAGACATTAATGTTTCGGTACGATTGGACGATCCCTGCCCGTAGATGTGTCACATAGTAAAGTTTCCTTACCTGTTCCCATCTGTTTAATGAGCAGTTTAAGGGTTGTTGACGCTAACTCGTGCTGAAGATCAGTGTCTTCTTTTTGAAGCTGAGCGAGTTTCAGAAGGTCGATCCCTTGGAAACTGTTCAAGTAAGTTATTCGAGACAATGCGTCTGCGACTACATTGGTTGCTCCAGAAATGTGTTGAATATCTGAAGTAAACTGTGAAATGTAGTCCAGTTGTCGAGACTCACGAGGTGAGTACATGTCTGAAGAAGAGATTAAAGAGGAAGTAAGAGGTTTATGGTCAGTAAAAAGGGTGAATTCTCGGCCTTCGATGGAGTGTTGAAAATGCCGTACAGCACAATACATAGCTAGGGGGGTCCCTACCGAATGTGCTATACCTCGATTCAGTGTCTAGCAACCATCCCGAGTAAAAGGCTAAAGGTTGCCACGAGTGGTCAACCCATTGTTGTAAGACTCCTCTGATTGCCGAGTTGGATGCGTCTACTGCGATACTAATGGGTGCTTGAGTGTCCTGATGTGCAAGCATTGTTGCTTGAGCGATAATTTCCTTAACTGTGGAAAATTCTTTCCGCGCGATATAGTCCAAATTGATGGATTTCGCATTTCCACGAAGTTGGTCAGTAAGAGGTTTCATAAGGGGCACGCAGTTTGGTATGAACAGTCTATAGAAACTTACAAGGCCGTTAAACGTACGTAATTGCTTAATTGTAGTCGGTTCCAGGTAGTCAAGAATGGCCGCCACTTTGCTTTTTAGAGGTCGTATGCCTTGAGCATCAATGGTGTGTCCCATGAAATTTAGGGAGTCAGTTGCGATTCGGCATTTCTGAATGTTTACAGTAATGCTATGCTTTTACAGTCGTTAGAAAACGAGGTACAGATGATGAAGATAGGATTCTCTGTCCGGATTTGCTATCAAGCAGTCATCAACATACGCATGAACGAAGTTGAGACCTCAAAATATGTCATCTATGAAGCTTTGGAATACCTGGGCAGCATTTCTTAGACCGAAAGGCATGCGCGAAAATTCGTAAAGACCGAAAGGAGTTATGATAGCGGTTTTTGGAATATCGTTAGCGGCCATGGGATTTCGGTTATAAGCTTTAACCAAGTCGATTTTCGAAAAGACAGCTGTACTTTTCAAGGTAGCTGTCAAGTCGTGAATGTGAGGCAACGGGTAACGATCGGGAATGGTTTTCGCAATCAATCGCCAATAATTACCAGTTGGACGCCAATGATCACTGTCCCTTTTAGGGACCATATGCAAGGGAGATGCCTGTGGGCCGTTTGACGGCCGAATGATTCCTAACTTTATCATGTGATCGAATTTGTTTTTAGTCAGCCTCAGCTTTTTCGGAGACAGTCGGCGCGCTTTCGGACATATAGGTGGTCCTGTAGTCGTGATGTGATGTGTAACATTGCTGGGTACACACGGTGACTTCAGTTGCTGTTGGTATATCCCAGAGTACATATCGAGTAATTGTCGACAGAATAGACTTGTCGTGTGCGCCTTTGTTACTCTGTTTTCAGCATCAAGCTCTCATTGCACAGCAATGGGGCTTCTGATGCCTGGAACTTTCGTTATCACATCTGTGACGTATGACAGCAGACTATTTTCTCCGGTTCCGGTTGCCGTTAACGCGTGCCGGCTGGGAAGTTTCCCGAATTGTTTTTCTAGTCGATCAATTTCGAGTTTGGAAAATTGCAGGATTTTTTACAATTTCGTAAGAATTTCCATACTGGTTATGATACCAGCACCAGTCGAAGTTATCCGTCTCTCGTGGTCTAGAGGCAGATCACCTACGTAAAGTTGAGCGAATGAAAAGGCATGTTGAAGAGCGTCGCAAGCGGGCTTGAAATAATCTCCTCAAGAGATGACAGCAGTTATGGATGTAACCCATCAGGATCTGGTATCTTACAATGTTTGAAGTTAGTGGTCAATGGAAGAACAGTTTCCTCAGTCACATGTTCAGATTCTGTGGCTGGTATTTCGGTGTGATCGGGACAAGTATTTGTAGTAATACACGTGGAGTAGACTTCGGTAAAATAGTTTGAGAAAGTCACAGCTTTTGCCAGATCTGATTCAGCCAGCAAATCTGAGTTTTCATGTAACAGTAACGAAGGAATACCGCTACTATGTTTTGTTTGTCGTTTAACGTACGAAAAGAATCGTTTCGGGCAAGTACAGCTATCATATGTCAACTTTTGTTCGCAATTAGTACGAGATCTAGTTGTGGACTTTCTACATATATTCCGGTAGTTTTTATATTCACACTTATAAGGCGTATCCTGTTAAAAAGAATAAGTCCTGGAAGTGTTTCTTACGCTTTAACAGTTTCTGGGTTACCTTATTAATCCATGGAGGGCAATGTGATAGCTTACGTGTTGACCATAGGATGAACGGTGATGTTACGGACTGGAATGTAGCCTTAAACTTATTCCATTCGTCTTCGATCGATCCAGTCATTCGTGACAGCCCAGTCTCTGATTGACGAAATATTAGCTCCCCAGATATTGGGACGGGGTAAGGCAGACACAAATTGTATATCTTGTGTCCAAAACTTAAAGTAAAGTATGACGTGATCACCATTCACTAGTGGGGGGAAGGCGCTGGATGTCGCTGTCATTCTCACAGTGGTGTGTGAGGACAAGGTCCAGCAATGACGGGTCATGTTCCAAGTCAATATGTGTCGGTTTTGCGATACATTGTACAAGTACATACTGAAAGGTGGTTGATAGAAGGTTGCTATCGAAAATCTCACATGAAGCTGTAAGTTCTATCCAGTTGATACACTGTGCGTTGAAATCTTTAATGATGAGACAACATTCTACGCTATTCCAAGAACAGGTGTGTCTTAAGATAAAGTCGTCGGCAAGACAACACGAACTACGGTATATTCCTCCTATAGTCCGTAACCAGTGTCTAGACGTAATTGTACAACATGATACCACATATGTGCCTCTAACATGCGTTTCCGATATGACTGTTTGTACACGAAAGTGAATTATAACATATGATGTTATGCCTACTCCCGACCGTAGCTGCTACCTTGACGTGGTGGTCGGGCTTGCCTATCGTGATGACCCAACCGAGCTATATTGGCTGGAACACATGTTCCTGCAGGTTCTACCATGCCAGGTACGTCGATTGGAGAACGGTAAGACTAAAAGCAGCAACTCAAGGTCTGAGGGTGAAGTCGAACTGCTGACTGTACAGACGTGTGACAGTAGTAAGGTGTTTCCCTCGGACAACCACCATCTGCAGAGATGCTGCCTTCTCACAAGGAAGGAAGGGGTTAGAAAAGGTTGACCCTAAAAATGTCACACCTCACCTTACCCCACGGATTTCTGTCTGCGGCGGTAAGGCCGTTTGACGAACGGAGCTAACACATTAAAAACCTCCCACAAAAAGGCCGTGCGCGACCGGCCTCAAGCAGTTGTCACTTGGGCTCTGCGGTCACGCACCCAGGTCGTTAAGACCAACGCTAATCCGACTTTCTTTTCAGGCTCCTCAAGAAATACCCTTCCACGGTGTGGGCAGCCGGGAAGTGATATCAGCCCTCATACCCGTAACAGCACGCGAGACCAAGTTGGTCACATTCAAATCCTTCCTACACCTCCTAATAACTCTCTTATCTCCACGACTAACCCTTTTCACGTCCCTTCATCACCTCACCCTGCTAGTGCGAACGATTCGAGTACGCGGAATGTTATTCCTGGTCTCCTGAAACCACGCTCCAAACTACACGTAGGAGCTTTCAACGTCCGAACACTGTGCCAAATAGGACAACAGGCTTTCTTAGTTAAGACTTTAGAATTTCGCTCCATCGATGTGTGCTGCGTCTCCGAAACGCACACACAGGATCCGAATAGTGTCATTCATTTGACCGCACCATGTCAAAGTAACGAACCAACTCGATTTACGCTTTGTGTATCTGGAAGCCCTGATGCTGCTTCCCGTGGCCTCGCTGGCGTAGGTATAGCATTGAGTCCTAGGGCAGAACTAGCTCTCTTAGACTGGATCCCAGTAGACAGTCGTTTGTGCGCTGTCCGACTAAACCGAGCAGTAAGGACTCGAAAAGATAGGGACACTCATCGTCGCCTCTTCGTCGTCCCTGCCTACTCTCCCACTGACTGCAGCTCAGATAATGTAAAAGATAAGTTTTACAGAAAGCTTTACGACCTTTCCCGAAAAGCTAGGCGTTCAGATGTAGTAATAGTGGCTGGTGACTTTAATGCTCAAGTAGGTAAACTATGCGAAAGGGAGAGACACCTGGGTGGAACTTATGGTGTCGCGGCTCTGAACATAACGAAGAGCGGAGTCAGCTTAAGCGTAAGCTGACTAGAAGCCTTCGCAAAGATCGTGAACAGTGGTGGGTAGCGAAAGCAAGAGAGATGGAAAAGACAGCGGCAATAGGTAACAGTAGGCAACTGTTCAGACTTGTTAAGGAAACCGGTATTAGAGACCCAACCGTTAGCGAAACAATCTCAGAGAAAGATGGACATATTATTCATTCTCAATCCAGGAGATTGGATCGATGGGCAGAACACTTTAGGAATCAGTTCAATTGGCCTTCAGCCACACTTCGGTTTCCCACGATCTCCAATCTACCTGAATGGCAAGTTAATGTGAATCCTCCGACTCTTTACGAAGTTGAAAAAGCTATAAAAAATCTGAAGCGTAGGGGAGCAGCAGGCCCTGATAGGTTTACCCCTGAGGTTTCTGAGCAGCAGTTTGTTCCGTCCTACTTTATGGCAATGAAACATGGCCGGTGAGAGTAGAGGATATTCGTAGGTTACTAGTATTTGATCATAGGTGTCTTTGAAACATTGCTCTTTTATCCTGGGACCACCGAGTAAGTAACTCAGTTGTTAGGAAACGGGTACCAGGTAAGGATGGCAAATCAATTGAAGTAGTGAAACTTAATCAGTTGAGATGGCTGAGACATGTGTTGCGCATGCCAGACCACCGACGTGCAATGTTTTCTGGTGTAGGAGTAAGTTGGAAGAAAGCTAGGGGCGGCCAGACCAAAACATGGCACAAATCCATGAAGTCACTGACAAGTGGACTGAGCCATGTTGGTAGATGTAGACTACCTGGTCGGGGACCGCGAGATGATAGCAACCGATGGTTAGAGACCTTGAATGACATGGCTAAAAATCGTTTGCAATGGTGCAGGTGCATCCACTCTTTGTGTTCTCCCAAACTCTAATCTTCTGAATTCTTCATGTACTTTATTTTCTTTCCAAATATATTCCACTGGACTATACTCCTTAAATAACATCATCAAACCTTAACGTTTCCTGTCACTAATTATACTTTCACTACTCTGCCACTACGGGATTTGAGACGATAACTGAATCTCTGTGCTAATGTGGTATGGCAACTTGAAATGATGTACGTACGTTCGAAGTTCCACGTTGTTTCCGACTGACTGACTGGCTACTTCCTCGTGACTTATAACTCTATCACTTCTAATACAGATGTGGCCTGCAATGATTGGAGAACAGTCTACATTTACAGTGAGCCAAGTTTCTGTGACAACAATTATATCGGAACATAATTCGTCCACCATCAAACTTAGCTCGGAAGTTTTACTTCGAAGACGTATTTAAGGTGTTCTGAGAATCGTTCGTTCTACCCATACAAGTCTCTGAAGCATTAGCTTCTAAGACCTGAACACTCGAAAACCCTTAGTCGTAGGGTTCGTTCCCCCGTTCTGCTTTCGAGTTTATAACTCCGTAAGAGTATTTTCCTACTCGGTTCGATCCTCAAGCGGCCGATGTGGTTGGATACAAATATTTGAATTACGAAATTACGTCTCTTTTATCAACTTCAAGACCCATCTTGGTTAGGTCTCGCCTCCAACCTACTTGCTGAATCTTAATATTTTTGTGGTATATATCCCTCAAACCTCTTCAGGTAATACATTTCTGATTACAGACTCCACTAACTGCAGATCGTGGGCATGTCTTTTGGCAAGGTCATTGTGTTTCGACCCCTCGAGATTCCAAATAATTAAACTAGGGACGGGTTTAACGCCTTTGACAGTTGTGTTCGTGGCTTTCGATCGCTATGTCAGATCTTGACTGTTGACTGCTTGGAGCTTGCAGATAGTTTATCTCATATCAGAGTCGTAGGAGTCGAGCGAATGACTCACGACAATGTTTGATGATGCCAAACTTTCCCATCTACGATAGGTGTAACGACCGAACTACCAGTATTCGGTTTAGACGCAGGACTGACGAACCAAAACGTATTCGAGTAGGCCAGACTACGCTCTTCTGTATAGACCACTAAGCGTTTTTGAGACACTCGTATTAAATTATATCAAAACGCAAACTCTGTGCTCAATTTATATGGTTCTCAAACGGTACAGCCTGTGCTACACATTCAGAAGTTTCTTTAACGCAATATAGTGCGCTGAGAATCAACAAATATATTACCAACACACGGAATCAAATATCTATCTGCAGGGATTCCAGAAATCCTTCCAAGCAGACAGTCACACTGAATCACGCCGTCACCTTAAGCTTAGTAAAACACCTCACCGTCAATAGTCCGGTAACATGCAATAAAAAATTAGATAACAAAAAGATAAGTTTTTAATAAAAATCACATAATAAAAGCTCAAACGAGATGTGAACAAAGGTTAAAATATATGACATGGAGAAGAAACAAATAAATGAAAATACTGTCCAACTAGGGTTAAATATTGTCTTACTTTGGGACTTTCGCGGAGTAATCTAAAACTCAGAATGTGAGTCCACCAAAGACTTTCCAACTAAACAAGCGCCATTTTGGGTTATCTTTCCTCCTCTTCTATGTTTCCACGTCATCCATTTCTCATCAGTTTCATCATCCACGTTAGAACCACTCAGGAAGATAATGGTATTTTCTGGGTCATTAGTCACTGCTGTAGAAACGTACACACGAGTATCTAGTGATGTATCACCCAAGAATTGTTTCGGGATAGAAATCCCTATTGCATGTTGCACAGTCGGGTGTCTGGCACATGCCACGACAACACGACACTGACGTATGTTACCGAAAAAGCCCTCATCAACATTTTTGTTAGCCAAAGCCATGAGGCTAATTGCCTCCTGGATGAGTATTGTTTTTCCAAAACAACAAAACATGCAAAACCAATGAGATTTAGGCTTTGAGCGCTTTTTATAGACAGTGGGATTTAAGCGGGTACACATCTTATAAAACCATTTCTTACACACATCAAATTGCATTAATTCTTCCACGGGGAATAAGCAATATGGCTGTCCACATTTGCGATCATAGCCGGCCACCTTAAAAGCTAACTAAAGTGGTAACAAAAAAATGGATATGTAAAAATTTCAAACCTTAACCGAATAAATCAAGTCAAAGTCGACCAAGTATGTTTTGATGCAATAAATACACAGAAGCAAAGTCAATATGCCCGACTGCAATACAAATTTGGTTGAAAGAAATTCAATCAAAGTGTAAGCAGTAGTTTCGATGCGTAATTTACGATCAAAACAGTAAATTTAACTCAACGAGCAGTAATATCACTGTCATTTTTAAATAGCGCTCAGGATAGCACTCCATACATTTGTGCGGGGCTTAACCTGATCGTATATCATGTCACAAGCTCTAAACATGAATGATAAGACAGCGTAATCTCTATTTATTAACGGTGGAAGAATATTTAGATTGGCAATATCCTCATTCGCATGAGAGATTACCAAGTCTAACAAAGAAGAACATTGGTTTGAACCAAAACGTGTGGGTTCGGATACATACTGTACTAATGCATTCTCCTTATATATATAGAGAGTGTGGTTGAACTTAAATCAAGTTTATGGCCGTCTTGATGTGACCGCTTCTGCAAAACTTCGCGAATTATCGCGATGACGCACCAATCGTTTTACGACGGTTTGACCTTCAAGTGCTCAGTAACCTCCCTCAATGGACAGTGCCAATGGATCGTTGACCGTTTGCTTACCTTCGGTCGGTTAGATTCTTTTCCCAAAGATGACGGTTACATACTCGTCGGTTGTGGCAACTGCGAAATATTGGACTTTTATAAGATTATTGTTTATGTAATGCTTACAGTTTTTGTTCTCAACAGCCACAAACAGGTGGAAAGGAAGCGTTTATCGTCTGGTTTGGTTCGAGTTTTTGGTCTTCGTCGGTATATACTCCGTTTTATCTGTTACATACAGGTTTATCCTCAGTGCGACACTGAAGAGGTTAGTTAAATTATTCAAGCGTTGATGCTGAATAGCCACATACATAATTGAGGTTTTTAGTTAACGTTTCATTAGTTAAAAATTGAAATTAGTTAGTAGATTTTAGAACTCACTCGTTTGTTTTAACCGTATTTATCGTGATAATCTCGGATTTTATGTCCGTTTCCTACCTTATATATATAAACGTTTTGCCAATATGAAACCTCTCAAGGCGGTCTCCAGTTGACTTGGTGATACACATAGGTCCTGTAATATCAGCAGTAAGTTTGAGTCTTAAAGGTAACTCACATAAAACTTTAAGGGGTCAATATTGTCATAATAATTTGTAGAAGAGACTTCGGAATCCAAGATCGAACCAGATACCTTTAAGGATTTCTCAGAGTAATCATCTCTTTAAACCTACTGTCAAGTAAATTTTCTAACAAAACAAACACTTGCAAGATGCTGGTTGTCTTTCAAACTGAGAATCTAACTCTTGGTGTCGATCTCATCATTCGATGGAATACGTTAAGTTTGGTCTTTACACACTTTCCTATCAGTATTTTGATGCCTTTTAAAATTTATATTTTTCAACACTATCGTTTCAGGTTTGAATTGTCTTTATCAGAAATCGTTATCATGAATGTTACTTATTTTGATGGTCATAAGCTTCCTTAGTTAATAAATTTCTGCCAGAGTTCACGGATCAGGAACCGCATTGATTTACATCTCTAAGTCATTGGTTATTTATGATTCAGTTCCAAGACACTGAGTAGTTTGTCTTCTAGCTGAGATATCAAGTGTGATATGTTCGAATCTCCATGGATTTATGACTTCACGTTACTGATTCACTATATTAGTGACAGCTAACAAGCTTTGAATGGGAATCGTGTCTCTTCAGCAAATCAATGTTCAAACCCCTTACTGGCATCTAAGGCTTTTGGAAAAGTATGATCTAAATGTACTTATACAAAAGACACATTGGCTGTCATGCTAAAATTCGACTTGGAAAAATCTAAATCTCTCTTGTCAAAGTAATTTCCTAATCGATATCTTATAAAAAATTCACTAGCAAGTGTAAACATATGTTCCATGTATTGGCTTTATGAAGGTACTTCACTTAGCGTTTGGCAGTTTTGTAGAGATACGTATAACTTGTCTTTTATGGAGTCAATGGGAATCCGCTCTAAAGAAAAAGCATAATCACAAATCGTAATGAATTGTTTGGTACTTATTCAATCCAGCTTTTAAACATCTTGCTCTTGCAAATTAGTGATAAGAATATGATTCAGCTCAGTAAGCACACGTGTATGTTTCACGTTTACAAGCCAGTTATTAAAAGTAGGTGAAACTAAAGACCCTCAGTTCGCGATAAGTTAACAATACGTGGCGAAGTTGTAAAGAAGTCAATATTTCACATATACCTAACCTTACCATTTTCTAATTATTGGTTTCTTCAACTCTTTGTCGCTGCCTGTTATTTTTTCGAGCTTGGGGGCGTATCTCAATGATTAGACATTCAACTTTCAGCCGATGTGTTTCTGGTTCGAACCCCGCCTCATCTTCAGCTTAGATAACCGCGTCTTATTATTAGTTCTCATACATGGAGTGTGACTCAAAGCCAAGTACACAAATGAGTCGAACGATTTTTTAACGTTAAAAATTTTTGAAATGCTCAGTTTCCTTGTATATCAAGTATGTTGTTCTATTCGAACATTATACTAACGAAGATTATTAGTGCTCTGTAGTATATCATAACAGTCGAGTAATTACCCAAATAGAAATCTCAGTTTTAGCTGTTTCAGATGTTGTAGATATTATTATTAGTATTTGTAGAATTATCCCATAAGTTTACTGATCTGAGTGGTTATGAAAGTTGCCTCAGCATTGATGACATGTGGGTAAATCGTTCCATATTGTATGTTTCAAAATTGAGCTGACCAGCTGTTTTGCGCTTAAACAGTTAAAAATAGTTATACAACTGTAATGACTTTTTAACTAGCGTGTTTACAGTTATATTCAAAGTTATCATATTCACTGTCTATTTTACTGCAAATCGCTTCCCGTTTATTTTCTATGGTATGTTATACATAACTTACGAAACATGATCAATAACTGGTTTAAACAGGTATTTTGAGCTATTGTGCATCTATTGTGGTCGGTACAACGAAACGGTTCCTGTAGCATTCGTTTTGGGCTTTTACGTTTCACTTATTGTTCAACGTTGGTGGGAACAGTTCCTAGCATTACCGTGGCCTGATCGTTTGGCTTTGTTTATAACAGCTTTTTGTCATGGGAACGCTGAACGCCCAACAAGAATTAGGCGAAATATAGTTCGATATATCAATCTGTCTTATTGTATTGCTTTACGTGCAATCTCATCTCGAGCTCGCCTGCGTTTTCCAACAGAAGAACATCTTGTTAGTGCAGGTGATTCAATGTTTTTATTAAATATTGTCATTTTGAAAATATTCATCAATAGGACTTAATGTTATTTTAATCAATTTTCACGCTTTATATAACAAACATACGTTTTAATATTAATGTTTCTGGTTTTGCGTATTTTTGATAAATTCATTTGGTGTAAGTTAAGGGTTTGGATTCTATTGTACTATTATTGCACAACGAAACTCTTTGTTTTCTAGATTTACGCTTGCAATATAATTGTTTTAGTAAATTAGACAATTTATTACGATTACGGGGTTGAATCTGTCTAACAAAATATTAAGTAAGTAATATGTTTGTGAATACCTGAACACTGAGGTAGAGGGGTCCAGTTAACTGTTTGATTATTGATGTGTCAATTTCTTTTTTATTGACCGTAATAATAACAGCTTCTTAATGTGAATGTAAATTATGGTGTTTTTTAGTAATTTTAGAAATTAGTATGATAGCCAAATTATTTCATAGGAATATTTATATTGAACTCTAGATTAGATACTTGATTCCATTTCATTAATTTAATCATCAAAATATATACAAATTTTATCTCCCAAAAACTTAGTGATTGTTGATTTTCAGACAACATGTATCATTGACGTCGTTACATAGTACCTACTGTGAATTTATTGGGTTGTAATTAATTATAATCATGCTTTTTAGAAAATGAAAGACATTAAAAATAATTGAAGTATTAAATCTAATTCTTACTACACAAAAATGTATTCTGAAATCTCATATATAAAGCATCGTCTCATAACTGTCATTTCCCCCGACCGTTGTTACTACCTTGACGTGGTGGTCTGACTTGCCTATCGTGATGAAGCGACTGAGCTACACTGGCTGGAACAACCGTTCCTCAAGGTCCTACCATGCCAGACAGGTCGGTTGAAGAGCGGTAAGACTAAAAGCAACAAATCCAAGGTCCGAAGGTGAAGTCGTACTGCTGACTGCACAGAGGTGTGACGGCAGTAAGATGTTTCCTTCAGACAACCAGCATGACAGCGATGCTGTCTTCCCACAAGGAGGGGTGGGGTTAGAAAAGGTCGACCCTAAAAATGCACACCTTGTCTTATCCCACGGATTCTCATCTCCGGCGGTAAGGTCTCAACAAGTACGGAGCTAACACAAAAATTACTCATAAAAAGTCGTGTGTGGCCGACTTCAAGCAGCTGTCCCTTGGGCACTACGGTCACGCTCTCAGGTCACTATGACCACCTCTAATCCAATTTCCTTTTCAAGTACCTCCGGAAGAACCCTTCCACGGTGTGGGAAACCGGGAAGTGAAAACCGCCGTCATACCTCTAACAGCACTCAAGACCACTGTTTATTTATTTATTTTAACACATAGGTATTGGTACCAGGAGGCACCAAATACATATGCGCCACACGAATCTCAATTGATTTGTGTGAGGGCTGTGATACTGCCCGGGTGCCCAAACCGAAGCAGGCAA
Organism: Schistosoma spindalis; assembly: GCA_946903255.1. NCBI lineage: Eukaryota > Metazoa > Platyhelminthes > Trematoda > Strigeidida > Schistosomatidae > Schistosoma > Schistosoma spindalis. Next base: position 36,595,866 of record OX336416.1, on the reverse strand, counting down.
GACCACTGTATTCATAATCAACCTCCCTCTTCAATTCCTATTATTCCTCCTACATCGACTTTAAAACCTAAACTTCCTCCTTTGGTTTCTTCCTCAAGTATCACCAAAGCCAACGATTCTAGTGCGCGAAACGCTGTCCCAGTCTACTGAAACCTCGCTCCAAACTACACATTGGAGCCTTCAACGTACGCACACTATGTCAAATCGGTCAGCAGGGCACGCATCTGCTTGCGCCTCACTGGACGCAAAAACGCCACATTAAAAAGACCCATTAGAGCTTAATTGAGTAACGAGAAAAGCAAAAGTAGGTTCCAGTAACAACTGAGGTCACACTTAGGTAGTTCCGAAAACGAGGCTGACTCAGATGTTGCTTGGGAAGATATACAAACAGCTGTGGAAACAACAGTGACATCTATTAGTGATTTAAACCAAAGGGTTACTAAGAACCAATGGATTTCTTCAAGGTCTATTGCACTGATGGATTCTCGTAAACTCATCCCATTAGGCTCTGAACACGAGGATGGGCGAAAGCGAATCAGATCTAGGTTAAGCAAATGTCTAAGGAACGACCGTGAGCAGTGGTGGGCATCTAAAGCAAAAGAGATGGAAAAGGCGGCGGCTATAGGTAACACCAAACAGCTCTACAGACTCATAAAAGAAACTGGAACTAAAAAGTCCAGTGCAATTAAGACTATCTCGGAAAAAGATGACGTTCTTATCTGCTCCCAGTCCAGACGTTTAGAACGATGGGCGGAACACTTTAAGGAGCAGTTCAGCTGGCCTTCAGCTACTCTACAACTACCCACCATTCCCAGACAGTGTGAATGGAACATTGAAGTAGGTCCCCCGACTCTAGCTGAAGTTCATAAGGCTATAGCTAATCTGAAACGAGGTAGGGCATCTGGTCCAGATGGACTGGCCCCAGAAGTCTTTAAGTATGATGGTCCAATCTTAGCGATTAGGTTGACTAATATTTTGGCTAAAATCTGGGAGTTGGATGTAATCCCATCTGACTGGTCACAATCACTTATCGTCCCAATATATAAGAAGGGATCGAAATCGTCCTGTGACAACCATAGAGGGATTAGTTTGACTAATATAGTATCTAAAATACTAGCCTCAATAATTATCGGACGCCTAACTAAGACTCGTGAACTGCAAACACGAAAGAATCAAGCTGGCTTCAGACCTGGTCGTGGATGAATAGACCACATATTCACCATTCGTCAGGTTCTAAAACACAGGCATACTTATCAGCGTCCGACAATGGTGGTCTTCCTTGACTTAAAAGTAGCATTTCACTCGGTAGACCGAGAGGTTCTGTGGCAGTGTCTGTCATTGAAAGGCGTACCTCAGAAGTACATAAACCTTGTGAAGGCTCTTTACTCGAACACTACTAATCGAGTGAGAGCTTATGGCGAACTGTCATCCGCTTTTGCAACCTCAAGTGGTGTCCGTCAAGGCTGTCCACTTTCTCCATTTTTGTTTAACTTCATCATAGACCTCCTGATGGAAATAATATTCTCGTCGACTGAATTCTCCGGCATTGATCTCCTACCAGGAGGTCCACTTATCGACTTAGAATACGCAGATGACATAGTCCTGTTTGGTGAAGACGCTGATAAAATGCAGAGTCTTTTGGTAGCACTGAGCAACAATGCCAGAATGTTTGGGATGCGCTTCTCTCCCTCTAAATGCAAGTTGTTGCTTCAGGATTGGTCTGCGTCAACACCTGAACTAAGGATAGGGAGTGAAATAGTCGAACGCGTTGACAACTTCACTTATCTTGGAAATCTGATCAGCCCAAATGGGTTGGTGTCTGACGAAATCTCAGCACGGATTCGAAAAGCTCGTTTGGCTTTTGCCAACTTACGTCACCTATGGCGCAGGCGAGATATCCGTCTATCAATTAAGGGACGAGTATACTGCGCGGCAGTTCCTTCCGTTCTACTATACGGCTGCGAAACATGGCCATTAAGAGTAGAATATACTCGTAAGTTACTTGTATTTGACCACAGATGCCCTAGAAATATTGCTCGAATCTGCTGTGATCACCGGGTAAGTAATAGTGAGGTTAGACACAGGGTATTAGCAAATGATGGTAAATCAGTTGATGAGGTTGTGAATCTTCATCGACTGAAATGGTTGGGCCACATGTTGCGTATGCCTGAACATCGATCACCACGACACACAATGCTAACCGGTGTTGTGGATAGTTGGAAGAAAGTTAGGGGTGACCAAACCCATACGTGGCATCAGTGCTTGAAGTCACTAACTTCTGGTCTCAGCTATGTTATTAGATGCAGACTACTCGGTTGGGGTCCGCCTGACTATCGTAACCAATGGTTGGAGACTGTGTGACATGGCTCAGAATCGATCATAATGGCGTTGGTGTATACACTCTCTGTCTTCCATAAATTAAGAGATTAAAATCGCTTCATGTCTTTCTTTCTACGAACTAACTTTCTTTCTGTACCATATATCTATATGCAATCTTTCTTTTATATACTACTACCTTTGATGTGACTACTTCTATAAATCCAGTGTCCATCTTGTTGTGCTAATGCGGTAAGGCTACTTGGACAATCCTTTCCAGCTCTTTCCAGTTCTTAGTCATCCTTTTCATATCCGCTTCTATTTCCCGACGTAATGTGTTCTTTGGCCTCCTTCTTTATTGCTTTCCTTCAGGATTCCAAGTTAGCGCTTGCCTCGTGATGCAGTTTGATGATTTCCTCAATCTTTGTCCTATCCATTTCCACCGTCTTTTCCTAACTTCCTCTTCAGCTGGAAGCTGGTTGGTTTTCTCCTACAAAAGGCTGTTGCTGATGGTATCCGGCCAATGGATGTTGAGTATCTTGCGTAGACAGCTATTGATAAATACCTGTACCTTCTTGATGATGGTTGTTGTAGTTCTCCAGGTTTCAGCTCCGTACAGTAGAACTGCCTTGACATTCGTATTGAAGATTCTGACTTTGATATTGGTTGAAAGTTGATTGGAGTTCCACATGTTCTTTAATTGAAGGAATGCTGTCCTTGCTTTGCCAATCCTCGCCTTTACGTCTGCATCTGAACCTCCTTGTTTATCGACGAAGCTTCCCAGGTATGTGAAGGGTTCTACATCTTCTAGAGTTTCGCCATTGAGTGTGATTGGATTGCTGTTCTCCTTGTTGTGTTTGAGGACCTTGGTTTTCTCTTTGTGTATGTTGAGGCCTACTGATGCAGAGACTGCTGCTATGCTGGCTGTCTTTATCTTCATTTGTTCGTGTGTATGCGATAGGAGGGCTAGGTCATCTGCGAAGTCCAGATCGTCTAATTGGTTCTGAGCTGGTACTTAAATCTTATTTTTTTAAAAGTACTCGTAATTCCCAAGTTCTCACACGTGTTTCAATTATACATTTTAAACTCTATGTCATGTAATCTCTGAAAGAGTTAATGAAATGTACACTGTATATTTGACAAATGTACATTCCATTCGCATATAAGTATTGGACTGATTTTATTTTGGTAATCTATCATTTGAAAGTAAGCACATAAATAAATCCATTTCTTTACTGTGGACGGACTCGTTAGTTGGAGACAGCCTACAAAAAACCTTGGATGTAGGTTTTTGTTAACACTCGTCAGTATAGCATATTTACTGCCTCAAGGAAACTGATAATTCATGTGGGTTTCGAATTTCTTTCACTCAGTTTCAAAGTTAGTGTTTTGTCACTTAACTATTCGGGATACGACTAGACTGTGGAACAGTTAAGTACGCACTGATTGTTTATTTATAATGACCAATACTATGTCTAGTTCTTGTTGCTGATGGAACTCTACCTATGAAGTTGGAGTTTATAATGGTGTTTTATCGGGACGTGGGTTTGGGTTATACTCAGAATAATCACAATGCAAATTGATTCAAATCTGTGTTAATTCACCACCAACAATTCAATAATTAATTATTAATAAACCGAGCTATTTGTAAGACGTCCGTTAATGCTGAAGTAGATTACTTTATAGTATTTAATAGCGATCAAGTGTGGAATTTACATTATATTTTATCTTAAAAAGAGCTAGTCAAAGGAAATAGTCACTTTTATCTCATAGTTTTCCTTAATACTGAAGTAGTCACTAAAAAACCAACATACAAACCAGCAGGTGTTAGCCAAATAGGATTTATTTGCTTATACGTACACTTAACTGAGTTCATATCTAAGGTGTATAGCATCCATTCTGCATTCCACTGCTGACTAGTGCCATTAAAATTACTCATTTTTCATGAGGATAATTTCATGTTTCAAAGTGTCCCTACTGCTTTTTCTCTTTTTCAGGATTGATGACACAAGAAGAATTGGATATTTATCGTAGTACTCAACCCAGTGAATATACTTTATACTTTGTTCCATTAGTATGGGCCCTAGATATGGTTACTAAAGCTCGTGAAGAAGGCTACATACGCTTTGATAGAGCTGTAGAAATTTTGACGAATGAAATCACATCATTTCGTGGTAAATTAGGTACAATATTTGCTTATGATTGGGTTAATCCTCCACTCGTATATACCCAAGTGAGTTGATCAGTAGTAGTAAAGTAACATGCAATAACAAAACGGACTATGTACTACTTTTTCAAGACTTGGTATTTTTTATGGTTTACTGACAGATAATTATATTTTCCTTATGGCTGTTGGTCAAACAATTGGAAATGTTTAAAGTGCGACTGACAAATACATAATTACCAAACAAGCCACATATTAGGATCCGAGCGGGACTTAATACCACCTTTCGTCAAACGATTCTAGTCATGTTTGCGTTAAATAGAGAATATTTCCTATAGAGCGGTGTTTCACCAGTTAAGGTCACTAATTTAAAGGGTCGACGTCGTTACAACTGCTCCGATTTGAGCAATGTTCCACCAGTTTGAAAGAAAGATAAAATCAAGTTCATGGAGTATAGATGACTTAGTCACTGGAGTTCAAACCAAGGGATCTCTGGTTTAAGATCTGCTTCACACTAGCTTTAGGCTAGGCGGTTGTATCACTAGCCCTAACAATTTGAGTGTGGTTTGAAGGCAAGTTCATGAATAGGATTTTAGTAAATAAGTTAATATCTTGTTATTCAAGAGGCATATTAAAATCCTATAAGATTAAATCCGAGCTTTTTTGTTTGAATCCTTCAATTTGATTTTGCTCTTATCACTTCAAGTCTTTCTAGTAAACATAAGTGGCCATATTCACCACCGACATGTTGATTTAAACTCTCTCTCTCTCTCTCTCTCTCTATATATATATATATATATATATATATATATATATATATATATATAGTTTCTAACATAACGGTTTAAAATACTTTTCTCAGGTATAAAATATTAGTTAACCTAGTTTCAGCGATTAGTTTAACTAATATTTTAGCCAAAATCTGAGAGTTGGATGTAATCCCATCTGACTGGTCGCAATCACTGATTGTCCCAATATATAAAAAAGGTTAAAATCATCCTGTGATAACCATAGAGGGATCAGTTTAATATAGCATCTAAAATACTAGCCTCAATAATTATCGGACGCCCAACTAAGACTCGTGAACTGCAAACACGAGAAAATCAGACCTTGTAAAGGCTCTTTACTCGAACACTACTAGTCGAGTGAGAGCTTACGGCGAACTGTCATATACTTTTGCAACCTCAAGTGGTGTCCGTCAAGGCTGTCCACTTTCTCCATTTTTGTTTAACTTCATCATAGACCTGCTGATTGAAATAACGCTCTCGTCGCTGACTAATTGACTGATTGACTACTCAACGCAGCCACAAGCAGTCACACTCAGCAAGTCTGGAGTGAAAATCAGTGAAAGGAAAGGAACCCACATATTTAAGTCAGTAGGTTGTCTCTGTTTGTCCACACAGTGACTAATCATATTTTAATTTCACTGCTACACATCAGTTTTCTTTATGCGATTATACATCCAGACTATTTGTCATTAACCTAGCTACAATCCCATATTCTTTAATAATCCATATATCTATATAAATATTTTTATCATGATATGTAATATATGCCTTGTAAATTGTCAATTAATTGGCTCACCTACTAATTGCTTTTACACATAAAAATAAGATACGTCAACCAAACAAATCAATCGGTTTCGATGTTTACTCTAAAAATAGGGTTACTATTTTAGGTGATGTGTAGTTGTGCATCCTCTGGTGGTTATCTTTGTGTATATGTATAATTTAGACACCATTTATTTATAGATAGTTGAAAGTTGGCGTAAATTATGGGGAAATTTAAATATAATAAACCAGTTAAATTTGTAATGTTTCGGTATTTCTACTTAGTACTGTTAGTTGGATCTGTTTTCTAGAAGTTACGAACTATGCGCAAGCATATATCTAATGCACATTGATTTTCGACTGTACTCTAGGTGATATTACCCTGATCAAAAACTATCATGACCATGAGTTTGTAATCTTTTGTGATTTCGAAAAGTTTTTAGACCCCAAGCACTTTTAAAACCATCATTTGGTCATTAAAAAAGGGCTGTCAGTTTCATCATATACTTTTTTCGCAGGTACTTTTCAGTTTTGCAATGAATCGTTAAAGCGGAAAACTACAATCCACCACAATATTCGGGTTCTACTTCACAGTGGGTGGGGCAGGAATAGATTAAGAGAGCTTGGAGCGTCCGAACCAAAACGTGGACTCATTCCATAGACATTTACTGTTAGTCTTGGTCATGTTGGTAAGTGCAGACTACTTGGTTAGGGCTGGTGCAATGATCGTCGTATGGATTCCGTATGATGTTGACGACCTTCTCATCCCGACCGTTGCTACTACATTGAAGTGGTTGTCGGGCTATCCTATAGTGATTAACCAATCGGAATAAACTGATTGGCACAATGGTTCCTCAAGATCCTACCACGCCAGACAGGTCGGTTGAAGAGCGGTAAGACTAAAAGCAACAAATCCAAGGTCCGAAGGTGAAGTCGTACTGCTGACTGCACAGAGGTGTGACGGCAGTAAGATGTTTCCTTCAGACAACCAGCATGACAGCGATGCTGTCTTCCCACAAGGAGGGGTGGGGTTAGAAAAGGTCGACCCTAAAAATGCACACCTTGTCTTATCCCACGGATTCTCATCTCCGGCGGTAAGGTCTCAACAAGTACGGAGCTAACACAAAAATTACCCACAAAAAGGTCGTGTGTGGTCGACCTCATGCAGTTGTCCTTTGGGCACTGCTGTCAACGCTCTCAAGTCACTAAGACCACCAACCCAGGTTCCTTTTCAGGTACATCTAGAAGAACCATTCCACAGTGTGGGAAACCGGGAAGTGATGACCGCCCTCATACCTATAATAACGCTCAAGAATCTCAGCTACTCCATTGTGTCGAAGTTTCCATAAATTTGTACAATCCACTCTGTCAAACGCTTTCTCATAATCAAGGAAGTTGATGTGTAGTGACTAGTTCCGTTCAAGTGATTACTCAACAATGATCTATAATTTCGTTATTTTGTCGATGCCCTATCGATCTTTACGGAATACAACTTGTTGATCTCAAAGTTAGACGTCTACTGAATCTTATATCTGATTCAACAAAATTCTGTTGAAAACTTTTCTTACTGTTGATAGTAGTATGATGTCTCTGTAGTTCTCACACTTTCTCAGATCTTATTTCTTCGATGTCTTAATGAAGTAACTTTTACAATCTGTTGGCACTTGTTCTTCCTCAAAAGTCTTTATCAATAGAATATGGAGCATGTTTGCAGTTGCTTCTATGTCTGACTTCAGTGCTTCAACGGGTGTGTTATCTAGTCCTGATGCTTTCCCACTCTTGCTATGTCTGATACTTATATTCACTTCTTCGATCGTTGATCGAGTGAAATTCATTGGGAAATCAGTGTGTGGTGCTTCGACGTCTGGTGGGTTCAGCGTAGTTGTTCTATTAAAGAGCTATTCGAAGTATTCTTCACATCTGTTCCTCTGTTCTTGAATCCCAGTGATTGGTTTGCCTTCTGTGTTCTTGACTGGTCACTTTAGTTTACTATATTTCCCTACCAGTTTCTTCCTTATACCTTGTATTTGTCACACATTTCCTTCACTTGCATCTTTCTCCGCTACCATTGCTAGATCTTACACTTATTTCTGCTTGTCGGATCTACTGTTCTTCTTCACTCTCATGTTTTTTTCTGTGTATTCGGTCTGTGCCATGACCTTTTCTGATCGTGTTCGACTGTTGTTAATTGCTGCCTTGTTCGTCCTTTCTTGAATCCTGCTCACAGTTTCGATGGACATCCATTCCTTATGATGATTCTTGCTGAGGTGACGTAAGTTGGCAAAAGCCAAACGAGCTTTTCGAATCCGTGCTGAGATTTCGTCAGACACCAACCCATTTGGGCTGATCAGACTTCCAAGATAAGTGAAGTTGTCAACGCGTTCGACTATTTCACTCCCTATCCTTAGTTCAGGTGTTGACGCAGACCAATCCTGAAGCAACAACTTGCATTTAGAGGGAGAGAAGCGCATCCCAAACATTCTGGCATTGTTGCTCAGTGCTACCAAAAGACTCTGCATTTTATCAGCGTCTTCACCAAACAGGACTATGTCATCTGCGTATTCTAAGTCGATAAGTGGACCTCCTGGTAGGAGATCAATGCCGGAGAATTCAGTCGACGAGAATATTATTTCCATCAGGAGGTCTATGATGAAGTTAAACAAAAATGGAGAAAGTGGACAGCCTTGACGGACACCACTTGAGGTTGCAAAAGCGGATGACAGTTCGCCATAAGCTCTCACTCGATTAGTAGTGTTCGAGTAAAGAGCCTTCACAAGGTTTATGTACTTCTGAGGTACGCCTTTCAATGACAGACACTGCCACAGAACCTCTCGGTCTACCGAGTGAAATGCTACTTTTAAGTCAAGGAAGACCACCATTGTCGGACGCTGATAAGTATGCCTGTGTTTTAGAACCTGACGAATGGTGAATATGTGGTCTATTCATCCACGACCAGGTCTGAAGCCAGCTTGATTCTTTCGTGTTTGCAGTTCACGAGTCTTAGTTAGGCGTCCGATAATTATTGAGGCTAGTATTTTAGATACTATATTAGTCAAACTAATCCCTCTATGGTTGTCACAGGACGATTTCGATCCCTTCTTATATATTGGGACGATAAGTGATTGTGACCAGTCAGATGGGATTACATCCAACTCCCAGATTTTAGCCAAAATATTAGTCAACCTAATCGCTAAGATTGGACCATCATACTTAAAGACTTCTGGGGCCAGTCCATCTGGACCAGATGCCCTACCTCGTTTCAGATTAGCTATAGCCTTATGAACTTCAGCTAGAGTCGGGGGACCTACTTCAATGTTCCATTCACACTGTCTGGGAATGGTGGGTAGTTGTAGAGTAGCTGAAGGCCAGCTGAACTGCTCCTTAAAGTGTTCCGCCCATCGTTCTAAACGTCTGGACTGGGAGCAGATAAGAACGTCATCTTTTTCCGAGATAGTCTTAATTGCACTGGACTTTTTAGTTCCAGTTTCTTTTATGAGTCTGTAGAGCTGTTTGGTGTTACCTATAGCCGCCGCCTTTTCCATCTCTTTTGCTTTAGATGCCCACCACTGCTCACGGTCGTTCCTTAGACTTTTGCTTAACCTAGATCTGATTCGCTTTCGCCCATCCTCGTGTTCAGAGCCTGATGGGATGAGTTTACGAGAATCCATCAGTGCAATAGACCTTGAAGAAATCCATTGGTTCTTAGTAACCCTTTGGTTTAAATCACTAATAGATGTCACTGTTGTTTCCACAGCTGTTTGTATATCTTCCCAAGCAACATCTGAGTCAGCCTCGTTTTCGGAACTACCTAAGTGTGACCTCAGTTGTTACTGGAACCTACTTTTGCTTTTCTCGTTACTCAATTAAGCTCTAATGGGTCTTTTTAATGTGGCGTTTTTGCGTCCAGTGAGGCGCAAGCAGATGCGTGCCCGTATAAGAGCATGATCGGAGTCCAAACAGGTATTCCAGAATGAGCGACAATCGTCTATCGACCCTCTCCAACGATGACTGATGGCAATATTGTCTATTTGAGTCCATCGTTGATTTGGTGCAGGGGGTTGCCTTATGCTTAAAATTTGTGTTTGCTAAAAATAAACGGTTGTCTGAGCACAGTTGCAGCAATCGATCACCATCATCTGTTCGCTGAGCCGGAATACAAAAATACCCACCTCAATGTCTTTCTGTTTCCTTTTTCAAAGATGGCGTTGCGTTCACAGTACAAAACAGGTTCAAATTTGACATTATTGCGTTATAATTCTGGTCGTGCTTAATATTTATGCAATACAACTTTGTAAGTTTATAGTTGTTGTAATGCAGGTTTATGGAGCGCTTGGTATGAGGTGTGAGCTTGAAGAAACGCATGCGTCAGGTTAGTTCCAGGCATCAGAAGCTCCATTGCTGTGCAATGAGAGCGTGATGCTGAAAACAGAGTAACAAAGGCGCACACGACAAGTCTATTCTGTCGACAATTACTCGATATGTACTCTGGGATATACCAACAGCAACTGAAGTCACCGTGTGTACCCAGCAATGTTACACATCACATCACGACTACAGGACCACCTATATGTCCGAAAGCGCGCCGACTGTCTCCCAAAAAGCTGAGGCTGACTAAAAACAAATTCGATCACATGATAAAGTTAGGAATCATTCGGCCGTCAAACGGCCCACAGGCATCTCCCTTGCATATGGTCCCTAAAAGGGACAGTGATCATTGGCGTCCAACTGGTAATTATTGGCGATTGATTGCGAAAACCATTCCCGATCGTTACCCGTTGCCTCACATTCACGACTTGACAGCTACCTTGAAAAGTACAGCTGTCTTTTCGAAAATCGACTTGGTTAAAGCTTATAACCGAAATCCCATGGCCGCTAACGATATTCCAAAAACCGCTATCATAACTCCTTTCGGTCTTTACGAATTTTCGCGCATGCCTTTCGGTCTAAGAAATGCTGCCCAGGTATTCCAAAGCTTCATAGATGACATATTTTGAGGTCTCAACTTCGTTCATGCGTATGTTGATGACTGCTTGATAGCAAATCCGGACAGAGAATCCTATCTTCATCATCTGTACCTCGTTTTCTAACGACTGTAAAAGCATAGCATTACTGTAAACATTCAGAAATGCCGAATCGCAACTGACTCCCTAAATTTCATGGGACACACCATTGATGCTCAAGGCATACGACCTCTAAGAAGCAAAGTGGCGGCCATTCTTGACTACCTGGAACCGACTACAATTAAGCAATTACGTACGTTTAACGGCCTTGTAAGTTTCTATAGACTGTTCATACCAAACTGCGTGCCCCTTATGAAACCTCTTACTGACCAACTTCGTGGAAATGCGAAATCCATCAATTTGGACTATATCGCGCGGAAAGAATTTTCCACAGTTAAGGAAATTATCGCTCAAGCAACAATGCTTGCACATCAGGACACTCAAGCACCCATTAGTATCGCAGTAGACGCATCCAACTCGGCAATCAGAGGAGTCTTACAACAATGGGTTGACCACTCGTGGCAACCTTTAGCCTTTTACTCGGGATGGTTGCTAGACACTGAATCGAGGTATAGCACATTCGGTAGGGACCCCCCTAGCTATGTATTGTGCTGTACGGCATTTTCAACACTCCATCGAAGGCCGAGAATTCACCCTTTTTACTGACCATAAACCTCTTACTTCCTCTTTAATCTCTTCTTCAGACATGTACTCACCTCGTGAGTCTCGACAACTGGACTACATTTCACAGTTTACTTCAGATATTCAACACATTTCTGGAGCAACCAATGTAGTCGCAGACGCATTGTCTCGAATAACTTACTTGAACAGTTTCCAAGGGATCGACCTTCTGAAACTCGCTCAGCTTCAAAAAGAAGACACTGATCTTCAGCACGAGTTAGCGTCAACAACCCTTAAACTGCTCATTAAACAGATGGGAACAGGTAAGGAAACTTTACTATGTGACACATCTACGGGCAGGGATCGTCCAATCGTACCGAAACATTAATGTCTTCAACACGTTAAACAAACCTTCTCATCCATCCGTCCGTGCAACCATAAAGCTCATGGCAGAACAATTTTGCTGGCCTGGTATGAATAAAGACGTGAGAGAGTGGGCACGCTCCTATGTAAGCTGCCAGGAATCTAAAGTCATTAGACACAACAAAACGTCCCTTAGGGTCATCTAAAGCTACTGACGCTCGTTTCGACCATGCTCTTCTGGATTTGGTAGGACCTTTACCAGATTCAAATGGACACTCTTATCTCTTAACTTGCGTAGACCATTTCACTCGATGGACAGAAGCAGTACTAATCAAGGACATTGCTGCTGAAACAGTGGCCCGTTCATTTGCCGGACGATTAGTATCAAACTTCGGCTGCCCTTCAACTATCACTACAGGTCGCGGACGCCAGTTCGAATCTGGAATTTTCCGTTGTTTGACCACACCATTAGGAATCACTCGCTTCCAAACGACGGCCTGCCACCCACAAGCAAACGGGTTGGTAGGACGCATTCACTGACAGCTAAACGTTTCCCCATCAGCTGCAAACATTTCACAGTAAACCGATGCTCTTCCACTCGTTTTACATGTTATTCACAACTCAGTGATAGTTGACATTGGATACACTGCAATTCAACTCATTTATGGAACGACACCTTGACTTCCGAAGGAATCCGTGCATCCTTCATCTTCTTCAATAAACTCCTACACGAGAAAGCTTACAAACGCAATGCGTTCAGTTAAACCTGTTTTCACTCGGCCGCAATCAACTGCACTTTTCGTTCAACATGACGTACGATACATTACACAAGTTATCGTACGTCGGGAATAACAAAGACGACCGGACCCTCCTAGACATAGAAAGCTATCGGAAGAGTGTTTACCACAGACAAACTCGTTAGGTTTAAACTTACGGCTGGTAACGCCTTAAGGTCACCACTAACCCACCAGGGGGTTAATGATCTGTAGCGGTTAACAAATTCCCAAAATAAGTAGCTCTGTAAGTCTTCGACATTGGATGCTGATCACATTAGTTTTAATGGACGCACCAAGCTGAAGGCGCTCGGTCATGCATCCGCACCAGATCACGAGTGGGAACGCCGTGCTCAACATCCCCCGCAATCGCTAGCCATCCTAGATCAGTAGATTCTCCATATAATGATAATCTATCAAATGTGTCTTCTAACCTCCTCGATTCTGACTTTTGATTTTGCTTGGTGGGTACGATTCATAGTAGAAGGTATTACTGGTTAAAGCGTTGTCAAACTCCAAATACCTGTAGCGTCTACAACGCTAGACAATACTTAACACTTTTTAGTGGGACAGATATAGGTATGATAAGTTAGTAGATTTAACTCATACTAACTCCTGTTGTTGTAGTGAAATGTGGTTAGGGTCTCAGGACAAGAGAATACCGTAATAAAAAATAATGAGTTGTGACATTCGACGAGGTGGAGTAGGTTCAGATGTTGAGAGGGAAGTCGAAGTCAGGATAAAGAAGTCTGCTTATTAGAGTGGAAAGTGTACCAAGAGAGTAAAGTGTTATGAAGCAATAGTGACTATATCTTTTATTCTCTGATATTTTTTAGTTTTTCTCATTCGATGCCAGACACAAGGTCCCGATGTAAAAGTCCGAGTTAGCATGTAGTGGAGTTTTCTTAGTAGAATAGCTAATCCAGCATGAAATTGAAAACTATCTTGAATTCGTTGCGTTTGTGAGTATGTCGAATGAAGGCTGTATTCAGATTTTGTAATGCTGTCTCTCCAGTTGTCCAGTGCTTCTTTGGCTTCATTTTCATCTTTATAACCACCAAGTGGTGATCTGAAGATATGTTGGCTCCTCTCCTGTTTCTCACGTCTTCAATTGATTTTTTGAATTTTGTAGTGATGCAAATATGATCGATCTGGTTCTCTGTAGTGTTATCCGGTGAGACAGACACATGTAGCTTTGTGTGTGTGCATTTGTGTGGGAATATTGTGCCACCTATAACCATTTTGTTGGATGAACATGAATGTGAAAATCTGTCATCACTCTCATTCGTTCCTTCCAGTCAGTTCATGCCGTCTCACTCATATCCGGTGTTGTCCATTCTGACTTTGGTGTTTAGGTCTCCCACCAGGATGATCGATATTTCTCTAACTAGTGTTAAGTTTCTACTAACTGCTTGCTTGGAAATGTATTATTTCCTAAGGATTCTACGCGAATCAGCCAGTGGTTCTTTAATAATCGCTGTTTCGAATTTTAAGTCGTGTTCGTATCGGGAAATCAGGCTCCGTAGAACTCGAATCCTGGATCGCTAATTCTTTAGTGCACACTAAAATAGTGTAAATATCCACCCTTTTCTCCTGCATCATCGATCGGTGCGGTGAAGTAGTTTTGTGAAAGAGCTTTTATTGCCCAAGCTGACAGCATCCTCAACTCTTACCGCATTGTAAAAGTGAACTTTTCAGTTATTCTGTCCTGTCGTCCTTGTTTAGATGGTTAGAGACCTTGAATGGCATAGCTCAAAATGGTTTGCAATGGCGCAGGTGCATCAACGCTTTGTGTCTTCCCGAATTCTAATCTTCTTAATTCTTCATGTCCCTTTTTTCTCTTTCCAAATTGATTTAACTGGATTATACTCCTTGAATAATATCTTCAGACCCTAATCTTTCAGATCACTGCTTATACTTTTACTACCCCTACCACTATGGGATTTGAATCGACAATTGTATCTGTGTGCTAATGTGGTATGGTAACTCGGACTGATGTACGGACGTGCGAAGTTCTACGTTGTCGGTAACTAGCTAACTGTCCTGGTGGGGTTTCTGCATATCCTTTTCATCATTTTCAACATTGTTAAATCCTTCGTTATTCGGCCACAAATACACCCTTATTATTTAATATTCTTCGACACTACTTCGCTCGACCAGTTCTCAAATTCAGAACAGTGCTTGGACAGATGCGTGATTATATTCCAGATAAAACTAATTTGAATATTAGTGAATCATAGTAAGAGAAAAGTTAATGTATTTATAATTCTACAGGAGATTCTACAGTCTTTAATTATCCGCTAGTACTGATTGGCTAAGAAAACTGATCAGTCAGCGTACTCCAACACAATCCTGCAAGGAATATGATTGAATCCAACCTATAACCTGCTAACATACACATTCACTTTTTTGTACACAATTTCTAAATGTTTGATACTACAACCGCGGAAAACTGGTACTTGCTATAAGAAATCGTAGCTTACACGATACAAAGGAGAAAGTAAAACTGATTGTAGAGGCAGATTTTGTTTACTCTCTAAAAGCATGACAACTTTAACCAGAATACATTCGTTTATGCTACTAATTTTTTATTTACATGTGTTGATGAGTGAATGATAATTACATATAACTGAAATAGGAGAAATGGAAAAATAGATTTTGCATAGAATTACTATGAAAAATGCATGCTTCATGTTGCTGTTATGTTGAACACAAATGAATACTAAATTAATACAAACAGTATTATACTAAATCAATACTACACTGAAATTAATGAATGCTGAGCATTTATCGCATTGAATTGATAAGGAATGTCTTATAATTACTCCTAAAAATATAATCATACGTTATTGGAGATTAGAGAAAATCAATTCCTGTAGACCATTCGCACTTCAATCAATTAATGCTTTGGTCATCATATTAAAGTTCATGTTTATTATTTCTTTTCAGTATGGGGATTTGTGGAGATTGTAGTATTTCCCCAGTTAAAATCACAAGTTTACCTAAGCTTGACCAACATTGAAAACCTGGAAGCACTTGACAACGTTTCATTCTAGTGTGGGACTCCTCATCACTGTGCACACGCGAGACTCGAACCCAGGACCCTCCGTTCCACGCGTGAACGCTTAACCTCTGGACCATTTACCGTCCCCAAATGCCCTGGTACGGTCGAGAATGGGGAGAGTCCGCTCTCCGTCTCAAAATGCTCTCATATGGCCACGCGTATATAGCCTCTGCCAGGGAAGTCCTACTCAATGCCTTCTCGTGATGGGGGTATTGTTTACGAAAATGAAAGGATGAAAAGCGAATGTCTGGCGCT
Organism: Schistosoma spindalis; assembly: GCA_946903255.1. Classification (NCBI taxonomy): domain Eukaryota; kingdom Metazoa; phylum Platyhelminthes; class Trematoda; order Strigeidida; family Schistosomatidae; genus Schistosoma; species Schistosoma spindalis. The sequence continues at coordinate 36,579,760 of OX336416.1, read as the reverse complement.
TTAACCGGATTCTAAACCAATGGTGCACATGGGCTCCAGTATCCTGAAGGAACGAATGGCGTATGAACCAATCATTGGTCAACGGGTACCATGGGACTGCATCTCCTTACGATGCTCCACTGCCTTGTGGGTTAGACCCTTAGGTCGAAGACTCGGGGTGTGGCCCCCTAAGAAAACAACCTGCTTCGGTTTGAGCACCCGGGCAGTATCACAGCCGTCGCACAAACCAAATGAGATCTGTCTGGAGCATATGTATTTTATGCCTCCTTGTACCAATGTCTACTTGTTAAAATAAATAAATATGACAATTGATCCAGCGTTCAATGGTTTTAATGTATAACTTCAATCGATCCATGGTCTCGCTCAACAATCTGACAATAATCGGTTTTGGTTTAGTATACTTAATTTTACATAATTGCTTTAAGCTACATTTTAATGTGTTATCGCTAGTGACACTATCTAGCCACTCAAATCAGAATACGCTAGACAACGTTCAGGCCTACGACTTAATATTTAGAACTCAATCGCTTTTAATCACTTTGTCATTAACTCAAGACAATTTGATATAAAATTAAACTCAATATTAATGTTGCATTTTTCCTTACCAATAACCATAACCTCACCTGGAGACCCTCTGAGGCTACTGCCGTTCTGAAGCCTGGATAAAGGAGAGGAGGGTTGGGCATGAGGTTAGCGACACCATCCTGTAGAAAACTAACTCGCTAAAAAACGCTAACCAGAAAAAATAATTCAAATCATTTAAACTCTACCCTAGGAGTTAGAAGGCCTTCATTTAGAAGAGTTATGACACCTTATGGTAAAAGCCTAGTTCCTTCGGAAGTTACAAGTCTGATAGCCCTTCTAACAACCAGAGCAATCATTAATTTAGGTCCATGGAATGTTAGTACAATGTGGGATACCTGAAGAGTCTTCCAAACGACTACAATAACGACATGTAAAACTTTACATATTCCATTGCTTTAACATAATTTTTCTCTTATGTTATTTAACTTAGAAATTAATCTGATGATTCAGTATATGAAAAAAAAAAGAATTAATATTTCTAAAAGTTTATAACATGTAATAGTTCTTCATTAATCAAAGCTTTTTTTTCAAGATAGAATTTATTAGATTAAATAACTAACAATTTCTTATTCATTATTAACAATATTGATTACTTAGTTTTTTATGACAATAAGTTCTGCTTATTTTGTTATTGTGATTTTCAGCAGATTTTATGGCTTTTTCTAATATCAGGTTTATAATCAAATTCAATTGATAGTATAATATTAAAAGTTTGCGAATTAGAAACAGTCATACATATATAAAGATTGTACATGTTTAGAAATGCATAATTAAATCATCTGAATAAATAAGAAGCGAAATTTATTTCACTGGATTATTTTATTTATTTATTTATTTGAACACATGAATATTGGTACGGGGAGCACCAAATATATATGCGCCATACAAAACAATGAGAATTTAAGAAGGGAAAAAGGTAAGGAACGTAGGGAATTATAAAACAAAAGAACACTAATGGGGGAAACGAAATGGTATCTTATAGTTAAAGAAGAAGCAACCATATTTTATGAAGAAGGAAAATGAAGGTTACAGCAGGATCACCACTGGCTTCTATTCTGAGCCATATCTGATAACGTCTCTAGCCACTGTGTTACACCATCTCTCGGACCCCAGCCAGGGAATCGTGAAGGGCCAACACAAGCCAACCCTTTTCAGCTTTCTTTTATACCACGACACCATGTCATATACTGACCACCTCTCCGCTTTTTTCAACCTGTCCCAGAGTCGGAAAATAATGCACGACGAGGAATTCTCTAGAATGACATTCGTAGAACATGTCTAAGATGGTGACACCAATTGCATTATCGTCTCTGTGCCCGAACACATAATGCCGAACCTCTGCATTAATAACATGGTGTTGCCACTGGATGTCAGCAATCCATCGGAGACAGCGATGATCGAACACAGAGAGTCGTCTAACATCCTCAACTCGGAGAGGCCAGGTTTCACAAGCATAGAGCAAAACTGCTCTCACCGACGCGTTGTAGATCCGACCTTTTACAGCCAGACTAACATCACGAAGGCGCCAAAGATGGCCCAGATTGGCATAAGCCGCTCTGGCTTTCACTATACGTGCATTGATCTCCTCACTCACACCACCACCAGCACTTATGCAGCTACCCAGATACACGAACTTCTCGACTACTTCTATCTGCTCACCATCCAGAGTGAGTACAGGCTTAGAATCCTGCCAGTCTTGTAGAAGTACTTTGCACTTCGAAGGTGCAAAGCACATACCATACCTACGGACATTGATTGCCAACTGATTAAGTGCGGATTGCTTGGCTTGGACATTCTCGCACAGTAAGACAATATCATCCGCATACTCAAGGTCGAGAAGTCTTTCTCCAGGCAACAGAACCACACCACCATTACTTACATCCATCAGAGCTGTTTCCAGAATGTCATCGATGGCAAAATTGAAGAGGAATGGTGAGATTGGGCAACCCTACCTAATCCCACTGCTTGAATGGAATAATGGAGAAAGGTGGTTGTATGCCCTCACTCTGCCTGAGGTGTTTGTGTATAGGGCTTTTAGGATGTTAATAAACTTCTCAGGCACACCCTTCTTCAATAGACAATCCCAGAGAACAGTTCTGTCCAACGAATCGAAGGCAGCCCTGATGTCAAGAAACACTACGATTGTTAGCCTTTGATAAGTATGACGGTGTTCTAACATTTGGCGGAGGGTGAAGATGTGATCAATACATCCTCGACCGGAACGAAACCCAGCCTGCTCCTCGCGAGTCGATCTTTCTCGGGTTTTGAACAATCTACGAAGTATGATGGAAGCCAATAGCTTGGACGCAATCGGAAGTAGACTTATCCCCCGATAGTTGTTACAGGAACGACGTGAACCCTTTTTAAAGATAGGGACAACTATCGACTCATTCCATGACATTGGTACACTCTCTAGTTCCCAGGCCTTTGCAAACAACGTCGTTAGTCCCTTAGTCAGAAAGTCACCACCATCTTTATAAAGAGCCGGAGGTAAGTTGTATGGGCCCGGTGATTTGTAACGTTTCAAGAGTTGGAGTTCCTTGCGGACTTCCGCCTCATTTGGTGGATCAGTCGTCACCGGCCATGGAGGACAGGACAGTCTGACCGATGTTGCCGGAGCAGCAGGCCAGTTGAACTGCCCTCCGAAAAATTCTGCCCATCGTCCAAGACGTCGATAGGTTAGTGATTGGCGTTCCGTCATCCTCGCAGATTGTTTCGCTCACACCAGACTTCTTGCTGCCAGTGGCTCGGATGAGTTGGAAGAGCTTCCGGTAATTACCAGATGCAGCTGCTGCTTCCAGCTCATTAGCACGCTCCGACCACCAGGCTTCTCGGTCCTTACGCAAGCTTTGCCCGATTTCGTTACGTAACATTCTTCGTCTGTGGTCAAACTCACGGTCACCCGGAGTAGACCGACGGGCCTCAATGAGTTGTAAGGAACCAGAAGAAACCCAGTGCTTGTAAGCGGGACGTTTCGCGAACCCACAACAGACTGTACCCGCCATTTTCGTGGCGTCATGCAATTGCAACCAATGCTCATCTATACTTTTCGGTGGAATGGTAGCTAGCCTAGAAGCTAGCTCGGTTCGATACTTACTAGCAACAGAAGTTGCAACCAGCTTGCTAACGTCAATCCCTTGGTGGTGGTCACTTCGTTGTCCACTGAAAAGTAAGGTAAGATTGGCGCAGACCAGAGCATTCAAGTCTCCGGCTAGTACTACAATATCTGTCGAACGCACTTTCTGGAGAAGAACAGTTAGCTGATGGTAGAACTCATCCTTGATTGCATCCGGACTGCAATCTGTCGGGGCATAGGCGGAGATGACGAAAAGACATAGTTTCTAACGCTGATTTCCTCTCACTTTGATGAAACTTTCTAATCTAACAGCACATAACCGACTGTTAATGGGGATCCAGTCGATTAGTGCTGCCTCAGCTCTAGCGCTTAGTGCGACACCAACACCAGCAAGACCAGACGAAGATGCCACAGGGTCCCCGGATAAACGCACATAAAACAAGCTTTTTGAAGTGACAGATGGAGAGCGAACTTGTAGTACTTCACCAGAGTCTTGAATACAGGTCTCGGATAGACAACAAACGTCGATATTAAGACTTTCCAAAGACATAGCCAGCCCTATCTGTTGTCCGACCTGCATAAGTGTGCGAACGTTGAAGGCAGCCAGTTTGAATGGTGCACGTGGTTTCAGAAAAACTGCTTCAGTACTCGTATTCGGTGGTAACATACAATTTCCAACCAGACAGTGACTCGAGAACGTTTAGATAGAGCCGAATTTTCACCATAGGCGAGCTGTTGTATAAGTCGAAAAATAAGGATGGAAAGAGTGGAAATAAAAGAGAGTGAATAGATGACGTGGGAAATAATAATAGTAATAATAATGTTAATTGTTTGACGATAAATCGCAGCGTGAACAGAGTTTTCAGAGAAGATCATCTTTTTCATTATCATTTGTGTGTGGGCTGTGATATTGCCCGGGTGCTCAAACCGAAGCAGGTGGTTTTCATAGGGGGTCACACCCCGAGTCCTCGACCTAAGGGTCTAACCCACAAGGCAGTGGAGCATCGTGAGGAGATGCAGTCCCATGGTACCCGTTGACCAATGATTGGTTCATACGCCATTCGTTCCTTCAGGATACTGGTGCCCATGTGCACCATTGGTTTAGAATCCGGTTAAAGCGCCAGACATTCGCTCTTCGTCCTCTCAACTTGGTAAACAACACCCCCGCCACGAGAAGGCATTGAGTAGGACTTCCCTGGCAGAGGCTATATACGCGTGGCCGTGTGAGAGTATTTCGAGAGGGAGGGCGAACCCACCCCACTCTCGGCCATACCAGGGCATTTGGGGGCCACTGGATTATACTCCTTGAATAATATCTTCAAACCCTAATCTTTCAGATCACTACTCATTCTCTTACTACTTCTATCACTACGGAATTTGAATCAACAACTGCGTCTCTTTGCTGATGTGATATGGCAACTCGAACTGATGTACGAAGTTCTACGTTGTTACTGACTGATTGAAAGTATCTTTGATAAAAGAAAAATAATTTCAAAATTTGATAATCGAATAAGACCTCTTCTACTTTTTAAATCATACACTTTCATTGATGAAGTTTGATTTTATATTGCCTGACTGATCAAAACGAAATAAAATTAAAAAAATGAAATTCAAACGTAGATAATTAAGTGGTTGAAAGTGATACTTTTCAGAAGTACTCGTTTGTGATCTTTTATGACGATCAACAAACTTGCCGTTTTTCTTTTTTTGCCTTGGTGTTGAATATTAACAATTGAAATCTTATAATTTATATTTATCTACCAAAGTCTACAGCTAGATACTTGATTCCATTTGGTTAATTTAATCATCAAAATATATACAAATTTTATCTCCCAAAAACTTAGTGATTGTTGATTTTCAGACAACATGTATCATTGACGTCGTTACATAGTACCTACTGTGAATTTATTGGGTTGTAATTAATTATAATCATGCTTTTTAGAAAATGAAAGACATTAAAAATAATTGAAGTATTAAATCTAATTCTTACTACACAAAAATGTATTCTGAAATCTCATATATAAAGCATCGTCTCATAACTGTCATTTCCCCCGACCGTTGTTACTACCTTGACGTGGTGGTCTGACTTGCCTATCGTGATGAAGCGACTGAGCTACACTGGCTGGAACAACCGTTCCTCAAGGTCCTACCATGCCAGACAGGTCGGTTGAAGAGCGGTAAGACTAAAAGCAACAAATCCAAGGTCCGAAGGTGAAGTCGTACTGCTGACTGCACAGAGGTGTGACGGCAGTAAGATGTTTCCTTCAGACAACCAGCATGACAGCGATGCTGTCTTCCCACAAGGAGGGGTGGGGTTAGAAAAGGTCGACCCTAAAAATGCACACCTTGTCTTATCCCACGGATTCTCATCTCCGGCGGTAAGGTCTCAACAAGTACGGAGCTAACACAAAAATTACCCACAAAAAGGTCGTGTGTGGTCGACCTCATGCAGTTGTCCTTTGGGCACTGCTGTCAACGCTCTCAAGTCACTAAGACCACCAACCCAGGTTCCTTTTCAAGTACCTCCGGAAGAACCCTTCCACGGTGTGGGAAACCGGGAAGTGAAAACCGCCGTCATACCTCTAACAGCACTCAAGACCACTGTTTATTTATTTATTTTAACACATAGGTATTGGTACCAGGAGGCACCAAATACATATGCGCCACACGAATCTCAATTGATTTGTGTGAGGGCTGTGATACTGCCCGAGTGCCCAAACCGAAGCAGGCAAGACCACTGTATTCATAATCAACCTCCCTCTTCAATTCCTATTATTCCTCCTACATCGACTTTAAAACCTAAACTTCCTCCTTTGGTTTCTTCCTCAAGTATCACCATAGCCAACGATTCTAGTGCGCGAAACGCTGTCCCAGTCTACTGAAACCTCGCTCCAAACTACACATTGGAGCCTTCAACGTACGCACACTATGTCAAATCGGTCAGCAGGCATCCTTGGCTAAAACCCTAGAATCTCGTACAATTGATGTAAACTGTGTCTCCGAAACACACATACAGGATCCTAGCGTGGTCATTCACTTGACTTCACCTCGGCAAAATGGAGAGCCGACGAGATACACCCTCCGTGTATCTGGCGACCCGACGGCTGGTACTCGTGGACTGGCAGGTGTAGGCGTAGCATCAAGCATGAGGGCGGAACAAGCGCTATTAGAGTGGATCCCCGTTAACAGTCGTTTATGCGCTGTTCGGATAAACGGTTCCGTAAGAACCCTGAAAGATAGGGACACACATCGTTGCCTTTTCGTCGTTTCTGCCTACGCTCCCACTGATTGCAGCTCGGATGAAGTGAAAGATGAATTTTACAGAAGACTCTCTGAACTTCTTCAGGAAGCTAAACGTTCAGACATTGTACTCATAGCAGGTGACACAAATTTTAAGCATAAGGAGAGAGACACCGTCTAACATGGCAACCCCCTGCACTAAATCAACGATGGACTCAAATAGACAATATTGCCATCAGTCATCGTTGGAGAGGGTCGATAGACGATTGTCGCTCATTCTGGAATACCTGTTTGGACTCCGATCATGCTCTTATACGGGCACGCATCTGCTTGCGCCTCACTGGACGCAAAAACGCCACATTAAAAAGACCCATTAGAGCTTAATTGAGTAACGAGAAAAGCAAAAGTAGGTTCCAGTAACAACTGAGGTCACACTTAGGTAGTTCCGAAAACGAGGCTGACTCAGATGTTGCTTGGGAAGATATACAATCAGCTGTGGAAACAACAGTGACATCTATTAGTGATTTAAACCAAAGGGTTACTAAGAACCAATGGATTTCTTCAAGGTCTATTGCACTGATGGATTCTCGTAAACTCATCCCATCAGGCTCTGAACACGAGGATGGGCGAAAGCGAATCAGATCTAGGTTAAGCAAAAGTCTAAGGAACGACCGTGAGCATTACTTACTTACTTACGCCTGTTACTCCTCGTGAAGGAGCATAGGCCGTTCACCAGCATTCTCCATCCAACCCTGTCCTGGACAATCCTTTCAAGCTCTTTCCAGTTTTTAGTCATCCTTTTCATATCCGCTTCTATTTCCCGACGTAATGTGTTCTTTGGCCTCCTTCTTTATTGCTTTCCTTCAGGATTCCAAGTTAGCGCTTGCCTCGTGATGCAGTTTGATGATTTCCTCAATCTTTGTCCTATCCATTTCCACCGTCTTTTCCTAACTTCCTCTTCAGCTGGAAGCTGGTTGGTTTTCTCCTACAAAAGGCTGTTGCTGATGGTATCCGGCCAATGGATGTTGAGTATCTTGCGTAGACAGCTATTGATAAATACCTGTACCTTCTTGATGATGGTTGTTGTAGTTCTCCAGGTTTCAGCTCCGTACAGTAGAACTGCCTTGACATTCGTATTGAAGATTCTGACTTTGATATTGGTTGAAAGTTGATTGGAGTTCCACATGTTCTTTAATTGAAGGAATGCTGTCCTTGCTTTGCCAATCCTCGCCTTTACGTCTGCATCTGAACCTCCTTGTTTATCGACGAAGCTTCCCAGGTATGTGAAGGGTTCTACATCTTCTAGAGTTTCGCCATTGAGTGTGATTGGATTGCTGTTCTCCTTGTTGTGTTTGAGGACCTTGGTTTTCCCTTTGTGTATGTTGAGGCCTACTGATGCAGAGACTGCTGCTATGCTGGCTGTCTTTATCTTCATTTGTTCGTGTGTATGCGATAGGAGGGCTAGGTCATCTGTGAAGTCCAAATCGTCTAATTGGTTCTGAGCTGTCCATCGTATGCCGTGTTTTCCCTCAGATGTCGAGGTCTTCATAATCCAGTCGACCACCAGAAGAAAGAGGAAGGGAGAGAGTAGACAGCATTGTCTTACTCCGGTCCTTACTTTGAATGCATCTGTCAGCTGTCCTTCATGCACTACTTTGCACTGTAGTCCATCGTATGAGTTCCGGATAATGTTGACAATCTTCTCAGGAACTCCGTAGTGTCGAAGGAGTTTCCATAACGTTCTCCTATCTACACTGTCAAATGCCTTCTCATAATCAATGAAGTTGATGTAGAGTGACGAGTTCCACTCAATTGATTGTTCGACGATGATCCTCAGTGTCGCAATTTGGTTTGTGCACGACCGGTCCTTACGGAATCCAGCTTGTTGATCTCGAAGTTGAACATCTACTGTGTCTTTCATCCTGTTCAGTAACACTCTGTTAAAGGCTTTTCCTGGTATTGACAGTAGTGTAATGCCTCTGTAATTTTCACACTTGCTCAGGTCTCCTTTCTTTGGAATCTTGATGAGGTGTCCTTCTTTCCAATCCATCGGCACTTGTTCATCCTGCCAAATCTTCTTGAATAGAAGATGAAGCATGCTTGTAGTTACTTCGATGTCTGACTTCAACGCTTCAGCTGGTATATTGTCGGGTCCTGCTGCTTTCCCGCTCGTGATTTGTCTGACGGCCATTCTGATTTCTTCTGTCGTTGGTGGATTGACATCTATAGGAAGATCTGTGTGTGCTGCTTCGATGTCCGGTGGATTCATTGGAGCTGGCCTGTTCAGGAGTTCCTCGAAGTACTCTGCCCATCTGTTGCGCTGTTGTTGAATCTCAGTGATTGGTCTTCCTTCTTTGTCTTTGACTGGTCTCTCTGCTTTACTATATTTCCCTGCTAGTTTTTTCGTTGTATCGTAAAGCTGTTTCATATTTCCTTCTCTTGCAGCTTTCTCCACCGTCGTTGCTAGTTCTTCCACGTATTTCTGCTTGTCGGCTCTAACGCTCTTCTTCACATGTTTGTTTGCTTCTATGTATTCAGCTTGTGCTTGAACTTTCTCTGCTCTTGTTCGACTGTTGTTAATTGCTGTCTTCTTGTTCTTCCTTTCTTTGATCCTGTCCAGTGTTTCTGTAGAGATCCATTCCTTGTGATGATGTTTCTTGGGGCCCAGAACCTCTTGACACGTTGAAGTTAATGTTTCTTTGATACCTTTCCAGTTATCCTCCATAGTAGTTTCTTCTTCCTTCAGTAGATCCTGTAAGGCTTGGAACCTGTTGTTGAGAGCTACCTTGAATTCATTGAGTTTGTCAGTATCTTTAGCTTCAGTTTCAAATTGGCCACAACCAGGTGGTGGTCTGAAGCTATGTCCGCTCCTCTCCTGGTTCTCGCATCTTCCATTGTCCTTCAGAACTTTTTATTGATGCAAATGTGATCTATCTGGTTCTCTGTGGTGTGGTCCGGTGAGATCCATGTAGCTTTGTGTGTACGTTTGTGTGGAAATGTTGTACCGCCTATGACCAATTTATTGAATGCACACAGATTTGCAAATCTTTCCCCGTTTTCATTCCTCTCTCCCAGTCCATGTAGTCCCATGATGTCTTCATATCCGGTGTTGTCCATTCCGACTTTGGCGTTTAGATCTCCCATCAGAATGGTGAGGTCCTTCCTTGGGCACTTCTCTATGATTGATTGCAGCCTCTCATAGAATTGATCTTTAACGTCGTCGTTGATATCATTGGTGGGTGCATAACATTGGATAATGTTCATTGTGATCCCCTCCTTCTTTGTTTTGAATGATGCTTTGATGATTCTGGATCCGTGAGATTCCCATCCTACAAGTGCATTTCGTGCTACTTTGGATAGCATTAGAGCAACTCCCTGAGTGTGTGGAGCATTTTCCTCTTCGTGACCGGAGTATAGCAGCATCTCTCCCGTATTTAGCCTTTGTTGTCCAGCTTGGGTCCAATGGGTTTCACTGATTCCCAGTACTGCCAAGTTGTATCTCATCATTTCCGTTGCTATTTGACTGGTCTTCCCGGTCTCCCACATTGTCCGGACGTTCCATGTACCTATAAAACTTGTTGCTCTGGTTGTTAGAAGGGGCATCGGCCTCATGGCTTCCGAAGGAACTCGGCCTTGAACCTGAGGCGTCATATTTCTTCTAAATGAAGACTTTCTAACTCCCAAGGCAGAGTTTAAATGGTTTGAGTTATTTTTTCTGGTTAGCGTTTTTTTAGCGAGTTAGTTTTCTACGGGATGGGGACGCTAACCCCATGCCCAACCCTCCGCCTTTACCCGGGCTTGGGACCGGCAGTAACTCTGGAAGAGCTACAGGCATCTAAAGCAAAAGAGATGGAAAAGGCGGCGGCTATAGGTAACACCAAACAGCTCTTCAGACCCATAAAAGAAACTGGAACTAAAATGTCAGCTGTAAGTGAGACTATCTCGGAAAAAGACGACGTTCTTATCTGCTCCTAGTCCAGACGTTTAGAACGATGGGCGGAACATTTTAGAGAAAAGTACAGCTGGCCTTCAGCTACTCTACAACTACCCACCATTCCCAGACAGTGTGAATGGAACATTGAAGTAGGTCCCCCAAATCTAGCTGAAGTTCATAAGGCTATAGCTAATCTGAAACGAGGTAGGGCATCTGGTCCAGATGGACTGGCCCCAGAAGTCTTTAAGTATGATGGTCCAATCTTAGCGATTAGGTTGACTAATATTTTGGCTAAAATCTGGGAGTTGGATGTAATCCCATCTGACTGGTCACAATCACTTATCGTCCCAATATATAAGAAGGGATCGAAATCGTCCTGTGACAACCATAGAGGGATTAGTTTGACTAATATAGTATCTAAAATACTAGCCTCAATAATTATCGGACGCCTAACTAAGACTCGTGAACTGCAAACACGAAAGAATCAAGCTGGCTTCAGACCTGGTCGTGGATGAATAGACCACATATTCACCATTCGTCAGGTTCTAAAACACAGGCATACTTATCAGCGTCCGACAATGGTGGTCTTCCTTGACTTAAAAGTAGCATTTCACTCGGTAGACCGAGAGGTTCTGTGGCAGTGTCTGTCATTGAAAGGCGTACCTCAGCAGTACATAAACCATGTGAAGGCTCTTTACTCGAACACTACTAATCGAGTAAGAGCTTATGGCGAACTGTCATCTGCTTTTGCAACCTCAAGTGGTGTCCGCCAAGGCTGTCCACTTTCTCCATTTTTGTTTAACTTCATCATAGACCTACTGATGGAAATAACATTCTCGTCGACTGAATTCTCGGGCATTGATCTCCTTCCAGGAGGTCCACTTATCGACTTAGAATACGCAGATGACATAGTCCTGTTTGGTGAAGACGCTGATAAAATGCAGAGTCTTTTGGTAGCACTGAGCAACAATGCCAGAATGTTTGGGATGCGCTTCTCTCCCTCTAAATGCAAGTTGTTGCTTCAGGACTGGTCTGCGTCAACACCTGAACTAAGGATAGGGAGTGAAATAGTCGAACGCGTTGACAACTTCACTTATCTTGGAAGTCTGATCAGCCCAAATGGGTTGGTGTCTGACGAAATCTCAGCACGGATTCGAAAAGCTCGTTTGGCTTTTGCCAACTTACGTCACCTCAGCAAGAATCATCATAAGGAATGGATGTCCATCGAAACTGTGAGCAGGATTCAAGAAAGGACGAACAAGGCAGCAATTAACAACAGTCGAACACGATCAGAAAAGGTCATGGCACAGACCGAATACACAGAAAAAAACATGAGAGTGAAGAAGAACAGTAGATCCGACAAGCAGAAATAAGTGTAAGATCTAGCAATGGTAGCGGAGAAAGATGCAAGTGAAGGAAATGTGTGACAAATACAAGGTATAAGGAAGAAACTGGTAGGGAAATATAGTAAACTAAAGTGACCAGTCAAGAACACAGAAGGCAAACCAATCACTGGGATTCAAGAACAGAGGAACAGATGTGAAGAATACTTCGAATAGCTCTTTAATAGAACAACTACGCTGAACCCACCAGACGTCGAAGCACCACACACTGATTTCCCAATGAATTTCACTCGATCAGCGATCGAAGAAGTGAATATAAGTATCAGACATAGCAAGAGTGGGAAAGCATCAGGACTAGATAACACACCCGTTGAAGCACTGAAGTCAGACATAGAAGCAACTGCAAACATGCTCCATATTCTATTGATAAAGACTTTTGAGGAAGAACAAGTGCCAACAGATTGTAAAGGTTGGTGTCTGACGAAATCTCAGCACGGATTCGAAAAGCTCGTTTGTCTTTTACCAACTTACGTCACCTATGGTACACTACTTGGTTGGTATTCGCCTGACTATCATAACCAACTCAGTCTTCTCTCTGTACTATATCCTTATATGCAATCTTTGTTTTATATACTACTACCATTGAATGAACCACTCCTATGAATTCGGTGTTCATCTTGCTGTGCTAATGAGGTGTGGCGTCTTGAACTGATGTTTATATGTGCCAGGTCCTACGTTGTAGCTGACTAGTTGTGCATATATATATATATATATATATATATATATATATATATATATATATATATATATATATATATTTACTGAACCAATCAAGCAAGTGTGTGTGACAATGGTAACAATCAAATAGATTACATATTTATTCAAGTAAATCCTGATAAAGATCTAACTGACATAAATAACGTTCTTTTATATGTATTGTTGTTGTCTACAGTTTAGACAGTGTTATGACGCATTAAGATGATTTAACCAAATCTATCTACGCAGCTGTAATACTACGTGTATACTTGTATGTATGGTTACTTTCATTTCTAACTGTGTATGTACTCAGATACTTGTTACCGTCTTTTCAAAAGTTTTCACTGTGATATCTTTTTATTATAGTGCTGTCATTATATTGTTACTCATTTCTCTCCCCCCCTCAATTTTTAGACTGTAACAATTGCTGTATATGGATATTTTGGTACATGTTTACTTGCATGGCAGTATTTAGACCCATCGAAAAAATATGAAGGTCATGATGTTGATATTTATGTGCCAATTTTCGGTTTACTACGTTTCTTCTTCTATATTGGATGGCTGAAGGTTAGTTCCATGTAGTATGTCTTTACACGTTAATTGATACCACGTTCAAACGTCACTAACCAGAATTCTGATTAGAATTGTTTCCTGTTTTATGTCTACTATTTCTTCTGTACTCTAATATACTAGACTTGACGTTCACAGTTAACCTTGAACCGATGCATGCTAAGCTCTTACAGGCTCGATACCCCCAAGCTTTTTTCTATCCCTTTCGTTGAGTCCAATGGCGAATCAACAGCAAACTGGAAACGATCAGCTGTATCGTAATGCCTTATTAGTTGAAGATAAGCTGTATGAACCAATCGTTGGTCACCGGCTACCATGGGACTGCATCTACTTACGATGCTCCACTGCCTTGTGAGTCAGACGTTCAGGTCAAAGGCTCGGGGTGTGGCCCCCTAAGAAAACCACCTGCTTCGGTTTGGGCACCCGGGCAGTATCACAGCCCTCACACAAATCAATTGAGATTTGTGTGGCGCATATGTATTTGGTGCCTCCCTGTACCTATACTTATGTGTTAAAATAAATAAAATAAATGAAGATAAGCTAACGATAACGAATTTATAAACATAGTAATTCAGTTATTTAGTAATTTGTCAATAAGAATCCATAAATTATAGGCAGAGATGGATAGTGACTAGCAGTGGAATTTAGGACGTTCGTTTCGTTTTGTTTTGGACTTTTCAGTTGGATTTACCTGCATCCCTAATTTGATATTCACTCTGAGACTTGAACCCACTACCGATCACTTCAAACTCCATCTCGTTATTCAGATAGTTTCTAGCTTGTGCAATGGGTTGAAGTTTTAATTTTTATTTTATATTGCTTGTTTGAATCTTTCCATTGATGTTTAGAACTGAGGTTGATCCACCAAATAGTTTCTGGAGTTATCGGTCCTTCAATCTTCGTTCTGAAACATTATCACTGGTGAACAAGCAGTAGAAATTAATAAATATTTAGTTGATACTCTTCAATACCTGTTTATTAATGTATCCAACTGCTTCTACGTACATTTATTTTATTTTGTTTTCAATAAAAGTTTCTCATAATAGATCGTATTATGCATTAGAATTCTGTTACACAATTTAGAAACTGAATGATAATTCACACAGAGCCTTTATAAATCAAGCGTATTTAACTAATAGAAATAAGATTTATAAAATTATAGTGGTTTAATGAAGCCTATTAGTTTCCTAAACCCATAATATAAATATTCAACTTTAATAATAATAGAAATATTACTGTAGAATTTTGTCCTAATCAATGTGAATCAGTTTCTTTCTGGATTATTCTAAATAGTGATAAATACTTCTATGGAATATTTTCAATTATGACAAATTTATCGAAAAGTTGATTAAATAGAGTGATTTATTTTAACATTTTTACTCGCATTCTCTCAAAATGCTCTCACATGGCCACGCGTATATAGCCTCTGCCAGGGAAGTCCTACTCAATGCCTTCTCGTGGCGGGGGTGTTGTTTACCAAGTTGAGAGGACGAAGAGCGAATGTCTGGCGCTTTAACCGGATTCTAAACCAATGGTGCACATGGGCACCAGTATCCTGAAGGAACGAATGGCGTATGAACCAATCATTGGTCAACGGGTACCATGGGACTGCATCTCCTCACGATGCTCCACTGCCTTGTGGGTTAGACCCTTAGGTCGAAGACTCGGGGTGTGACCCCCTATGAAAACCACCTGCTTCGGTTTGAGCACCCGGGCAGTATCACAGCCGTCGCACAAACCAAATGAGATCTGTCTGGAGCATATGTATTTTATGCCTCCTTCTAACAATATCTATGTGTTCAAATAATGATAATAATTTCACTATGAACAAAGATTTAAAAAGCAATGATCCTTAGTTATTACTACCCAATAAACATGTACGCTGTTTTATACTGTCATTTTCAATTTAAAATGTTAGAATCGAAATCTTTCTATCAATAATCAAAGTTTTAAGGACTCTGTTTATAGGGAGGTATGTTTTCAAGGTTTCTCGTTTTAAAGTTTTTTTTTTTAATTTAAAAAACACCATTCTCTTTCTTGATTCTGATATTCTCAACTCTACTGTGTATTTATATCCTACTTGAATATTTTATAGCTTAATTCGACTTGTAATTTGTATTGTTACTAATAGGTTGCAGAGTCATTAATTAATCCATTTGGTGAAGATGTTGACGATTTTGAAATTGAATATTTAATTGAAAGAAATTTACAAGTGAGTTATTTTGTATGTTTAGTTATAATTCACTTTAATATGATATATATATTCTACAGCGATTCGGAAGACTCTTCAGGTATCCCACATTGTACTAACATTCCATGGACCTAAATTAATGATTGCTCTGGTTGTTAGAAGGGCTATCAGACTTGTAACTTCCGAAGGAACTAGGCTTTTACCATAAGGTGTCATAACTCTTCTAAATGAAGGCCTTCTAACTCCTAGGGTAGAGTTTAAATGATTTGAATTATTTTTTCTGGTTAGCGTTTTTTAGCGAGTTAGTTTTCTACAGGATGGTGTCGCTAACCTCATGCCCAACCCTCCTCTCCTTTATCCAGGCTTCAGAACGGCAGTAGCCCCAGCGGGGCTATATATATATATATCTCGGCATCAGTTGAGTATTAATCAAGATGATCCATGAAGTCATTGACAAGTGGACTGAGTCATGTTGGTAGGTGTAGACTACCTGGTTGGGATCCGCGAGTTGATAGCAACCGATGGTTAGAAACCCTGAATGACATGGCTCAAAATGGCTTGCAATGGCGCAGGTGCATCAACGCTTTGTGTCTTCCCGAATTCTAATCTTCTTAATTCTTCATGTCCCTTTTTTCTCTTTCCAAATTGATTTAACTGAATTATACTCCTTGAATAATATCTTCAGACCCTAATCTTTCAGATCACTGCTTATACTTTTACTACCCCTACCACTATGGGATTTGAATCGACAATTGTATCTGTGTGCTAATGTGGTATGGTAACTCGGACTGATGTACGAACGTACGAAGTTCTACGTTGTTACTGACTGACTGATTATTTCAATAATTTTAATATACCTTGTTTTACACTTATTTGAACTAAGTAGAATTTTTTTGTAATAATTGATTTAAGTAATTTATCCATGCTACATCATGATTTTATATATGCCATGATTAATATATTCTAAATGCATATATATATGCACGTTTTAGTAATTTTCTATGGAAATTTAAGATTGCATTATGTAAAAAGAAAAAAATACATGAATGTACTTTTATTTGTATGTAATCTTTACAAAATATAATGTATATTGAATAGAACGAGCATAAAGCATAAACGATGACATTTATTGTCATATTGAATAAATCTGTCCTATATATCATTTCACTTAAGTAATGATATTCAAATAATCATATCTGTTTATTTTTTTATCTCTTCCAAAAAATGATTTCTATCCATTTAGAAAATTTAATTTTCAACTCATTGAAATATTATAAGTATATCATTAGACTTAAAAGTGGTTTTTTTAAAGTACAATATTCCAAATGATCAACAAATACTTACTTATTGACTTACACCTGTTTCTTCCAATGGGGCATAGGTCGCCGACCATCATTTTCTAACACACACTCTCTCCTGGGTCTTCCTTTCCAGTTCTATCCTATTTTCGTTCATTTTTCTCATGTCTATCTCCATTTCCCGGCATAGTGTGTTCTTTGGTCTTCCTCTTTGCCTTTGTCATCGAGGATTCCATGTGGGGGTTTGCCTTGTGCGCAGTTGGATGCTTTCTTCAATGTGCGCCCTATCCACTTCCAGCGCTTCTTCCTGATTTATTCCTCCGCTGAGATCTGGTTTGTTCTTTCCCGCAGTAGGTCGTTGCTAATGGTGTCCGGCCCCCAAATGCCCTGGTATGGCCGAGAGTGGGGTGGGTTCGCCCTCCCTCTCGATATACTCTCACACGGCCACGCGTATATAGCCTCTGCCAGGGAAGTCCTACTCAATGCCTTCTCGTGGCGGGGGTGTTGTTTACCAAGTTGAGAGGACGAAGAGCGAATGTCTGGCGCTTTAACCGGATTCTAAACCAATGGTGCACATGGGCTCCAATATCCTGAAGGAACGAATGGCGTATGAACCAATCATTGGTCAACGGGTACCATGGGACTGCATCTCCTCACGATGCTCCACTGCCTTGTGGGTTAGACCCTTAGGTCGAAGACTCGGGGTGTGACCCCCTATGAAAACCACCTGCTTCGGTCTGAGCACCCGGGCAGTATCTTAGCCTACAGACAAATATAATGATAATGAAAAAGTGAGAAGAAATCGGCGTAAGAAACGATGTCTTTTCGTCATCTCCGCCTATGCCCCGACAGATTGCAGCCCGGATGCAATCAAGGATGAGTTCTACCACCAGTTATCTGTTATTTTCCAGAAAGTGCGTTCGACAGATATTGTAGTACTAGCCGGAGACTTGAATGCTCTGGTCTGCGCCAATCTTACCTTACTTTTCAGTGGACAACGAAGTGACCACCACCAAGGGATTGACGTTAGCAAGCTGGTTGCAACTTCTGTTGCTAGTAAGTATCGAACCGAGCTAGCTTCTAGGCTAGCTACCATTCCACCGAAAAGTATAGATGAGCATTGGTTGCAATTGCATGACGCCACGAAAATGGCGGGTACAGTCTGTTGTGGGTTCGCGAAACGTCCCGCTTACAAGCACTGGGTTTCTTCTGGTTCCTTACAACTCATTGAGGCCCGTCGGTCTACTCCGGGTGACCGTGAGTTTGACCACAGACGAAGAATGTTACGTAACGAAATCGGGCAAAGCTTGCGTAAGGACCGAGAAGCCTGGTGGTCGGAGCGTGCTAATGAGCTGGAAGCAGCAGCTGCATCTGGTAATTACCGGAAGCTCTTCCAACTCATCCGAGCCACTGGCAGCAAGAAGTCTGGTGTGAGCGAAACAATCTGCGAGGATGACGGAACGCCAATCACTAACCTATCGACGTCTTGGACGATGGGCAGAATTTTTCGGAGGGCAGTTCAACTGGCCTGCTGCTCCGGCAACATCGGTCAGACTGTCCTGTCCTCCATGGCCGGTGACGAACTGATCCACCAAATGAGGCGGAAGTCCGCAAGGAACTCCAACTCTTGAAACGTTACAAATCACTGGGCCCATACAACTTACCTCCGGCTCTTTATAAAGATGGTGGTGACTTTCTGACTAAGGGACTAACGACGTTGTTTGCAAAGGCCTGGGAACTAGAGAGTGTACCAACGTCATGGAATGAGTCGATAGTTGTCCCTATCTTTAAAAAGGGTTCACGTCGTTCCTGTAACAACTATCGGGGGATAAGTCTACTTCCGATTGCGTCCAAACTATTGGCTTCCATCATACTTCGTAGATTGTTCAAAACCCGAGAAAGATTGACTCGCGAGGAGCAGGCTGAGTTTCGTTCCGGTCGAGGATGTATTGATCACATCTTCACCCTCCGCCAAATGTTAGAACACTGTCATACTTATCAAAGGCTAACAATCGTAGTGTTTCTTGACATCAGGGCTGCCTTCGATTCGTTGGACAGAACTGTTCTCTGGGATTGTCTATTGAAGAAGGGTGTGCCTGAGAAGTTTATTAACATCCTAAAAGCCCTATACACAAACACCTCAGGCAGAGTGAGGGCATACAACCACCTTTCTCCATTATTCCATTCAAGCAGTGGGATTAGGTAGGGTTGCCCAATCTCACCATTCCTCTTCAATTTTGCCATCGATGACATTCTGGAAACAGCTCTGATGGATGTAAGTAATGGTGGTGTGGTTCTGTTGCCTGGAGAAAGACTTCTCGACCTTGAGTATGCGGATGATATTGTCTTACTGTGCGAGAATGTCCAAGCCAAGCAATCCGCACTTAATCAGTTGGCAATCAATGTCCGTAGGTATGGTATGTGCTTTGCACCTTCGAAGTGCAAAGTACTTCTACAAGACTGGCAGGATTCTAAGCCTGTACTCACTCTGGATGGTGAGCAGATAGAAGTAGTCGAGAAGTTCGTGTATCTGGGTAGCTGCATAAGTGCTGGTGGTGGTGTGAGTGAGGAGATCAATGCACGTATAGTGAAAGCCAGAGCGGCTTATGCCAATCTGGGCCATCTTTGGCGCCTTCGTGATGTTAGTCTGGCTGTAAAAGGTCGGATCTACAACGCGTCGGTGAGAGCAGTTTTGCTCTATGCTTGTGAAACCTGGCCTCTCCGAGTTGAGGATGTTAGACGACTCTCTGTGTTCGATCATCGCTGTCTCCGATGGATTGCTGACATCCAGTGGCAACACCATGTTATTAATGCAGAGGTTCGGCATTATGTGTTCGGGCACAGAGACGATAATGCAATTGGTGTCACCATCTTAGACATGTTCTACGAATGTCATTCTAGAGAATTCCTCGTCGTGCATTATTTTCCGACTCTGGGACAGGTTGAAAAAAGCGGAGAGGTGGTCAGTATATGACATGGTGTCGTGGTATAAAAGAAAGCTGAAAAGGGTTGGCTTGTGTTGGCCCTTCACGATTCCTTGGCTGGGGTCCGAGAGATGGTGTAACACAGTGGCTAGAGACGTTATCAGATATGGCTCAGAATAGAAGCCAGTGGTGATCCTGCTGTAACCTTCATTTTCCTTCTTCATAAAATATGGTTGCTTCTTCTTTAACTATAAGATACCATTTCGTTTCCCCCATTAGTGTTCTTTTGTTTTATAATTCCCTACGTTCCTTACCTTTTTCCCTTCTTAAATTCTCATTGTTTTGTGTGGCGCATATATATTTGGTGCCCCGCTGTGCCAATATTTATGTGTTGAAATAAACAAATAAACGTCCGACCAACGTGTCCGATGTATTTCTCGTAGACAACTGTTAATAAACACTAGTATATTCTGGATGATGGCTTTCTTAGTTCTCCAGGTTTCCGCCCCATGCAGTAGAACTCTTTTGATATTTGTATTGAAAAATTTGAATTTGCTGCTGTTTGACAGATAGTTGTTTTGAGTTTTAGATGTTCATCAATTGTAGATATGCTGTTCTGGTTTTTTCGACTCGCGTCCTCACATCTGAATCAGATCCATCGTGCACATCAATGATGGTGTCCAGATATGTAAAGTATTTTACATTTTTCAAATCTTTTCCGTCAATTGTGATTAGATTGTTGCGTGCTGTGTTGTATCGGAGAATCTTGCTTTTCTCTTTTTTTTATGTTGAGATCTGCTGCTGCTACACTGGTCGTGTTTTCATGCATTTGTTGTTGCGTACGAGATAGAAGAGCCAGATCATCTGTGAAGTTTAGATCGTCCAGCTGAATTCTAGCTGTCTACTGTCTCCCGTACTTAACATACCTCAACGGTTTCACCAATAGTTCGAGAAAACAACACAGTTTATTTCTTACGATAAATGAATTACAAGTATTCGAGTTTAAATAATTACTTTTACAAATCACGTAGATAAAACGTGGTAGAAACAAAAACATAACTTCAAATAACTATGATTACGTGGAATGTTTCTTCAACATAGAATGATTCAATTTATCATGTGGTTTATCACTGATTAATTTTTTATTTTCTCCTGGTTGTAGATTATTTATTGGCATTGTCAATTTTCAAAGAGATATATTTGTAGACAACATTGAAGTCAATATTTTTTTTCGCTCTAAAAAGAGCAATTATTAGATAAGGTAATTAAAAGAATAGATTGTATCAAATAAAAGGATTCTACACGTGCATAGAGATATCAAAAATAATCAAGTTTTCAAAGCTGATTGATATTGATAAAAGTAATCGAAATCTGATCATCACAAACGAATACTTAAGAAGAGTTTTTACAATATTCTCTTGATTAACTATGATACATATTGGCAGATTTCATACACGTAGTTCACTTTATTATCTTAAAAAGAGAAAGATCAAAGATTGGTGCAGAATAATAAATGGATTCATTTTTATTTCGTTAGGTTCTCATCAGCTATTTACAATCTAAAATATTTGAAAATCAACGTTATTACAGATATTGACATAATTATATATAAGTACGGGGTTGATTAAAGACGTATCATCATGATGTAGCGAACATTTCAATAGAGTTAATAAGGTTAGCAGTGCCATCGCAAGATATCTCCTTGACACAGGATATGAAGTCGATACACTAAAGTCCTTCAAACAATCAAACTTCAACCTTTTGAAATTCAACGAAGCCATAGCAATCAAACGTCCAAAATCAGATCTATGTATACAAAAAGAGACAGTAATAAATCTTTCTTTACGCTGGTAACATTAAACCCCCTTACGTCATTCATTATTTCAACTATTTATGAAGTTTAAAGTATATTATTGTCATTTTCTTTTAATTCCTAATTGACTGATTTCAACTCATATCTTTTTTTATTACCATTAATCTATTTTCGGTTACTTCATTACATAATCATCTAATGTTTGTTAACTCCATGAATTCTAATCACTATTTCAATGTTCTGGAACTTTCCGTCCCAAACTTTGTTTATCCGAAACAAATCCTTATGACCTTATTTACTCTTGATACATATAATCATCTCTAATCACCTTCGTAATTATAAGTATATCAATATCTGTGATAAAGTTGATTTTCAAATATTTTAGATTGTAAATAGCTGATGAGAACCTAACGAACTAAAAATAAATCCATTTATTATTCTGCACCAATCTTTGTTCTTGCTCTCTTTAAAAGTGCAGATTGTACATTTTTTCGTTCATTCATTGCTAACAACATTGACTATTTGTATGATAGTATTTAAACATTGTACATCAATCAGTTTTAAATCTTGATACTGGATATATTCATTGAATTATTTCAATATGGTTTGATGAAGCCTCGTTTATGGTGCATATTTGATACCTGTTCGATTACAAATTTACATTCAATAATTCTATTCTAGACAACTTGGTTTAATAAACTTAATATGTAGTCTATGTAATTTGTATAATTAGGGGCAGCCAAACGAAAAGGTGGCATCAGTACTTGAAGTCACTAACTTCTTGTCTGAGTTATGTTGGTAGATGCAGACTACTTGGTTGGGGTCCGCGTGACTATCTTAACTAAATGGCTGGAGACTCTGGGTGACATGGCTCAGAATCGATCACAATGGCGTCGGTGCATACACACTCTGTATTCCCTTAAACTATTAGATTAAAATCGCTTCATATCTTTCTTTTTAAGAACTAATTCTTTCTGTATTATTATATCCTTATATGCAATTTTTTTTATATATTACCACCATTGAATTAACTACTTCTATGAATCCGATGTTTATCTTGTTCGAATGAGGTGTGGCAACTTGGACCGATGCACATACGTGCCTGGTCTTACGTTGTAGCTGACTGACTGTTATTTGTATAAATACAACAGACTAAGAAAATTTTATCCAAATTCAAGAGCTCTATACTATTAGCTTAGCACTGAGAATACTTGATTTTCAACCGATTTGTCACTAATTCCGTACCCTTTACACAAAAAAGAAATATGTAACTCAAAGTCGAATACATAATGTCTTTGTGCGTGCTTATTCATTTTTTGTAAAAGATATGGATAATATTGTCAGCAAAATTGAAATATTAACTCTTAGGTGGCGGCCCAACTGTGATAATTTTGCACATACAAAATCGTTTGATTATTTTATGATTTGTCACGTTGAGCGATATGTTTCATAATCATTCTCATGATTTTTTTAATTCCACTGATCCGTATTTCCTTAAATCATATCTTTTATACCTAGTTTTTTTTCTACTACCACTGATATTACTACTTATACTACACCTGAATTCCTCTGTTTCGATGTGGTATAGTAACCTGAACGAAAGAATATATTTACTAGTTCCTACTTTGTGTATAGCTGACTGTAGAATGAAATTCTTTACATTAAAATATAAGTCATTTATATATAACACAATATTATATCTGTTTTTTCTCGCTGGCTAATCACAGCTTCGATTGACTGGATACAGCGCTTTTTCGGAAATCTTTTGAGTAGGTTTCTTATCTAATTGTCGATGGAATGCATCATGAGCATCCCGATCTTGTACGTGATGCATACTGGAATACTACAGACATTGTATTACCAGACTGGACAAAAATTGCAAGTGATGGCGGTGCTGCAGAGGCAAATTTGGACGCACCAGAAGGAGCTGATAAGTTTATTGGTTCGTTAGCAAATATTGATGTCACTGAACGTAGACCAAGTGTATTATTTTGGAATAGTTCAAATCTGCACCGACGAAGGACATCTTCAGCGAGTGCAAAGTAAGTTTGTTTCTAAGTAGTTTTTAATACAGCTATATAAATAATTGGGTGTAAAATCCAACTATGAAATTGTGAGGTTATTATTACTGGACAGATCAATGAAAATATGAAAGTTCTTATCTCGTGAATCAGTCTATATATTTTTAATGTTTGTTTAGTAAACACTGGGCTTATAGTATTTTTAGATTATCCTAATTGTAAATTTTCGTTTTATTCGTTAACTGTTACCAGATCTTTTGCAGGTAGTACATAATTGTTAATTAAATATAAACCTAATACGTAGATTTATACCATAAATTTACATTGATTTTTCACCGAATAGTGACCAATATTGTGGCTTAACGTACTATTAAGGTTATTTGTGTTGTTAGATAATACTCTCCTATTCTAACTGCTGACTTATAATTTCACACAGCTTTCTTAAGTGTATAAACAGAAGGCTGGTGAAGCTTCACTGCATTATGGTTGACGTTAGCTAGTGACGAAATCCCTATAGTATTATAATCTAAACATATAACACTAACCTAACTACTAATATGTAAACTTAATTATTTTCTTTTGCTGTAATGAATAATTAAGCGTGTAAGCGTTAATTAATCATATCAAAAGTATGATCCCACTGTAATGTTATTACTCTTCATTCCTTCATAACTAAACTAGGCATTGTTTTCTGATTGGATAATAAGTCAGTCATGCAAGGTCGTCGGTGTAGTATGCTTTTACTAAAATATACTTTCATCATACAATCTATAACTTATTAACATATTCAGAGTTATTATATTCAATGGTATAAATTGATGTAAACTATGTGTTAATTTTTAAGCTCTTTGATCTATTGAACTTGTTGACATGTTAAAGAAACTGAATTTATTAGTTGTGCTATTATTTTCTTTCTCGATGAAACATAATGATTTCTAGTGTACACAAATTTATTATTATTTATTTGAACACGTTAACATTGGTACAAGGAGGTACCAAACAGATAAGCACCAAATAAATCATTCGATTTATGTGAGGGCTAGGATACTACCCGAGTGCTCAAACTGGAGCAGCTGGTTTTTTAAGGGGCCACACCCCGAGTCTTCGACCTAAGGGTCTGACCCACAAGGCAGTGCAGTATCATAAGGAGATGCAGTACCATGGTAGCCGGTGACCAACGATTGGTTCACATGCCATTTGTTCCCTCAGGATACTGGAGCCCATGTGTACCATTTGTTTGAAGTCAGGGTTTCCTAACTTCCCTAGGTGGACTCTCCATGTCCACCAAAGCGGTTAAAGCGCCGGACACTCGCTTTTCGTCCTCTCAATTTCGTAAGCAACAGTAATACGGCGAGAATTCAATCAGTAGGACTTCCTTGTCAGTGGTTGTATGCACGTGACCACATGAGAGTATTTCGAGAGGGAGAGCTGATTCTCCCCACTCTTGATTTACCAGGGCATTTCTAGTGTACACTGAGTAAACATTAATTATAAAACTGAATTATTATTATTAATCAACTAATTAATTGAAGTACTCATGATTTTATTTTCACTTTAATTATTGTTTATGTTACATTTACATCTCTTGAAATAGTCAGTAAATACACACAAGTATGTAATCTGCTTAGATTCCAATAAATTCTCGTACAACTATTCTGTTCATTAAGAATGCTAGTGAGATTTCTGTCTTAGCTATCACTATTTGTTTATCGTTGTTGCTTCTCTAATTTGCCTCATATCAATGTTCATTGTCAATATAAATGTGATCTTTGCTTAAGCATGTCTCACTTTTTTTATTATTTCAACATGTGTTTTTTAATAATAGCTTTATGGTGTATATCTGTTTGCCTATTTTATTTATGTGTCTGTACACAGTTTACAAAATTGATGTTGTTATTGTAGCTTTTATAATATATTTGATATCGTCTATGTTGTTTATTTGTATTCTCTCATATGGATAATTACTATTATTTCAGCTGGACTAGAGTTTTGAAAATATCTTGTACCTTATAACTTGACTTATTTCTTGAATTTGTAAGTTATATTCAATACAAATCCGTCTCAGTTGCTGTATTAGTATCTCTTGCTTTTCAATGACAGCCTAAATAAAATCAACCTCTGATGAATATCAATTAAACTAAGCTCCACACAACCTGTTCAACTAAACTGTTTATTAAATATTGAAATATGAACTAGAAGACGTTTAAGCAAAACGTTTTACAGCCTAAAGACAGTATTCCATCCTTTATAAATGTCTTCATTTCTAATTTTTCTACTCATTGGGATATTACAAATATATATATATATATATATATATATATATATATATATATATATATATATATATATATATATTTGTATAGCTTCTCTGTTCCAATACGCTCTGTGTCCTCGTAACTTTGTTATCTGCACTATCCGCTAATAAACTGTAGTCACTACTTCTTATTGCCTTCTGAATTCATACGCCATCGGGATTCACTTAATAACGGTCATCAGAGTGATTGATAAACGTAACCTAATGATTTATTTCGAAGGCGATTTGCTACACTGCAAGGTCCTTAACTAAGAGAAAGGATTTTTCTTAGTGTAGAGTAAAACCATATGGTGACTTTGTTGCAGCTAGACGATTTGGGTTTGGCAGATAACCTAGATCTTCTATCATATACCAACAAGTACAGGCGAAGACAGTCAGTGTAGTAGCCGTATGTGCAACAGTAGTCATCAACATACAGAAGTAAAAAGCAAGATCCTGAAATACAACACAGAGATCACCAACATAATTACAATTGATGGAGATGCTCTGGAAGAGGTAGAAACTTTCACATATCTAGTCAGCATCATTTATAATTACGAGGACTTGATGCATATGTGGATGCAAGGATTGACAAAGTAGGGGCAGTATTCCCATAATTGAAAAACATGTGGACATATGGAACAGTTGTTTGTAAACCAACACCACACATAAGTATAGGTACAGGGAAGCACCAAGTACATATGCGCCACACGAATCTCAATTGATTTGTGTGAGGGCTGTGATACTGCCCGGGTGCCCAAACCGAACAGGTGGTTTTCTTAGGGGGCCACACCCCGAGCCTTTGACCTGAACGTCTGACCCACAAGGCAGTGGAGCATCGTAAGTAGATGCAGTCCCATGGTAGCCGGTGACCAACGATTGGTTCATACGCCATTCGTTCCTTCAGGATATTGGAGCCCATGTGCACCATTGGTTTGGGGTCCGGTTAAAGCGCCGGACATTCGCTTTTCGTCCTCTCATTTTTGTAAACAACACCCCCGCCACGAGAAGGCATTGAGTAGGACTTCCCTGGCAGAGGCTATATACGCATGGCCATGTGAGAGCATTTCGAGAGGGAGAGCGGACTCTCCCCACCCTCGGCCGTACCAGGGCATTTGGGGGCGAGATTAGAACTTTCAATATAAACTTCAAGACAGTTCTATTGTATGGAACTGAGACGTGAAGATCTACTACAACCCTCATCAATAATGTGCGGATATTTATGAACAGATGTCTACACAAGATACGCAATATCTATTGACTGGATGTCATTAACAATAAGCTACTGTGGGAGAGAACAAGTTAGCTCTGGTTGTAGAGATAATGGTGAAAATACTCTATAAGTGGATAGGATGAAGATTATGAAAATTATCAAAATGAATCACGAGGCAATTCCTAACTTTTAATCCTAAAGAGAAACGGAAAAGAGGAAAATCAAGGGACACATTGTGTCGGGAATTTAAGGGAGGCATCATGAGGATGAATAGGAATTTGAACGCCTGAAAAAAAGTGTTTAAGATGTAGCAGTTTGAGAACTTCTAGTCGGCAGCCTATGATTCTCCACGAGAGCTAACAGACGTGCAAAAGTGGTTCAGAAGAGTTGTGAAGGACGAACCGTCTATGTTATACTAACAGGTTTCCATTAGTGGTGTGTTAGTGTTTTAAACTGAAAATACTGCAATCTGTATAAATCCCGTATGTTAATTAGATATTTGTCAAGCCTTCATAAGTGTTGAAAGTTATAGTTCTAACATAATTTGGGATTATTTCATAATACGAAGGGTTTAAGAGCTTGAAAAAGAAAAAAGTGTAAATCGACCTCATTAGATTGTGATTATAAATAATTGGATTATAGGTTGACCACTGTTTTTTTTTTAATATAAAGGGCAGGTTTAGGCTATAACTCACAAATTTGAATCATCTAGAATTAGGTTGCTTTGTTGGTTATCTTAAATGTACTTATTGCATTCACTTTATGCCCTGTCTTAGTTATCGGGCTATCGAACTGCGTAGAACATTTGTTCTGGAAACCATGTTTTTTTGAATATATTCAACAAAGTGTGTAAATGTTCATCGTTTAACCAAACAATATACATTGATATAAGCAGATGGAGATAACATATAATAGAGATCATTTTACCGCCGTTTATGCTATTGAACAACGCGTCATATGTAGTGCGAACAAGTTTGAAGCAGAAAAAAATTACTTGATAGGGCTATCATTAATTAAATTGATGTATAATTTAGTTACATTTGAATAAAAATTGAATATATGTTTCTTGGCTGTTTTTTGAACCTCTATTATACAAGTGTTCAATATTACATTTATATTTTATCTCAATAAATGCCTAAAGATGTATTTATTACCTCAAAGATCATTATTGATTATTGTATACATCTATATCCAATTGTTGTTATTGTCATTAGTACTTTTTAATTATCATGTTCAGCAGTGTGCAACATTTTTCTCTCCTTTTTTACAAATATTGATTTTATTGTTTTTCTTTTTTTCTCTAGAAGATCTCCACAAATATCATAAACAAGAATTTTGAGCTTAGATCTATGACTTACATAGAGATATATCTTAATGACCTATGGGAAACATCTTTTTTTTATTATAAGTATCACTTGTATTTTTGTTTGTTTTTGATTTGTATAATCAATAATGAATTGACTAAATTTTGTTGTTGTTATGGTTGTTGATCTAAAATAATGATTCGCCTTAATTGAGATTTTTATTCATTGAACTAAACAAACCACTTTGTTCAATTTAAGGTAAAAGAGAGATGATGATTGGATGGAATATGTGAAGTAAAATCTTTTCTCATACTTTGAAGAGTTCAATTATTATCTTGAATAGGAGAGTTATGTATGTTAAATAAACAAAGTTATTAAAGAAATTTTTTTAAAAACAAGGAAAGTTTAATAATCGTTTGATTGTTAATGTCATATGTATTTATCAAAAGATAGATAGGGAAACGGATAGCTCAGCATGATAAGATAAATATTGAAATTGAGATTAAATGTAATGAGAATGATCATGGAAACAAAATGAACCAATTGGGGGGTAGAAAATTTCAGGAGAAGATGGAGGGTGAAGCAGATGGCTGTAAAGGAAGAAGAGTATGAAGAAAGAGAAAGATTAAAAATAAAAAATTATAAGACATCAGGGCCATGGTAGAAGAAGAGGTTGTACCAGTCGTTTTTGCACACAATTCTGGTTTTTCCAGATGTATGACTAACGCTTCGGCAATGTAAAGATGTAGTCTAATTGTATTTGGGAGACTTCTACTTACCTTGTAGATGACTTTGAACGCAGAGTCTGTTTGATCGAGTGACCTGTATTCACAAGGTGTTCAATTACTGAGCTTCTTATTGAGCCGCTTCCTCCTCTTTTTAGCAATGCCGGACAATATTCTTGAATTCTTTTGGATAAATTACGCATCGAACGACTTATATACCTAGCTCCATATGAGTAGGTAAATTGATAAATGCACATTGAATTGGTCAGATGTGATAATTTATCTTTAAGATTATTGGTGAACAATGATCGGCTGGAGAATAATATTCTCAATGTTGCTGCGGGGAATGTTCTTTTTAAAGAATCGGAAATTCTCCTTTTTAGGATGTGTGTACGGCTCTGTCGCCCTTGAATTCGATGTTCATGTGTAAAGTTTTCTTTTTTACTGCGGTCATCTGTGTTTTCTGCCATTAACAATCAAACGATTGTTGAACTTTCCTTGTTTTTAGAAGTGTTTTAAGAACTTTGTTTATTTAACCTCACTATTCACATGCCTAACAGAAGTTTATTATCAGTTATGTGTTGTAAAAACAATCATATTTGAATGATAACATAATAAAAGAAACATCATATTCAGAAAATTTATTGTTAAACCATAATCCTATAAAGAAAAAACTCTTCTCTTATAAGCTTTGTTCTTACTCAATAGTAGGTTTTTCCTCCGTGGTTTCTAGTTTCATAATTATGACGATGACCACTATGGAGATAGTACAAACGTGTTTTGTAAGCAATTTTGCCGTTATTTACTTTTTCCATACTTCCGCGTAATATATATTTACATATAATTACTATTATTGACTATAAAATGGTTGTTTAAGTTTGACCTTGATCTTCTAACACCATTTTGTTCTCTGCTCGTATGAAACACTGATTTTCGTTCATAGATACATTGCTGCACACACACACTTCTTGTTCTCACTTATCAGTTGCCGTTATTTACGTTTGCAGCCATTCCCATTACATGATTATTCCGGATACACATTATTTTGGATTATATCTTTCATATTTGGAACTATTGGCTACTTCTTATCATTGTTGATTAAGAGACCAAAACTCGAACACATCCTATTCACTGCTTAAGTCAAGTCCCACAATTCTTTTTCTTTGTCAGTATTT
The DNA here is from genome assembly GCA_946903255.1 of Schistosoma spindalis. NCBI lineage: Eukaryota > Metazoa > Platyhelminthes > Trematoda > Strigeidida > Schistosomatidae > Schistosoma > Schistosoma spindalis. The sequence goes on along the minus strand of OX336416.1, from coordinate 36,549,299 downwards.
ACATTGTGTATATTATCAATTGTCTTGATACAATCAATATTTTGGAATTCAGTAGTAAGCCCATTGAATTTTTTATCACCTACCTGCTGTAATTTAGACAATAAACCCACTATGTAAAAGTATATATGAGCCTAATTGAGCTCAATCTTTATCTATCCTCCCATTGGTTGTTTACACAGGCAATCAACGACTTACCCACAGTTAATTAGCACTCATAAAATACATGGATTTTTCGAACTTTACACTCTTGCTTCCCAGTGCGTTTGCCTTTTGTGTGCCCGCGAATCTTATCAATTATCATTAATACATTCACCATCCCAACAACTGATGTTTTGGCTTTTGAATATTCTCGAGTAAATTCCTAGTACTACTAGAATTGGTCTGCTTAAATAGTCAGTTAGCGGGATATCATCTATTGGATATAAATAGAGAGTACTTAGCCTCTACAAATTCGGTGCATAACTAAACAGTTGTATTCCTAGCAGTGACAACAAGTGTGTGTGCAGCAGTTTACATATACACACCCAATTATTTGACTGTTAATTTGCTTCGTCACTTATTTTTTGTCAGGATCCTTTTCAACAATAAAAGTAATCACATATTTTCATTTAAATACCGATACCGACTCGCATCCCACCTTGTTTGTATGACATGCCTAGATGAGATTTTTAATGGCACAATTAATATCAAGCACATATATGAGGGATACTAGAAGGTAGAACTGCAACTTAAAATTATATTATTAAGCGGGAGGCTATAGAGGGGACATTGCTACAAATTCATCGACCATGTAACTCTGTAGCAGAGTTTTCGTGTGTGAACTTAAAAAATAAACTACAAGTCTATGCACCCTAACTCCTCCTGGAGCCCCTTTGAGGCTACTGCCGGCCCCAAGCCCGGATGAAGTAAGTAAATGTGCCGTACTTTTAGCTGAGAATTTTAACTTTATCTACTTTAACCAAAACTGTGTGTTCAACTACTTGGGTGGTTTGACATTGAGTGAATAATTGAAATTCTCATTAAACTAATAAAAAATCCTTTGTTGAGTGGGAAGAGTAGGAGTGAAACCAATCAAATGTTTTCTGGGTAACTTGTTATGAAATACAATATTTCCTTCAGATAACGTTTTGGAACACCGATACGGAGATTGCTATTTTCAATGCTGTTTCATAAGAAACATTGCAATTTTCGAAGAGCTTTATCGCTGTATCCGAAGTAGATTAAGTTATGGGTAACTGTTCCTAGACTGTTATTATATACATATTCTTAAGTAATTAGATTATATATATTTATATTCCTTCTGTCATAAGCATTCAACTGACCTATTGGCTATTATACGATTTACTATTCTATTAGTTACAGTCATAGCCACTTTTGGCCTGATCTTATACAATTATTTTTTATTTTATGATGTGGTCTGGTCTGCTTGTATATTAACTACGTTTCTGAGATATATGATTCATACAGTGGGAGCTGAGATTTTGTTTTGAACTGAAATAGACAGGGCTAGGCAAGAAGAACCATTAAGGACTTAGAGTTGACTCTAGGCTACTCGTGCTGGTTAACGCGTCATTGGTTTGGCACAGTTTCATGGTCGCACAAGTCGGTATTCGGATTGACGATTTTGTCACGTGATAATTAACAGGAGCAACAGACATTACATTAATTTGGAACGATTATCGTAGTGAACAAAAACACCAATGGGGACAATCGAATGTATCTAACAACAAATTACAGAACTTGTTAATAAAACCTAACAACCATATATTAAATGCTCAATTTGCAAAATATCCATCAATTATCTCAAATGACTCAGATTTCGTTGTTCTTGCGTTTCCATACAAATCGCATTCTGTTTTATTCTTTGCTGTTTGATCTTCTTGTCCCTCTGCTGCCAGACATTCTGTTCACGACTAACATCATATACTACTTATGTCTACATAAGTAGCACACCACATTATTACTGAAACTATAACTTCGCGAATCAGATTCCGAGGAAGAGATCATAATATGTACAGAGAGCAGAGTACTGCAGTGCTGTAAGTTTTTTACTGTGCAGCTGTTCGTTCCTTTTCTAACATACATTTTCTAGCGCAGTACAATTTGCAGTCACTAATCTTTGGAGATTTGATCTTGAACGAATCGCTACGACAGAGAAGTCCAGTCAATACAAAATAACAATTATTTATGAAGGAATCATTTGCATGTAAGGTAAAAAAAAACATATGAATCAGCTCTCCGGACTGTGTTGATAATTTTATTGAAGACTAGGTATTAATTCAATCTAAGACTCGTTCGATATCTCTCGAGTTATTTTTGTCTAGGTAGGGTTCCACCTGATAACTATGGTTTTTAATTTTGAAGATAACTGGGAATTATGTGCTTGTTGAGGGAGATAACAATATTCAATAAAATAGGAAATATATTCGTTTTAAATGGTTAATTACAAAATACATCAATTATTTTACAAAAATGTGCTAGGCATCTGCGAACTGGTCCGGTTCACCGAATCTTCCATTATCTACAATTTGTTTTGGAAAACGAGCGGTGGAAATTTTTAATCATTGAAAATAACGAACAAATAAGTGTCGTAGACTATGGTCCATGATGAAATTCACCAGTATTTAATTTATTTATAAAATACAAATTTATGTACTAGAATGTGATTTACGAGAAGAGAGCTGGTTGTAATACAATCCAGTTCCTTAAATCAAGGCAGGTGGACTGAGGTGCAAACCTGTGAAAAATTGAGTTAACCACTAAGCCATCGTTTCTAGTAGCGCATATTCGACATAATGTTATTATTGTTATGGAACCGAATTCTACCCTTAAAAAGTCCACCATATGAAGTGAAGGCTGGATTATATATTATTTTATTGAATTTGTTTTATGCCAGTTCTTTCGATCTGAGATATTGGGGACGTTCATCGTACACAGTTAAGTCGCACCTACACAACTGCACTGTAGTCTGAATAAAGTCAGAAAACAGTTTTGGCTTCATAGGATGTGTGATTATATATTGTAAAACTGTATCAAAAAAAATTGAGGCTAAAAACTTTTATTTAGAGGAATGAAACCAACAACAAATAATCAATCAGAAAAATGATCAGTTTAACATAGCTAAACAGTAACCGATAAAACTAACTTTGAATTAATTACTGAAGTGTTAAAGAGGAAATTGTGCGATAAAACAATATGGTTATGCAACGTATAACTTACGAACACCTTTACAATTACCATGAATGAGATTTGATAAAGATTTATATAATTCGCTCAGAAGTTTGATAGAAAATCTTAGATTTTATTTGTTATGCTATTAAAACTCATCATTTCAAGGGAGCATGACTCAAATAACCAATCAAAGAAAGCAATCACTGGTTACTAGAAGACCCCAAATGCCCTGGTATGGCCGAGAGTGGGATGGGCCCGCCTTCCCTCTCGAAATGCTCTCACACGGCCACGCATATACAGCCTCTGTCAGGGAAGGTCAAAGGCTCGGGGAGTGGCCCCCTAAGAAAACCACCTGCTTCGGTCTGGGTACCAGGGCAATATCACAGCCCGCACACAAATAAAATGAAAATGACGATGTTTACTGAAAATTCTATTCACGCTTCGATTTTTGTGTGGCGCATATATATTTGGTGCCCTCTTGTACCAATATTTGTGTTCAAATAAAATAAAATATTAGAAGACAGCACATATTATATTGGATCAGCACATGGGTATACATGTAAGGTTATTGATAAGCCGGGATAAGAAGGCGAATTCACGATATTTTAAAGTCGGCATATCATTTTATGACATGAGTTTTATATTTTATAGTTAACATTGTTTTAGGTCAATATGTTTGTAATAATGAAGTGCGAATTTCGTACAGTATGATAGGTGTGAACTTTTAGAAAGAGAATGAGGAGTAAAAACCTTGGACAGTAATAAGATACAAAGACATATTTTTAACAGTTGAATTCACGAGTCGATCTGAGCTAGACCAACATTGAAAACCTGGAAGCACTGGACAAGGAGTCCCATACTAGGACGAAACGGTCATCCAGTGTTTCCAGGTCTTCGATGGTGATCCAGCGTAGATCGACTCGTGAATTGAACTGTTAAAAATACTAAAATCTCTACAAATCCCCCTACTGACAAAGATATGTGGCAAAAAATAAAATCGAACTATGCACTTAAGACTACTTCTCACAATAGTTTCATGTTGCCTTGGTGGTTATTTAACTCGTTTGGAAAAGATGATAAATTTATCACAGAAAGTCGTTTAGCTATTTAGTAACACAACTCACTATTCGTATGGTTTTCGAATTCCATGCCTTGATCATTAATTTCATATTCATCATCTTCTGCGAAACCCTCGAAGTCTGAATTATCATCTTCAGGATCCGGATTTAATGCCTGACAGTCGGCTAGTGCTTTATACATGTCTTCGAGCTGTGCAAAGTCTTGTGGAACCAAGCGGAGGACGGACGTACAACCAGGGCAGTCTGGAGCGCGGTCACTATCAGATTCTTCATCTGAGCCTCCACCATCAATTTGCATGCCATCTTGCTCGTTTTGTGACTTCTTATCAGATAAATCATCAGTATTATTTGAATCCCACACACGATCTCCGTCGATCATTACTAATAAATGTGGGTGAGGAAACAAATTATTAGGATGATCTCCAGTCTGGTCTACCGTATTCCTGGCAATAGCATGTAAGGTTATTTGTGAATAAGGAATAAAGAATTGTTTTGATGTACCTTCCCATGTAAAACATCTACAAGTAAATATAAAGGAATCAATATTACTTCTATTTTCAAGAACTTTGAAGTACTTATGAATAGTAAATTTAGACTAGAGGTGGAGTGAAAAGTGACAATTAATGTGTAATTTTAGTCAAAGGTAAAAATATAACAAGATCGATAAACATTTAAGCGCCAGGTTGCATCTTACTTATTTCTATCTTTTTAGTCAGTCAGCTACAACGTAGGGTCAGGCACATATGTGCATCGGTTCAAGTTGCCACACCTTATTAGCACAACAAGATGAACACCGGATTCATAGAAGTGGTTAATTCAATGTTGATAATATATAAAAGAAAGATTGCATATAAGGATATAGTAATACAGGAAGAAAGAATTAGTTCGTAGAAAAAAAGATATGAAGCAAATTTAATCTAATAGTTTAAGGAAAGATAAAGAGTATATTCACCTATGCTATTGTGATCGATTCTGAGCCATGTCACTAAGAGTCCCCAACCATTGGTTACGATAGTCACGCGGACCCCAACCAAGTAGTCTGCATCTACCAACATAACTCAGACAAGAAGTTAGTGCCTTTATGGACTGATGCAACGTTTTGGTTTGACCACCCCTAAATTTTTTCCACCCGTCTCCAACAATAGTCAGCATTGCGCACAGTGGTAATAGGTGGTCTAGACGTATATTGTTTCTTTGGGATCCGTACACAGGGCCGAAGGTTCATTATCCAGTTAGCTTTGCGTAACTATTGGTAAGAACCAACATAAGTTTTTGGATATTTATCAGCGACAATTTTATTGTCCTTCAGATAAGTGATCTGGACGAGGGAAAGTGAAAAGTAAGGGAATTTACGATACATGTAAAAATATAACGAATGTGATTTCCAGATTATTTAGTTTAATTCTTTTTACACAAGCAAAACTGATTTTTCACCAACTATTGGAAAGTAAGCTCAGTAGTTTAATGATCCAGTAAGAGTGATAAGCCTAACGGTATCATTATATTTCATGAAAATTTTTAATATAACCCATCTCCATAACTTACTCCTCAGATATTTTTAAGGTTCCAGTGTCTATCAGAGAAGAATCCTCATAAAGTGAAATATTAGATTGTAGAAAGTGTACATCGGAATATTCACCGTCGGCGACCATTTGTGCAAAGTCCACGATATAACTAAGTTAAACGAACTTGAATAAGAAACGTTTGTAATCGCTAACTAGATTGGAGTTTCTGAAAAGTTAAAATGGATAGGACAAAATAATGAAAATTCTTTAAAATTCACGTAAAACGAAATTGGCCGGCGATACTCCAATTTCTCAACGACCTTTGAACGAATTTTAAATGACCTTGAGAATATTAGCCAATGAGCGAATATTAAGTATAGAGTAAAAATATATTAGACAAAACCAAGGAAATATAGTGGATACACTTCTTATACGTGGTTCAAAAACTTGTCAAGGTTAGAAAGAGGTTCGGAGGTTCTAAAATCGTGATGCATGCAGTAGAGGAAATCATCCATACGGCTACTGAATAGTCGGCCTCCGGAGCCACAATAAAGTTTCAAAAACTCTTTCATCCTCGACCACATAGTTTCAATATTGTTTATGTGCACTTCGGTTGTTGAGTACACAAAATGCCACTTGTGGATAACGATAGGATGCACATAACCAAGCCTATGTAGAAGTATGTACACTCTGCAAACATCCGTATATATTGTAGTACCTGGCTGCAGCCAGTGTTACTGGTACTTTTATCGTCTAGTTCTCGATAATTGTCATAACTTGCCTTAGTTAGGAAATATATATGGGGTTTTCATCAAGAACTAATATCAGCTATAATGCCAGAAATCTGTTCAGCCAAATGGATGAAAGGCTTTCGTGCCCGAATCCGAGATCTGTTATCTTATACCTGATTTATTCGTCCACAAATTATAGTCTCGCCGTTTTATTTGTTACAGTCGCTCAATTATCACGTTTTTTTTTACAAAATTCCTTGTGAACCCACTGTACGTTAGCGTTAAGAACTGAAGTTGGCTTCATGACCTTGAAATCTCCCACACGCCTCTGACTGGTTCGTCCATAAATTCTAATCTCGCCGGGAAGTAAAATTTTATGGTGCTATGAAGCTACATCAGTGAGTTTTCCCAATGTATAATAGGCTTACGATTGATTTTTTATTCTTTGCACCTTGTGATCATCAATTAGTAGGTTAGGTCCTTTTTTGGTACTTGTCAGACTACTAATATGGATCCCTGGTGGATAGATTCTGTAATAATTTGGTTGATCCTTCGGAGCACTTCAACAATGAATCGCGAATACCTTACCTACGTTAAACTTCTACGCCTCTTTAAACGAAATCGCGAACCTTTCTACTTTAGACCACAGTAAGTGTATTTCTATGTATCCATACTTAAGAGGTCCTAGAACTATGCTACTAAAGGACTGAAATCTATCAAGGTCTGTCATGCACTTACATGGGCACAAATTACTAAGTGAATATCCTAAATATTTATATTGGAAAACTTCTACCATAACTTATTGTCTAAAGATGGATACCACCCCAATCAACCAATAAAGGGGATGAAAGCGTAAATAAAGGGGAAATATCGCTTTTTCGCCTTTACGTCGGTTATTTAGGGGATTATTTGTAGACAAAAATACGTTACGTACGGTTTTTGAATATGCCACCTCCAGTTTTTATGTTTTCATAAACGTCCACAAAATAACTCACCGCTTATTGAAGAAACATCACTTTTGTCATAAAAACAATTAACAAAATACGGACACAGTGATTAGGCTGACACGCACATTCACTGACTTAAATTATTGTTTAGCTAAAGTGTTCGGACATGCTTGGTATCCAACACAAATAACTAACGTGATGCAAGTGAGTGACGTGCACTCCGTTTTTTATGTCCTTCCGACTTTCAGCGCAAATGCCGCTGTAGATTGTTCCTTCTGTATTTAGGGCCAGTGATTCTGCAAAAAACACTGCCGCAACCTCTGTTTCTTAATTTCCGGCGTCTGGCGTTATCCATTTATCTGCTTGCACACCCTAAATTACATAATACGGTTGTAGAATCTGTCAAAATAGACTTGAAAAACTTTCTTAAGGAATACGAATGGTGTTATGGGTCTCAAAACTTAGTTTACAATGTGCATTTGTTACAGCACCTTCCTGACGATGTTCGTGAACATGGACCTTTAGATTGCTTTTCAGCCTTTCCATTAGAGTCTTACATGAGACAAATTAAGAATTCTGTGCACAGCGGGTATGCTGTTGCTAAGCAAGCAGCTCAGCGTTATGCGGAGAAAATGTCGTTCTGCGATAGGCTTCAAGTTACATGTTACAAGTTAGATGCTGGACACTGGTTTGCAGCAGAAGGAAACCAGGGACAGATTTATAAGCCAACAACATTAATTTAATAACGTCTTCGTAAAACAGATGGCGATGCTGACTAGGTTAATCGGTGATGACCCTAAAACGTCAATGCGTTATGTTTTGTCGTACATCAAGACACTTGAGGTGGTCATTAATTTCACGTTGCTCGGCACTTCTTCAAAGCGCGCACTTCAGAAATGCCGGTTTTATAGCTTATTATTATTTATTTATTTGAACACATAAAAATTGGTACTGCCGGGCACCAAATATATATGCGCCATACAAAACAATGAGAATTTAAAGAGAAAGGAGAGAATGAGAGAGAGAACAATAACGGGGGAAACGGAAAGGTACAATCAGAAGAAATCTTTCAGTTAAGGAAGAAGCAACCATATTTTATGAAGAAGGAAAATGAAGGTTACAGCAGGATCACCACTGGCTTCTATTCTGAGCCATATCTGATAACGTCTCTAGCCACTGTGTTACACCATCTCTCGGACCCCAGCCAGGGAATCGTGAAGGACCAACACAAGCCAACCCTTTTCAGCTTTCTTTTATACCACGACACCATGTCATATACTGACCACCTCTCCGCTTTTTTCAACCTGTCCCAGAGTCGGAAAATAATGCACGACGAGGAATTCTCTAGAATGACATTCGTAGAACATGTCTAAGATGGTGACACCAATTGCATTATCCTCTCTGTGCCCGAACACATAATGCCGAACCTCTGCATTAATAACATGGTGTTGCCACTGGATGTCAGCAATCCATCGGAGACAGCGATGATCGAACACAGAGAGTCGTCTAACATCCTCAACTCGGAGAGGCCAGGTTTCACAAGCATAGAGCAAAACTGCTCTCACCGACGCGTTGTAGATCCGACCTTTTACAGCCAGACTAACATCACGAAGGCGCCAAAGATGGCCCAGATTGGCATAAGCCGCTCTGGCTTTCACTATACGTGCATTGATCTCCTCACTCACACCACCACCAGCACTTATGCAGCTACCCAGATACACGAACTTCTCGACTACTTCTATCTGCTCACCATCCAGAGTGAGTACAGGCTTAGAATCCTGCCAGTCTTGTAGAAGTACTTTGCACTTCGAAGGTGCAAAGCACATACCATACCTACGGACATTGATTGCCAACTGATTAAGTGCGGATTGCTTGGCTTGGACATTCTCGCACAGTAAGACAATATCATCCGCATACTCAAGGTCGAGAAGTCTTTCTCCAGGCAACAGAACCACACCACCATTACTTACATCCATCAGAGCTGTTTCCAGAATGTCATCGATGGCAAAATTGAAGAGGAATGGTGAGATTGGGCAACCCTACCTAATCCCACTGCTTGAATGGAATAATGGAGAAAGGTGGTTGTATGCCCTCACTCTGCCTGAGGTGTTTGTGTATAGGGCTTTTAGGATGTTAATAAACTTCTCAGGCACACCCTTCTTCAACAGACAATCCCAGAGAACAGTTCTGTCCAATGAATCGAAGGCAGCCCTGATGTCAAGAAACACTACGATTGTTAGCCTTTGATAAGTATGACGGTGTTCTAACATTTGGCGGAGGGTGAAGATGTGATCAATACATCCTCGACCGGAACAAAACCCAGCCTGCTCCTCGCGAGTCAATCTTTCTCGGGTTTTGAACAATCTACGAAGTATGACGGAAGCCAATAGTTTGGACGCAATCGGAAGTAGACTTATCCCCCGATAGTTGTTACAGGAACGACGTGAACCCTTTTTAAAGATAGGGACAACTATCGACTCATTCCATGACGTTGGTACACTCTCTAGTTCCCAGGCCTTTGCAAACAACGTCGTTAGTCCCTTAGTCAGAAAGTCACCACCATCTTTATAAAGAGCCGGAGGTAAGTTGTATGGGCCCGGTGATTTGTAACGTTTCAAGAGTTGGAGTTCCTTGCGGACTTCCGCCTCATTTGGTGGATCAGTCGTCACCGGCCATGGAGGACAGGACAGTCTGACCGATGTTGCCGGAGCAGCAGGCCAGTTGAACTGCCCTCCGAAAAATTCTGCCCATCGTCCAAGACGTCGATAGGTTAGTGATTGGCGTTCCGTCATCCTCGCAGATTGTTTCGCTCACACCAGACTTCTTGCTGCCAGTGGCTCGGATGAGTTGGAAGAGCTTCCGGTAATTACCAGATGCAGCTGCTGCTTCCAGCTCATTAGCACGCTCCGACCACCAGGCTTCTCGGTCCTTACGCAAGCTTTGCCCGATTTCGTCACGTAACATTCTTCGTCTGTGGTCAAACTCACGGTCACCCGGAGTAGACCGACGGGCCTCAATGAGTTGTAAGGAACCAGAAGAAACCCAGTGCTTGTAAGCGGGACGTTTCGCGAACCCACAACAGACTGTACCCGCCATTTTCGTGGCGTCATGCAATTGCAACCAATGCTCATCTATACTTTTCGGTGGAATGGTAGCTAGCCTAGAAGCTAGCTCGGTTCGATACTTACTAGCAACAGAAGTTGCAACCAGCTTGCTAACGTCAATCCCTTGGTGGTGGTCACTTCGTTGTCCACTGAAAAGTAAGGTAAGATTGGCGCAGACCAGAGCATGATCAGATTCCAAATAGGTACTCCAAAAGGAGCGGCAGTCTTGTACACAACCACACCAGTGGCAGCTGATCGCGATGTGATCAATCTGAGTCCAGGCTAGAGATGCAGAAGGGGGACGCCAGGTGGCACATCGGCGATGACTGTGCCGAAAGTTAGTGCTAGCCAGAAACAGGTTGTGGTCTGTGCATAGTTGCAGTAGACGTTCCCCGTTATCTGTCCTGCTACCAACGAGTCCCCATCGGCCACCTAAACGACTCTCTTCTGTGCCTACACGCCCGACCTGAGCATTCAAGTCTCCGGCTAGTACTACAATATCTGTCGAACGCACTTTCTGGAGAAGAACAGTTAGCTGATGGTAGAACTCGTCCTTGATTGCATCCGGACTGCAATCTGTCGGGGCATAGGCGGAGATGACGAAAAGACATCGTTTCTCACGCCGATTTCTTCTCACTTTGATGAAACTTTCTAATCTAACAGCACATAACCGACTGTTAATGGGGATCCAGTCGATTAGTGCTGCCTCAGCTCTAGCGCTTAGTGCGACACCAACACCAGCAAGACCAGACGAAGATGCCACAGGGTCCCCGGATAAACGCACATAAAACAAGCTTTTTGAAGTGACAGATGGAGAGCGAACTTGTAGTACTTCACCAGAGTCTTGAATACAGGTCTCGGATAGACAACAAACGTCGATATTAAGACTTTCCAAAGACATAGCCAGCCCTATCTGTTGTCCGACCTGCATAAGTGTGCGAACGTTGAAGGCAGCCAGTTTGAATGGTGCACGTGGTTTCAGAAAAACTGCTTCAGTACTCGTATTCGGTGGTAACATACAATTTCCAACCAGACAGTGACTCGAGAACGTTTAGATAGAGCCGAATTTTCACCATAGGCGAGCTGTTGTATAAGTCGAAAAATAAGGATGGAAAGAGTGGAAATAAAAGAGAGTGAATAGATGACGTGGGAAATAATAATAGTAATAATAATGTTAATTGTTTGACGATAAATCGCAGCGTGAACAGAGTTTTCAGAGAAGATCATCTTTTTCATTATCATTTGTGTGTGGGCTGTGATATTGCCCGGGTGCTCAAACCGAAGCAGGTGGTTTTCATAGGGGGTCACACCCCGAGTCTTCGACCAAAGGGTCTAACCCACAAGGCAGTGGAGCATCGTAAGGGGATGCAGTCCCATGGGTCACACACCGAGCCTTTGACCTAGAGGTCTAGTCCACAAGGCAGTGGAGCATCGAAAGGAGACGCAGTCCCATGGAAGCCGGTGACCAACGATTGGTTCATACGCCATTTTTTCCCGCAGGATACTGGAGCCCATGTGCACCATTGATTTGGGATTATTATTATTATTATTATGGCTGCATACGAAGTAACTTACACTTATAAATTAAACTTCAGGTGCATTGACGAATCGCTTCTTATCATCCTCCGTAAATGAAAAAGACCTTGCGAAGCTGTACGACATCGCGACACAAGGTTATTTTGATGACGTCAGAGACAAGTCGATGAAGCGTTATCGACGGAAACAAGTGCAGGTATGTACTAATTTAAAGTGATAATTTCCCTACTGCTTTATAATTGCAGTCAATAGTATTAACGAACATAACCGTAAGTTTAGCTTAAAGGATTTGGCTGTGTCTTGGGACATGCTTTAGAATGTTTTTCAGATGTCGTTTTGACTTATTTTTTTCTTTACAATTCAGAATTCACAGGAAGACTGTTTTCACTGTCAATAGCCGAACATACGTGGCTGAAGAACGTAGTCTGTGCAATTTTGTTTTACGTTGTACTTATTTTTCAATAAACATTATTTAGTAAGAGAGCTTAAATTCTAACTTATTGTCAGTGAACTTGCGATTAAATGCACTTGTGTTATAAATAATACATCACCTGTTTCTTCCGCTGCAGATCTTTTCAAAGGACGACGAACTGGCAATTACAATGGAAATGCTAAACGACTGATGCTCAAGCTTCCGCTATTATGTTGTACAATAATACGCTTTTCCTTTGAAATAATACTATTTAGATATATACCGCTTTTCCCATCCATTGCAGTTTCACAGTGGTTTGTTGTGGAAATAAAAGAGAATATAGGAGACCTTTGGGGTAATTTATTATATTATTTATTTTAACACATAGGTATTGGTACAAGGAGGCACCAAATACATATGCGCCACACGAATCTCAATTGATTTGTGTGAGGGCTGTGATACTGCCCGGGTGCCCAAACCGAAGCAGGTAATGCCAATGGCGTTTTAAAAGTTGGATCAAAAACAGGCAATTCTGTTTGCATTTGAGCGAAAAGTAGGCAAATTCGCGTATATTTAGGCGAAAAGTAGACAATTTGGCGGATATTTAGTCGAAAAGTAGGCAATTTGGCGGATATTTAGGCAAAAAGTAGACAATTTGGCGGATGTTTAGGTGAAAAGTAGACAATTCGGCGGAAATTTAGGCGAAAAGTAGACAATTTAGCGACAAAAACGGGGAAATCCGCATTATTTTCCCCGGACAGGCGAAAAAGGCAACTTTTGCCCCTTTTTTGCTTTTATTTCCCCTTTATTGGTTGATTGGGACTATACAGGTACGGGTCCATGAGGACGAAGACCTTTATATATACGTGAAAATTTTCTAATAAATTCACCTAGCACTTTTTGAGATGAACCGTGATTAGTAAATGAGAATAAAGTGGATGATCACAAAGTAATACAGCATTATAATGCTGTTGTTATAACAACAACAACAACGTTTAACGTGAGTACAAAACAAATGAATTCCAAGAGTAAAAGACTGACAGGATTTTCAAGATAAATTTTAAACGCTTGACTTACATTGTTGCAAAGACAAACAGATAGGGGCACGACAAACTCAGGTCCCAACCCAAAACTAAACACGAGGTGTTACGTAAAGTTTGTATTAAGCTCCACAAAATAATCCTTTTTTCAATAATCTGTAGCGGTAAATAAATCCCCAAAATAAATAGCTCTGTAAGTTTTCGACATTGGATGCTGACCACATTAGTTTCAATGGACTCATCTAGCTGATGGCGCTCGGTCATGCATCTGCACCAGATCACGAGTGGGAACGCCGTGCTCAACATCTACTGCAATCGCTAGTCAGATTAGTGCAAACGATCCTCGATATATTGATAGCCTAACAAATATATCGTCGAACCTCCTCACTTCTGTCTTTTGATTTCACTTGGTGGGTACGCTTCATATTAGGTGTTACTGGTTAAAGCGTTGTCGAACTCCAAATACCTGTAACATCTTTAATTCAAACTATGTAAGTTCGGTAAGGACAGGATGCTTGATGGCCTGTGTTAGTCCTGGCAAAGGTGGTCTCTCAGTTGATCCAACTTTATTTCGAGAGAGTCTACGGATGGAGCTTCAACTAAGTGTTGAGGTAATGAATTCCACTCGTTGATGATTCGGTGGGAAAGTCGATAATCAGCTAACAAGTAATTTGTTCTGGGCTTGTGAACTTTTTTGGAGTGCCCTCGCATATCAGGTGCAAATTGATCACTAAGCAATTTGAAATCTGTAATCAAGTCGCCTCTAGTTCTACTATATGACAAAGGGAATAGGTTTAGCTTGGCCAGTCGAGCATCATACGGAAGATTCGCTATTCCGGTACTCAGCTTAGTTGCTGTTCTCTGGATCCTTTCTAAAAGCTCACTGTCTTTTTTTAAGCAGGGGCTAGCCGCTTGTATGCAGTACTCAAGTTTAGGACGTACGAACACTGTATACAAAGTTAAAAACGTTTTAGCGTCGACATGAGTAAAAGCCCTACGTATTGACCACAAAGTTCTAAAACCTTTGGCAGCTGATGCGCGGCAGTGTGCAGTAGTCTTCAGATCTTGGCCAACGATGACTCCTACGTCATTATGTGTCTCGACAACAGGTAGCTCAGTGTTATTCATCGTGTATGTATCTGTACCTTGATGACCGACATGCATCACAACACACTTGGAAGTATTTGTAGAATTATGGTCTACTATGGTATTAGTACTGCTCTAATAATAGACCTAATCCTAAAATTGTAGATTTGTTATGATGTAACTGCCTAATCTATAAGATCTTACGTGGAAGTCACATCATCATCTACACCAACTCACTGCGTCGTAACAATTACCAATACATGATATAGAACAATCTTAGGCTAGAGATGGAACAATATATTTAATATGAATAAAAGACATAGCGTAACATTTAGCAGGAGAGACCACGCCTTCGTGGTCAAGCCATGCCATAAGATTAACTCCGATTAGTTCAATTCTTTCTCCCCGCCTTCTCCATTCTTCTGTATTTCTCCGCGTTAAATGTTTAATGTCTTTCTCATATTGTCTCGTGGTAGGGCCCGATGCCACTACATATTTATCGGCAGCTGCCAGGTATGAGATCATTCGGATAATTTCTTCAGGTCATTTTGGAATTCTAAGCTATCACCCTTACATCGTATCGTTCTCCATATCTTGACATCGTCAGCATATAGCAAGACCGATGATGATAATAGGCGAGGAAGGTCATTTACACACAAGAGGAATAGCACTGGCCCCAAAACTGTACCCTGGGGCACTCCACTAAGCAGTTTCCCAGCTAGATAACTTTGAGTTTACCCGTACTCTTTGTTGGCGTCTAACTAGGAAGTCTTTTGTCCACATCAATAGATTGCCTCCAATTCTGACGTTTTTTAGCTTATGTAACAGCCAGTTGTGCGGAACCTTGTCAAAAGCTTTGCTGAAATCAATGTACGCTACGTCTACAGGTAACTTTTAGTCTTTAAGAGCGCACCAGCTTTCACGAGCGACTAATAAGTTAGTGAGACAAGAATAACCTATTCTGAAACCGTGCTGTTTCTCCGAAAGGATCCGGTTTACATCGAGGTATTTAAACAGGTCTTTCCGAATAATCTTTTCTAAGATTTTAACAACCACGCTAGTTAGGCTAACGGGTCGGTAATTCTCAGGTTTATGTTTCGTACCTGTTTTGAAGACAGGACTTACTATGGCGTTCTTCCAGTCTTTTGGTTAACGACCCTGCGTTACGGATAGCTTAAAGCATATACTTAAAGGATTCGCAACGAAGTTAGATAATTCCTTTAGTAGCCTAGGATGAAATTCATCGGGCCCCATGGATTTACCTATGTCAAGCTTATTTAGCAGATCAAAGACATCGAGTTCATTAATGGTCACGCTATCCAGTGTATGTGTGTGGGGAGTTAGTATGCGCTGACGGGAAGGGTGCTTCTATGGTATATACATTGCTAAATTAGTTTGAGAACACTTGAGCCTTACCAAAGTCATCTTCCACTAATGATTCGGCAGTACTGTCTCCCCATAGTGCAGGAATATTTCCTCTTCTTTTTGTCCTTTGGTTTATATAGGAATACAAGCGTTTAGGACATCCTATGGATTCCTTAACAATTTTTGTTCGTACAGCTTTCTAGACTTACGGAGGGTCGAGGCACAGGTATTCCTGGCTTTTCGATACTGAGATTTTGTCTCATCAGTCCCCAGTAACCTAAATCTCTACCACATTTTTCTTCTCTTATAGAGAAGGATGCGGACCTCCCTACTGAACCATGGTTGAGAGTTTCTCGGCCTCCTTGGTATAGTCCAAGAGATGTGAGGTGTGGCAACTTTTAAGTATAAATTTCGGAATGCGTCCCAAGCCGTTTCAATTGAGGACTCCGGATCTATCGTACAATCTACTAATGATGCTGAGTGCATGATATTTGGTATATTCGCTTTCCAGACGTTAGGTCTGGATTGAGTTGACGCGTGCTCGTGATTGACAGTTATATGGAAGTCAAAAGTTAAAACTGCGTGATCACTTTTATCTAGGGGTGGCATGTAAAGGAGGTTCGCAACGTCATCCACATAGTGAGTTAATATAAGATCTAGTAAGGATTATGCAATGTCCGGGTCGTACCTAGTCGCTTCTTTCACATGTTGCACTAGGGCACATGTTATAACCGCATCAACTAGTTCCTGCTCGAGGGAATTATCTGACGATTCAGTTCGCAGATTTCCCCAGTCTGCCATAGGCGCATTAAAGTCCCCTAGGATTAGACATCGACCACTTTGTGATCAAGTATTAAGACTACTTAGCAGGAGATCATTTACCTCACAGCTTGGACTGCGATAGACTAAACCAATCAGCAGCTCTTGCCCCTTGAATTTCAAGCGGCAACTAATCAGTTCACACGTCCCCCTCTCATGGGATACACTGTCGATCATGACAAATGGTATAGCATTCCTAATGAATAGAGCTGCCCCCCTCCTTTACTCTTATGTATTCTGCCGGTCCTTACTAAAGTAAAACCCTCAAAATCGAGTTTCATACTATCTATAGACTGTGTCAGCCACGTTTCGGTGACTGCGATTATGTCTGGCTTTGTAGAGTCAATCTGTTCACCTAGTTCCGATCGCTTATTGAGCAAGCTTCGGGCATTAGTGTAACAGATCCGAAGCCTATTTAAGTGGCTTCGTGCTTCACCCAGAGTGGCTTCGGCATCATTCTCTGGAGAAGCCTGTTTCGCAACGACAGAAAAACAGGGGTTGGGGGTGGAGTAACCGTATTAATACGATCTGGCTTGGAGGTACACCAAGTTCCCAACCATGGGGTTAACAATCCTAAGGAATCCATATGGTGCTCTGTGAGATTGTCCACTACTTCGACGTGCCTAGTCGGAGTAATATATAGGAAGCCAACTGCCGACATCGAGTATGACAGTCGCATGCTGGAAGGACTATCCCGCTCTACGCGTCTCAGCTTCATTCATATCCCTATTCTAGGGGACTTCAGTCTCCCTAGAGTCAACTTCGCGGAACATACGTATATTGGAGGTGGAAATTCAATCAAAGCTCGGTTCTTCAACCTCATTGAGGATTTGGGATTATATGAAAATGTGAAGTCGGCTACTCGTTGGAGGAACAGTCAGACACCGTCGCGCTTAGACTGTGTTTTTACAAATCAAGAATTTCTAGTTGACAACCTGTCAATTCTGGCTCCCCTGGGGAAAAGCGATCACGCCGTTATAGCCTTTAGTTTTGTCAGCAAAAATGAGCTAAGATATCCCAACAACAACAGGCTCTGGAATTTCAAACGGTTGAATGCGTCAGCTCTATAGAACTATCTACAACAGGTGGATTGGGTAGTTCACCCTCAACTTGATGTGGATGCTCACTGGGACTTTTTACTGCACACACTCTTATGTGCTACAAAGCAGTCAGTTCCTCAAACGGTCTCCAAAAGCCACACACAACCTAAAATCATTAAAAACCACACTCTTCGTTTGTTAAGCCGCAAAAGGCACTTTTGGACAGAATACAAACGAACTGACAACAACAGCGCGTACAGGCAATACAAACATATAAGGAACATATGCACGAAGTCTATAAGAGAAGACGGGCATCAGTACCAATTAAAGCTTATGGATAAATTTATTTCCAATCCGAAAAGCTTATTACGTTACGCAGCCTCTCTTCGTCAAGCCAAAACTGGAGTTCCTCAACTGCCAGGTCCTAACGGCCCGACCGATAATGACGGTGACGCCGCTAACCTTCTGGCTGAACAACACTCCCGGACATTTCAACCGACCCACATCAACTATACTGATGACGGCTTCATCTGCAACTGCATAGGACTTTCCGTAATGAACCCGAACGCTGACTTGGTGTTCCGAATGCTGCAGCATATAAGAACAGACAGTTCTCCTGGCCCAGATATGGTCCACTCTTCTATACTGAGGGAAGCAGCTTCAATCCTGGCCACACCACTTAGCGTGATGTTCTCACACTCGCTAAGTCGAGGCAAATTACCGGAAAATTGGAAGCTGGCTCATATCACACCAATCTTCAAGGGAGGTCAACGCAGCGAACCTTCAAATTACCGACTGGCGGCTCTTCTCTCCATGCCTTCAAAAATCATCGAGTCCCTGATATACGATGGTATACACGACTATCTGCTGTCCTTAAATTTCTTATCACCCCAGCAGCATGGTTTCAGGAAGGGTAACTCCTGTATGACGAACCTGCTGGCTGCGGTGGACAGATGGACAAGCATTGTTGATGGCAAGGGGAAGGTGGACATCATTTACCTTGATTTCCCTAAAGCTTTTTATAGGGTTAATCGCATATGTCTTATCAATAAGCTCAGACAATTGGGTATCAAACCACCTTTAATTGACTGACTCAGTTCATATATGACAAATCGACATTTTAAGGTCAGGGTATACTTCAATTTATCACATGCTAT
Source organism: Schistosoma spindalis (assembly GCA_946903255.1). Taxonomy (NCBI): domain Eukaryota; kingdom Metazoa; phylum Platyhelminthes; class Trematoda; order Strigeidida; family Schistosomatidae; genus Schistosoma; species Schistosoma spindalis. The sequence goes on along the minus strand of OX336416.1, from coordinate 36,530,307 downwards.
GGAATGTCCTAGTGGGGTCCCCCAGGGCTCAGTACTAGGACCTCTTCTCTTCCTGATTTATATAAATGATCTTCCTCAATAGGTAACGTCAGGCACAAATGACTGTCTCCTTTGTCTGTCGACGCTATTTGAGCCTTTTTTTCTAGATTTTATAGGGTCCTGAGTAGGCTTCGTTTTTAGAGAATTGTCTAGTTTGCTTGTAATAGGATTACTGGGTAGGACGTGAAACCAATTCAACGTTCTAAACACGATTTAATGAGGTATTTTGCATGATAATCAGCATCAATGCCATTAGTTTGTGACATTCCACTAGACCATAAGGAGCCGTAATTTAACAAAATGTTTTGCTCTACAGACATGGGTGCATTGAAGTTATCTCTTCACCACCATGTTTGCTGGTCAGCAACGCCACCCTCCCTCCTTTTGTGATGTTAGGCTCTCTTACGTTTGTGGTAAGTATGCATACTGCTTTAATCAAAGCTCATGGTTGGAATACACTGTCTCTACTAGTTCCATGTTACAAGCGAATCAGATAGTTAAAGCGTTTGTATTGTGGGTTAGATGTCCACTTAGAATATCACACTGCTATGAAGATAACTAATGGTGAAAGATAAAAACATAGGTTAGATTATATGTGATTTAAAGATAGTAAGGACTAATAGTAAATCAAAGGATATGAAAGAGTATAAAATTGTAAAGTTTTTAGGGTAAGAAAAATAAAACATTGAGCAACTCACGAGACTTTATGACCAATTTTGAGCTTCGTATGATCGGCCTTAGTAGATCAGCATCCATAAGTTTAGTGAGTTATCCGTTTGCTTGCAATAGAAAACATAAAGAGACATGACACTTAGGAAAAATAATATATATTTAACCAGTAGAGAGATTTGGGAACTGAGAGTGAGGGTTGGGAGCACAAGGTCTTGATTAATGGACAATGAATAATAGGAAACGGCAACCATATGTTCTGTAATTTAGTTGTATTCATATTAATAGTCGGGCTCGTTATATTTTGTCCCGTCTAGATATTAGGCGGTCCATAATAAAGTACTTCATTGGTGTGCGGGGGTTCAAGGAAAGATTGAAGCTCTTTAAAGTCTAGAAACAGGGTTATTAGCCTTTTGAATCTAGCAAATGTGTCACAGTTACGGATAGGTATTGGAAACCTGTTCCACAATAAACTATACCGTACAGTAAAAAACTTACAACGCATTTGTTTTTGGTGTTTTATGGTAAGTAGTGTATATGCGTTGTTTCTTAGTCTATAGGCTGGGTCGTGAATCATAGTTGGGCAGGAGGTTAGAAATGAGAGTCCATATATCGCTTTGTAGAGAAATATTAAATTATTCGTTAGCCTACGGTGCCATAAAGGTTCTAAAGAGAGGTGCTTACATCTATCTGTGTAATCGACATTCGAGTTACTTCCTAGCAGTTGGCGTGTGAAGCGTTTTTGAACGTCTTCTACTCTTATCTTGTCGGTGGTATTCATATTAGAGAAGATAAAAGAGCAGTACTCCAGGTAAGGTCGTACACATATTTTGTAGAGAGTAAGCTTAGCCTCTGTCGTGAAGAGATTTCTCATTATGAAACCAATTTTCCGTCTACATTTAGAAATAATAGATGAGGCATGTCCTTCAAAGTTCAGATTTCTTGTGTAATTAATCCCTAGATTGTGTACTGATTTGAGTGTTTAGACTGTGCTTTTATTTAAGTGAAGTTGCAGTTTATAGGGATGCTTTCCAAACTGCATGATCCCGCACTTGTTGAGGTTAAATGGTAATTGCCATTTTTCACTCCAGATAGGTAAGTTATTGAGGTCATTTTGGATCAGGGGTACACTTTCGCTTAGGGTCTCAGGCTTATAACTATACTATTTTGAGATCATCAGCATGTAAGTATGGTTTCCCAAATTTTATGGTGTTGCATATATCGTTTATATACATAAGAAACAAGAGTGGACCTAATACGCTTCCCTGGATGACTCCACTAGTTATTGGTCTAGGTGATGAGACAATCATTGTACTTTACAATCTGTTTATGTTCTGTTAAGAACGAAGCAAACCATGAGTACAATGGATTGTTTATTTTGAAGGATTTTAGTTTGACGAGAAGCCTTTTATGTGGGACCTTATCAAAGGCTTTCTTAAAGTCTAATAATAGGACTGATACAAGGAGTCCGTTGTCTCTTTTCAGAGTTATATCATTCAGGTAGTCTACTAGGCATGTATCGCATGATCTGGACCTAAGAAATCCATGCTGGGAGGTCGAGATGAGATTATTGGTCAGTAGATGTTGGACTACAGCCGCCTTAACTACTTTTTCCATCACTCTAGATACCACTGAAGTTATGTTTATGGGCCGGTAATTGTAAACGTTTGCTTCAGGTCCTGTTTTAATTTTGGGAATGATATGTGTAGTTTTCCAGGCAGTAGGGTAACACGCTGTAGAGAGTGATATCGCAAATAGTTTGAGAAGCAAAACACACATATCATCATCTCCATATTTTAGCATGCTAGCTGGAATACCATCTGGTCCATCAGTGTATGAGTGTTTTAATGTACTAATTGCCTTAGGGATATTTTGTACATTGAAGTTTACACCAGTAATTTCACAGGGAGGTACTCGGATTGATTCTGAATCGTTTAGTGGTTTTTCTTTAGCTAGTCAGAAACAAAAGTGTTCACCAAGTAGTTCCGTACCAAGTTTAGGATCTTCGTATACTTGTTTGTCTTTAATGAATATGCTTCCTGTCGATTTAGAACGTTTAAGTTATTATTAAGTTCGACTGCACGTTTTTCCTGTGCGACTGCTTTTTGTGTACTTATTGCCTTTGTTTGGACAAATATTTCTGTCATCGTTACTAAAGAGGAAAAGTCATTAAAGTTGTGGAATCGAGTACAATGCCTTTGAAGGCGTCTTCGTGTACCGACCGGTATATAAAGATCTTTATAGAACGTAGGTCTACAGTATTCTAAAGGTGCGATTTTGTTGATGATACTTCTGATGTTGAGATAAAATATATTGGTTAGTGTGTCGGTATTGTTTGCAGTAAAGAAAGTTCCCCAATCAGTGCTTCTTAGGTGATTGTGGAAGTTATTTCAATCAACCTTGCGATAGTTTCTACGAAGTGTTACGGTTTTACGTGTACCTGTTGTGGTTTTTATATTAAGGCTGAATATGACAATGTTATGATCACTATCTGGAAACGTTTTTCCAGTATACACAGTATTGAGGGTGAGGCCACTGGTAAAGACTAAGTCCAAGATATTTTGATGTCTGGTAGGGCTTTTGACATACTGAGTCCATTGTCCGAGCTCTAGACATTCAATAAATGATTCATAACGCTTCGGCGCCTTGACTGGGAACCAAGAAATTTCAGGCATGTTGAAGTCACCACAAATAAACTTGCCTGTGAATGGAAGGGATGATGCTAGTGTGAATACCTCCGATAATACTGCTATGTCATCTGTTGATGCGTTAGTTTGATGGCAAACACAACCAAACAGTAAGGTAACGGAATTCGACGGCTTTGATACAATCCCCACCGAATCCTTCAGTTTGTTTAGTTCAGGTATATCACATAGTAGTGAGTTTAGGCCAGAGTGGGCGTAAATAAGGCATCCTCCGCCTCGTCCTTTCAATCTATCACTTCTATATAAGAAGTAGTTATCAAGAGATATACCTAGGTCGGAAATATTACTGTTAGTTCATGCTTCATATATCATTATAAGTGATGCTTGATATATGGATACAAACATGGCTAAATCCGTCTTTTTATTGCGGATCGACCTAGCGATGATGAGACACATATTAAACAAATGGCCTGTAGGTTAAAATGGGTGAGAGTATCTCGAATAAAGTCATTGTAGCCCCCGCGGATGTGAGGTGGGTTTGAAGTGAGGGATTGAATGTTCTTCAATAGCTCGGTATTTTGATAGCTGGACTTGGTGGGAGATGTATCAAATGAACTAGTGAAGTTGATTGGAGAGTTTATCCAGGAATAAAAGGTGGCAGTACTCTCTGATGGAAACTGTACGGGGGAAGCAAGTTTATGCTTTGCATGTGGTTTGAAATAACTTTGGCTATATGCTTCAAAATAGGTGTCACTAGGGATCGTATTCCAAAAAAATATTGTACAGGCCTACTGTGAAGTGTGTGGTTATTTGCAAAATAGTCTTGGTGGTTAGGCGCGTAGCCTCTGTTATAGATGTTTACATTAGCGTGAGAGGGGCCTGCCGTGCGTAACTGGAAGGAATTGCGACTGTTATTATAGGTGGGAGCCGTTTCTATGTGGTGGGTTGGTACTAAGGGGTGTGAAAAGTTTTCTTTCTGATAGTAATTATAATTGTGATCCTGGGGAATGTAGATAGGATGTGGAGTGAGAAACCTATTATAACCATCCTTATTAATGGTTTTAAGCTTTACGGGGTGATCGGAGTGATCAGCACTCTGGTAGTTTTTGTTAGTCTGTGTGTAAAAAGGTTTGTTACAACGTAGCCCACTACCCATTTTGCAACTTAGAGGTGTTGAAGACAAGTTATATGATATCGGCAGGGAGAACCTGTTTACTGTTGTTGGGATACCTATAGAGCAGCTGGGTTAAACCTTACGTGTTTACCTATTCGGTATCATGAGTTTTGTCTTCCCACCCTTTTTGTCAGAGCTGGAGTCTTTCGTTGTCTCTGTGAGATGAATTTAGGTTCATTCGAGTCAACCTGTGGAGTATCTTTAGGAGGACTAACTTTTAAGTGTATAGGTTTAGTTGGATGCGTGTTGTCACACGACTCACATCTTAGTATATTACTGAGCGAACAGCTGGGATTAGACATGTCGTTATGCTTTTTGGTGACAGTTGGGGTCCGTATTTTATCCGAAGGTTTTTGATCATCAGACTCATCTAGATCAACATAGTGATCAGCCGTTTGTAGAGTGATGTCATGCTTATTGTTGCAAAATGTCTCTGGCTGGATATTTACTGTAGCACTACCATGCAATCCTATCACTTTACGTCTTCTTGCACGACGTTGACAGGGCGTAAGGTCTGGAGTGACTTTTATATTTTTGTGTGAAATCATTGAGCTAATATTTTTGCTCAAATCAATAAACTGTTTAGCATCGTTACAACAGCTAAACATAAACAGGAGGGGGCAAATTGATCTGTCTGACTTTTTTCTAAGGCGTTTGACTTTGCAGTTAACGTTCAGCATACCGCATGCTCTAAGGTAAATATCACTCATCTTAGATAGGTGTGTGCGGTCGGGGAGGTTATACGCAACTGCATTGAGGGAAGACATCACTCTTTTTGTCACTTCTTCGGTCACAAACTCCAAAATACACTCAGCTTTAGTGAGTTGCTCAAGATGCCTATCAGTGTCAAGGCCCCATATATGAGTGAGGGGTGCAAGTCGCTCAAGTCTGCCGTGAATTTCGGACAGGGAGTTTTGTAGCTGACGGATGTCACTACTATATCTATTAGTATTTTCGTGTGTATGAGATGAACTATTGGACTCCTTCGTTTTTGAAATTTTAGATTTAGGCCTTGATAGAACGTACTGTCTGGTAAACTGTGCTGACGTTTCGATGCACGTGGGTATAGTGTCTTGTATGTCAACCAGTCTAACCATTAGCATACTGCACGCAGAAATGGAGGGTTTGTAACATGGAGAATCGGGTGATGATAGCGACATTTGTGTACAATACTCATATTGTTCATTCGTTAGAGGTTCGACATTGTCAGGTACTGAGTCGCCAGTCATAAAGGTTACAGATTTGGACCTTTTATTTGGCTTAGAAGTTGGTGACATTTCTCTTTTAATGGAGTTATTGGCCATGACTTGGAATTAGGTGAGTACGGAGCTCGTTAATTCAAATATAATATCTGAGTATTAGTAGTTATTAAGTATTAACCTGGTTAATACAAGGGTCAGAGACTATGAGTATATAATAAATTTTAGATCTATTTTAGACTTAAGTCCGAAATAGGAATAATATGTGCTGATAATTATCCGTCGAAGCCTATTTAAGTGACTTTGTGCTCCACTCAGAGTGGCTTCGGCATCACTCTCTGACGAAGCCTCACAACCCGAAAATTTACAATTTTTAGGTCCTTTTTGCCAGCCTCTAACCTAATTTGAAGTTCTTTTTCGGCTTCCCGTCTTTTTACACAGTCTGCCAACGATAAGTTCTTTTGGATAAAAACTCCCGAACCCTTTAATTTATGTCCATTCTTTAAAATTAAGTCCCTTTCATTCGAAGATTTGAATGCTACTTTAAGCAGTCTAGATTGATTAGGCTTCAAGTTCGCTAGACTACCTAATCAGCACACCTTTAGCAAGATGACTCCGGAGATATTTTGTGGCATGAGTTGATTAGGTAGCTGTTTCATAAGCACAATTTCATGCTCAAAACGAGTTTTTGATTCAGAGCTTTTACTCCCCTCGTTTCTATGAAAAATAACTGATCTGTCACTGTGATCAGCCTTCGATTTCTCGACTACTTTTGTGGTACCAGGGTTCCCTTTTATATCGTTATTTTGTTTCTTCCTTACAATCTGTACCCATTTGTCAACGTTGCTTGGAGAAGCAACCACAGTTGCGTCACACATACTGTGGGATTCCGGAGGGTTGTTGACGACTTGGGAGGTCAGGTTATGTGTCCCACTAGAAACTGATCGAGCCTTGCGATTGCGGCTTCTAGGCGTTTCCTGCTGGATACCATTTAGAAGACGTGGGACAGAAGAACCTTTTTTCCTTGAGTTTTTAGTTAAAACAGACCTCTTTGAAGACTGTTTTTCCTCCTTTGGTCGGTGCGACTCATCTGTTTTCGAACTCACTTGAGTTTGCTTCACACCAATTTGCGTGTCAACGGAGCGAGTACTTGTTTTTAGGGTGTCCATCATTTTGAAAAACATCTTTATGATGGACAGACATGACACACTTGTTTTACCCAGTTGGTTTACCTATGCCTGCTTTCGAGACCACTAATTCTTAATTGTGTTTAGTGTGCTAAGGTGGTTATTTCATGTTACCCCGCAAAACACTTTGGGGTAGGACTCCGTGGAATTTTACTGACCCTGCGAGAATAATAGGCAGTTGACTTACTACTAAGTAGGATCTGCAGTACTAATAAGACACTATCATGGCTAAAATGTCATATTAGAGCTTTACTGCGAGACCTTGACTTTGATAACAGGTTGTTCTCTCAGATATGTTTTTGACAGCAACCACAAAAGAGTAAGGAGCTAATCCTTTGTGTTGTTTTTAGAATTGTCACATACACGTCCTCAAGATATATATATATATATATATATATATATATATATATATATATATATATATATATATATATATATATATATATTCAACAACTAACATGGATAGAGGTTCAGCAATAGAGAACAGTCAGACAATTAATTAATCGGATAGTATGACTCAGCTATTCAGGTGTGGTCATTCTTGTGTAATCCATGCCTTTCCACATTGAATATATTATTCTCTCCCCAGTCAAAAAGTGCCGAGCATCTCATCGCTGAGTGTCATGATACGACGATTACGAATTGACAATGACGGGACTTTCACTTAAAATCTTATAGATTAGGTAGCCGCATCACGACAAATCTGCAATTATGGGATTAGGTGTGTTATTATAGTGGTACTAATAACGAATTAGACCATAATTCTAGATGTTTATGTCCTGGTGATTCCATGCTTATATGTATGATTATGTATATGGGCGTACACGTATTATTTAAATCGATCTGTTCAGTTTTATCACACCTGAAACATACAATATGACGAAATACACAAGAATTATATTGGTGAAGTTTGCTACATGACAAACATTTACGGAAATTGTATTTATCTTTGTATAGTAATTTTCAATTATCTATTGGGTCATTCCTCATATTTCAACTGCTAACCAAACGCGAGATCGAGCGATCTTGATAATGTGTCCATTGACGGAGACCAAGCAAATAGTTGGAAATTTTCAGAGTGTAAGTTGAACTCGTTCACTTCGCTTTTGGGTTTTTAAATCAGTTCCTTTCATAAATTTGGAATATTTATGCCAACGGTCAACCGATCGATCTCATCACTAACTCTTCTAGGGTTATAGCCGGTACCAAGACGGAGTAAAGTAAAGCGTTAATTGTGAAAACGGGTACCCAATCCAACAGAAGAAAACCCTACGAAAATATACCAGTCAAAATAGACAAAACAGGCCATTTAACCTGGACTCTGGGAGTTGGACGGTCTTCATTTTACAGAATTATGACGCGTCATAGTGAAAGCCGAACAAATGAGTAAATACAATTGACGGCTCTCGGAATATGCGAAACCCGTTAGACACAATATGGACAGAAAAGCATAGATTCTGGAGAGATGCAGTTGAACTCTGGTCATGAAGAAAAAAATGCTCCACACACAGGGAGTTGCTCTGATGCTGTCCAGAGCAGCACGAAAAGCGCTTGAGTGATGGAAATCTCACTGATCCAGAATCATCAATACATTCCTTAAAACAAAGAAAGAAGGGACTACAATGAATGCTATCCAGTACTAGGCACCCACCAATGATAGAAATCAAGACGATAAAGATCAACTTTTTTATGAGAGGCTGCAGTCGATCGTGGCGAGGTAACCAGTATAACACCTGACCATCCTGATGTGAAACACTATGGTGTGTGCTACTTATGTAAACATAAGTAGTATATGACGTGAGTCGTAAACAGAATGCCTGGCAACAGAGAGACGAGAAGATCGAACAGTAAAGAATGAAAACAGAATGCAATTTGTATGAAAATGCAAGAACAAAGGAATTCTGAGTCATTTGAGATAATTGATGGACATTTTGCAAGTTGAGCATTTAATATATGGTTGTTAGGTTTTATTAACAAGTTCTGTAATTTTTTGTTAAATACATTCGATGGTTCCCCACCCGTGTTCTGTTTACTACAACGCAAATGCCAAAGTCGGGATAATGAACGAACTTCACATTTACGTGTATGCACAAAGCTATATGGGTCTCACCGGAGCACACTACAGAGAACCAAATCCATAATGTTTATGTCACTAAAAATTCAGAAGGTCAATAGAAGACGTGAGAACAAAGAGAAGGGCTGATATATCTTAAAACTACCATCTAGTGGTTGTTAAGGTGAAACTGAAGCTAAAGAAGGGATGAACAGGGGTAGAAACAGCATTATAAAAGTTCAATACACCATTACTTTGAGATACTGACGAATTCAAAGTAGCTCTAAGCAACAGGTCCCAAGTGTTACAAGATCTAGCAATGGTAGAGGAAAAAGCTGAAACTGAAGGAGATATGCAACCACTACATGACACAACAAAGAAACTGGCACGGAAATATGGTAAACCTGTTAGGCTAGTCAAGGACAAAGAAAGCAAACCAATTATTGCAATCTGAGGAAAGTGGACCAGGTGGGCAGAAAACTGTGAAGAACTCTTGAGTAGACCAGCTCCATCGAACCCACCAGATGTCAAAGCAACGCACATAGATATTCCCACAAACATCACTCGACCAATAACCAAAAAAATCAGTACGGATATCGCGTCGAGAATGGGAAAGCAGCAGCATCAGACAATGTACCAGCTGAAGCACTGAAGTGAGAAATAAGAGTAACTACAAACATGCTCTGCATTCTATTCAAAGAGTTTTAAAGAAGAACAAGTGCCGGCAGACTGGAAAGGGCGATAACTCGTCGAGATACCAAAGAACAGTGATCTGGGAAGATGTGAGGACTACAAAGTCATCATACTACTATCAGTACCAGGAAACGTTTTTAACAGAATGAATCAAATGAAAGATTCGTTTGAAGTTCAGCTTCGAGATCCACAGGCTGGATTCCATAAGGATCGCTCGTGTACAGACCAAACAGTGACATTGCGAATCATCGTTTAACAATCAAATGAATAAAACTCATTACTAAACATCAAACCCTTTGATCATGAGGAGGCGTTCGATAGTCTGGATAGGAGAACCTTATGTAACAACTCAACTCCGGTTGTGGAGGAAATTCGGAAAAGACGCTGGAGGTGTATAAGACATACATTACGGAACTCATCAAACTGCGTCGCCAGATAATCTTTAACTTGGGATCCTGAAGTTGAAAGGAAAAAAGATAGAACAAGGAAGAAATTTCTCTGGGATTTAGAGGCAGTTTTTAAAGGAATGAATGGCAATTGTGTAAAACTGGAAAGGAGAATGGATGATTTATTTCGATTATATATAATCGTTGATTGAACAAGAGTAATCTTTATATATGTAATTAACTGTACACGGGGTTCTTCTTCCTGGTGGTATAAAAATATACGACGTGCTTTTCCAGTTTAATTAAAGTATCACTAGCTTTCTGGTCATTATACCACGCCATCATTTTATCTTTCGATCAGTTCATGAGTTCTTCACTTGATAATGAGTTTGATTTTTTCTGGAAATTTATGATTCTTTGGCAGGTTATACGCATCTTTGCCAATGGATTTCCAGATAAATGCTGCGAATTTATCATCATTAATATTTTCCGTAGTCATGCACTAGATTATGAACCGCTCCATGCAGCATTCAAGTACATCCCGACTTGAATTAATATCCAAGCGTTTGAAATTTAACCCCATCGTGATGCCATTATGATGGTGTGATATGGCGTCGATTCGCGGTTGACTATGAACACCACCACAGGAAGAGCACGCACCAGACAAATCAAAAGGCGAAGGAGGATTGTAACCAAATGTATTTGTTGGCGATCTCGTGGTATCGAATGAACACCGAGATCGTGCCAAAAGGAATACAAGCGGAATTAGTGGGCAGAAGAACAAGTGTACCAGGTCACAGTCCACGGAAGAGTAATGGCTGTCTTTAGTACAGTTAAACAAACGAGCACAGTAGAACAATCACTAGTGAAATCGGTTATAGTAATAATTGTTTCCTTTAAACCAATCGCGTTCTGTTGATAAAAGTAGGTCACTACAGGAGCTCCCCGCTACAAAGGGTTTAAACATTCGATACGTAGCGGTTTGGCTCGTGGGACTGATCGGCAAACGTGCGATTGTAAAACGGAAGGATTGGCGAAACAGGAAGCGATCGTTGATCCTCGAGTTGCCACCGAAGGTCTTTCACGTAGAACGGTACCAGGATAAACATGTTGTGTGTGTCGCTCGAGTTGGCGTACCACACGAGAGTGGTTTGTATCCAGAATCTGAGGATTGCGTTCGTAGGGGTGCGGACCAGACAACGCTGCAGACGTAGGACGGAACCACGTTGAGCCAAGGAACCGCAAGCGACCATAACAACCAATTGCGAGACTAAACATACGCCAAACAGATTCAAAACCAAAATATCTACTAAGTGCCTTGATAAGAACATGGGTGAGCAAACTAGCTTCCGACAAGGTTGACTGAAGTCGATGGTACCAAACGGGGATGGTCGAAAGCATGGGCTCAGGATACAAAAAAGTCAAAAAAGAGAAAGAAAAGTGTAGCATGCATGTAGTATAGGAATAGTCCTACACCGTATCCGTTGTTGACTGTGTGGTTAGTCGCGAAAGCGTATGGGTAGGCGTACTTGGCGACTGGAACGTAAGACGGTAGTCTCGTTCGTACTTCGTGAGCCTGCAATCTCATCCGAGGTCAAGGGCGGCGTGGTCTGCTGATCTGGATGTGAGATTGAAGTCTCGTCCGTAGATGGTGCACATGACACCTGCTGTTGACCGGAACGTGAGAATGGGGTCTCTGATGTATGTAGCGTGGGATCCGAGGCATATGTAGAGATCCCGCTAGAAGGTTTGATAGGTCTAGTATTGGGTCTCAAGTTATCAGGTAGGGCACTGTCATCGATGTGTGCTGGTTTGAGACGATCAATGCTGACGATCTGGACGCGGCCATGTAGATCAACAACGAAGGTCTTTTCGTGACAAGAGACCACGTGAAATGGTCCTTCGTAAGGCCGTTGCAAAGGTTTGCGTACCGAATCTACGCATATGAAAACATGTGAACAGGTAGATAACTCTCGAAGGAGAGTGACCTGTCGATGTTGTGTTCGAGTTGACACCGTAGAAAGCGGTCGCATAAATGCAGACAGTCGATGGACGTAGTCTAATTTACCGAAATCATTACTGCTCCGTGGTGTGAAGAATTCCCCAGGCAGACGCAATGTCGTGCCGTACACAAGTTCAGTGGCGAAACATTAAGTATCTGCCTTCAAACTCGTTCTGATGCCTAAGAGAACGAGCGTTAAGGTTTCGTACCAATTGTCATTTTCGCTATATCTCGTCTTCGTGAGAGTAAGGCGTCGTGAGAAAAATTCAAGCGGTTGCCAACTACCGGAGATATTCTGTTGCATGACGGATCCTATAGCGAAATCTGATGCATCAACCGCTATACTAAGCGTGGCTGATGGGTCAGGATGAGCGAGAAGTGTAACTTCAGCGAGAGCCGTTTTGATCTCTGAGAATGCAGTACGTGCGGTATCGTTCAATTCTAATTTGCGTGGATTACAGCGTAGTAAATCAGTTAATGGTCGTAACCGTTCTGCCGCATAAGGGATGAAACGTCGGCAGAAGTTAACCAAACCGAGAAAAGCCTTCAGTTCCTTGATTGAGGACGGCACGTTGTACTCCTTGTCTGCTCGAACTTTGTCCTCACAAGGCAGAATACCCTCTTGTCTGATGATGTCACCCAGAAATATTATTTCTGATTTACCCAATTCACATTTCTCTGAGTTGACTACTATTCCATTATCCGAAAGACGTTGGAATAATAGCGTAACGTGTTGATAATGTTCATCTACGTTTGATGATGCGATTAGCAGGCCATCAATATAGACGTGAACGAAATCTAAGTCTCGTACCGTGCTGTCCATAAACCTTTGGGGAGTTTAAGCAGCATTCTGTAATCCAAATGGCATTCGTAGAAACTCAAACAGACCAAAAGGAGTCGTGATAGCGGTTTTCTCGATACCTTCAAGAACGACTGGGATCTGATGATATGCTCGTACCAGATCGATTTTAGAAAAGATATTTGTACCCTTGAGCGATGCCGTGATGTTGTGCATGTGGGGGATGGGGTAGATATCAAGGCGTTTATCTACGTTCAACGCTCGATAGTCGCCATATGGTCTCCAACTAACACCATCATTTTTGCTCACCATATGAAGAGGTGCGGCCCAGGTACTGTGAGAAGGATGAACAATACCAGTAGATGGTAAATTGTCAAACTCACGTTAAGCGAAAGCTAATTTGTCCGGCTGGCACCGGACCCGAAGGAGTAGTGAAACCAGCACCAACTCACACTCGCATTCGAAGCCGCCTTTCAGCGTGGCTTGGTAGATTCTCACGTTAGGCGAGTGGTTTCGGCCTTCCGAGAGCGTGATATGGCTCGAGGGATGTAGCGTTTGGGTATATTGCAACGGTTTCAGAAGTTAAGACGTGTATGAATACGACCACCCCTATCACCTTGAGCCGGGAAGTGACTAGCGTCGATATCCACCTGAGAACGTGATTCTGAGGCAACTATGTAGTTGTCTCGGTTGTCAGTCCTTGCCAACATTTTGTCTGGTATGAGGGCCACCAGATTGAGTGGTGTGTTCTCGGGCAGGGCCATGGTCGTTGGTTGGATGTGTGCTGGTGACGATTCAAGCCACAGTTCCCTAGCAAGCTCGGAATCAGCTGTCGTGGGTCTTGCAAGAGATTGCAGGCGCGTGAGGTGGTGGCTCGGCTTAGCGTCACCCAGGGGGTGAAGTTCTAATAATGTCCTGAACCGTTCCTCTCTAGATGGGAGGAAATGTCCGAGGATCGCCTCCTTAAGACGATCATAAACGTTAGGCAGATTGGGGTTGAGGAAAATCTCATGGACAGCGACTATGTTATACCCTGGTAAAGATTCCAGAGCGTAGGCATATGTTTGCCATTGGCTCGTAATACAGCGGGTCTCGAACTGGGACTCCAATGCAGCGAACCAAACTTCCGGGTCATAGGGGATAAAAGATACAGGTCGAAAATGGATAACCTGTACGTCAAAGTCTATTACAATAATACTATTCTTATCGTTATCTGTCATTTGAAGTTGTTGCCAGAATATTAGATATTGAAAAATATCGACATGAAAATGTGCAATAGACGTGGATAGATAAGTAATCGACTCACCGCAATCGGCTTCTTTGGAAGATTTGGCCTCGTTTGAAAAGTGTTCGTAGTTTTAGGTTCACCAATTGTAGTGTGGCGTCGAGTCGCGTTTGACTATGATCACCACTACAAGAAGATTGCGTACCAGAACAGGTTAGACCTCCGATCAAACCAGAAGTCAGAAGACGATTGAAGGTTGTAGCGAGATATATTTGTTGGCGATCTCGCGGTATCGAAAGAATACCGAGATTGTGACAAAGGAGTACAAACGGAGCCACTGAGCAAGCGTAAGCGCGTGCAAGGTCACAGTCAACGGAAGGAATAATGTTTTTAGTACAGTTAAACAAACAAGTACAGTAAAACAATCACAGGTACAATGGGTTATAATAATAATTGTTGTTTCCATTACACTAATCGCGTTCTCTTGATAAAAGTAGGTCACTACAAGATCATCATTGAAAGAGTTCAGTTTGCACTGGAGAACATTGAATACTACACACAAGTATTTAGTAAGTTCGATGCTAAGGATATAGGCTTGACATTCTATCACCAAAATTAAATTTTATTGAAAACGGTGAGCTGATTGAGTAAAAATGACTCTTCGTGACAGCTGATTGGAATTCTTTTTAGGCCACACTCTTGCTTCACGTTACGAATGACCGTAATGTTTATGATAAAAGATTTCGCTGATTTATTTATTATATTGTCATAAAAGTTAATATGAATTAAACTCCTTTACAAATATTGAGATAATATGGTATTTAGAGGTAGTCAACAGGAAACCCTAGATCTGGGTTTCGTGCTGCTTGACATTCGTCAGCAAGGTGTGCCTGTAATCTTGAGGGAACTAATGCTTCCTGACGATTCGACCCCATTTCACCCAGCTTCACAGTCAAGGACGTCACCACTGGCTATCCGAGCCGCAACTGACCTCCTGTAGGACAGATGTATTTACAATTGATTAAACCATCATCTTATCTCACCATAGTGTACGCAGTGTTGAGTCACCCAGACTGGTGGCCACATTGCAACTTAGTCTATAGGATTCGATCTACACTAGGAGGGACCTGACATACATAACATTGATCACCATCCAGTGATCAATCAATTGTAAATCCTTCACTTTTATTCAATTACAGAAGTAATTTTTTTTCACATTTTCCAAAAAGCCAACAGAACATATTGCCTACTTAACTTCTGATTGTGTATACAAGCATTAGAAAATTTTACTACAATAAATAATGTTAACCTTCAGTGGCCCGGGATCTGACTCCAATTAGATAGTAGGAATGTTTGCTGTCAATATATATATCCTGCCTATTCTCGTATATCTTTATCGACTTAATCCGCGTTGAGTGATTAACGGAATTAAATAAGTCAAATAACGAGAATGGACTTTCGAATACATATATTTTGTTTATGAAGCGAATCAAATACAGCGAAGAAAAACGACGCGCCGTGGAGAAGACATGTGAGCCAACACCATTTAGTCAAACGTTAATCAATATTTATAGTCACACTAAAATAGGCTACAGACATGTGATGAATAGGATCAGAAGTGTGCTCACACATAAGCTTATATAAAAACAGTGAAGATTGATAAGCGAATAATTAACAAGGTCAAAATGTGACTCAAGTAGAATGAATAGATTGACCTGTCCGAAAGCCAGAGTAAGGTAAATGGCTTAACACAATAACTGACACTACAAATCTGTAATTCAGGGTATAAAAGTGTTTGGATGAATGCTGATAAATGTTGCTATTTTCCGGATAAATTTTTGTGTTGCAAACAGAACAAAATTTTTCGATTGATACCATGAACCGATCTATGTTAGACCACCATTAAAAACCTGAGAGCACTGGACAGCCGTTTCGTCCTTAAATGGGACTACTCAAAAGTGCGCATCTGCGACGTCACTCGCGGGATTTGGACCCAGTGCCTTCGGCCTCCCGCACAAATGCCTAACCTCTAGACCACTGACCCGGCCGGCAAACAATGATGTTAATGTCTAACCTCAATCAATCCACGAAATTGCACGACTATATTCCATTGTACTGAGGTAGATACCTATCTCTACCTGACACGGATTAGCTCCACTGGTCACATCTTCGTACTAGAACTCCGGGAATTCCATCACGAATGTAGTCACTAGTGAGCACATGGTACAACTTGTGGTTAACTGATACCAAATACCAAAGAAGGTGCTACACAACAAGTCATTAAATAATTACAAAGTATTTCTCTGGTTAACCTTAATTTGTGTATATAATTAAGTTCTGATTTTAATGGTCTAAGCCTCGAAAAAGGAAAGAGTTAATATTCCTAAAACACAAATATGGGAAGTCAGTTTATTCGAAATTAATTGACAAATTTTAATAAAATCAAAAATTTTGGTTAGATATTAAACACTTTTAGTGTTATAACATAAAATATTCTGAGAGGAGTTTTGTGGATATTATAATAATTTCAATAGTTGAATTCATGAGTCAATTGAAGCTAGATCACCATGGAAAACCTGGAAGAACTGGACGACCGTTTCATTCGCGTGACTGACTTCAAGAAGTATTTTCTGGAGTTCTAGTGAGAAGCAGTTATCAGTGGGGTTCAACAGGGTCTATTGTGAGGTAGTAATTCACTGAAGACAATGGTGGACAGTGAAGCAATTTTGTGGATTAGTTGAAGTTAGACATTAAGACAGTTAGATGCTGGTTCAGTAGTCTACAAGTTAAGTGATCGTGCGAGACCCGAGGTCCTGGGTTTAAATGCTACAAGCAGGATTGTGATTGTGCTCTACTGAGGAGACATATACTAGGACGAAATGGCCATATAGTGCTTCCAGGTTTTCCATGGTGGTCTAGCTTCAATCGACTCATGAATTCAGCTATTGAATAAAATATTCTGTACAATAGAAATAAACTTTGGAATTCTGAATTACTTACCAGTTGAATACTTTGTTTACTTAAACATCATATACCTCAAATACATACATTAGGATCAACAATAATTGATAGTATTTGATTCATTTCTCTTCACTGCACAAATTCTATAATCTTATTACAAAGATTCAAAATTAATTGATAATATAATCCATTACAACTACCTTTTTGTTGGGGTATTCAGAAAATACCCCAGAAATTATCTAGTGCTATTCCTGAATGAGGAATAGTGTCATTTCCCCATTGGTCAACATTCTTCCAACGTGTCATTTCCCTATTAGTCAATATTTATTTGTGTCATTTCCTGAAGGTTAAATCTTGTACAAATGTTATTTTCTATTTTATGGTAAGTTGTGGTCTGTTTGATTGCTATATAAACAGAGTATGTTTGAAATACAATGATTCATATCCCGAGGCTGACTTGTGTTCTGGACTCAACTGGCTGGACTAGACAGGGAAGCAGGGCCAATCAGAACTCTAGGCCGCTCGCACGTATTTTATGCGTCACTGTATCGGTCGATAATAGGCTGCTCTCTAATAGGCGGATCACACGTTATAACACTTTTGATGGAGTTTTGTTCTCTGAGCTGGATAGTTTAGTTGTGGAGCTTTCATCGTTCTTCTTCTGAACGACATCATCAACACAAACTTTAGGTAGAAGTGAAGTGTTCGAATTTCTCCATGTGTGGTTCACAGCTTGTCCTGTACACCTCGATATTGATTGGTTCTTGTTGGTCTTAAACTCCACGACCAAACCATCCAGCTCAGAGAACAAAACTCCATCGAAATCATCCACCTGAGCTACAATCTTTTCCACCATTACAACTACATATATATCTATTGGTATAACATGTTATCCTATAGATAATCAGTTATCCAATCTAAAAATAAACTAATCCTTCACTAATTTCTTTTTCATTTCTAATCAATCATTTCACTCAAGATATATATATATATATATATATATATATATATATATATATATATATATATATATATATATAATGAATTAGACAATACATGCATATGTATAATTGGGAATAAATATATTTAATTCATTTCATTTATGAAATATATATTTAATGTTACGATTATAATTTGTTGAGAAACCATTTATAATTGTACTAATCCATTATATACGTATATTTATTTAGTCACAAGGGAATTAAGATCATTTTAAACCTAACTGACAGAGATAATATTACAATATTTACATAATTTTAATGGTTGAGATCATGAGTCAATTAAAGCTAGATCATCATGAAAAACCTGGAAGCACTGGACGATCATCTCGTCCCATTGTGAGACTCCTCAGCAGTGCATATCCACTATCCCACCCCGCGAGATTTTGAACCCAGGGCTTTCAGTCTCGCGCGTGAATCACACAAGCAGGATCGTGGATGCGTACTGTTGAGGAGTATGTCCTATGTATGTCCTATCCACTTCCAACGTCTTTTCCTAGTTTCTTCTTCAGTTGTGAGCTATTTGTTCTGACGATGGTTGTTGTAGTTGTGGAAGTCTCAGTTTCGAACAGTATAATTGACTATGTTGATATTCGTAGTAAAAACTATGACTTTGATATTGGTTGACAGTTGCTTTGAATTCCATGTGTTCTTCAATTAAAAGAATGCTGTCCTTGTTTCGCCAATCCTCTCTTTTAAGTCTCTATCTGATCATCCGATCCGATCCTATATTGTCCAGTTATGTAAAAGATTGCACATCTTTCAGAGCCTGTAAAATTCTAACAATAGCCTATTAATATATATATATATATATATATATATATATATATATATATATATATATATATGTATATATATATTCCTTTCCCTGTTGAATATTCCTAACCGAAATTCATTCGAATTAATTTGTATTCCTCTGTATACAATTAGTTACTTTAACACTTACTCCAATTTTTATTGATCTCTCATATTCAGTTCAATATCATTTCATACACTAAATGTTCTCCAATTGAGTATTTGATGTAAATACTGATTATTCTATTGATTGTTTTTCCATTTTACTTTACCCGTTATGCATATTTAGAGTATCCATCTAAAAATAATAATAGTAATGATAATACAACCATTTGCAATAGTATGGAATGTAGTTTTTATAATGGACTAGTATAAGCGAAATAGAATATAATCAAATATCAATAAGTACAGGATATATTGTTCTTCTTTTCTTGTTCATGGATAAGTCAATGGATCGAATATATTCTCTTTGTACAGTTTGGATGTCATGTGTTCAACGACTAGTGTGGTCATCAATCAAAACGACTGATTAATTTTAATTATTTATTATTATTATTTATTTGAACACATAAATATTGATACAAGAGAGAATCAGATACATATGCGCCAAACAAATCTCATTAGATTTATGTGAGGGCTGTGATACTGCCCGGGTGCCCAAATCGAAGCAGGTGGTTTTCTTAGGGGGCCACATCCGGAGCCTTCGACCTAAAGGTCTGATCCACAAGGCAGTAGAGTATCGTTACGAGGTGCAGTCCCATGGTAGCCGATGACCAACAATTGGTCCATACGCCATTTGTTCCCTCAGGATACTGGAGCCCATGTGTACCATTGGTTTGGAATCAGGGTTTTCCAACTCCCCTGGGTGGACTCTTCGTGTCCACCAAAGCGCCGGACATTCACTCTTCGTCCTCTCAATTTCGTAAACAACAGTAATGCAGCGAGAATTCAATGAGTAGGACTTCCCTGGCAGCGGCTATATACGCGTGGCCAAGTGAGAGCATTTGGAGAGGGAGAGAGAACTCACCCTACTCTTGGCTGTACTAGGGTATTTGGGGGCTAACTAAAGTTAATGATGTAAAACTTCACAATATATTATTGATTAACAGAATGATTGTATGATGTATTTTCTAAGAAAATAATTTTAATAGTCGAATTCGTGAGTCGATGTAAGTTGTACCACCAAAAACTGGAAGCACTGAACAACCGTTTCGTCTTAGTGTGAGACTCCTCAGCAGTGCGCAACCATGATCGCTCACGTGGGACTAGAACTCGAGGACATCGGTCTGGCGCGCGAGTGCTTAACCTATAGGCCGCTGAGCCTGCATCCAATGATGGTGATGTCTAACTTCAGTCGATCCATGATCATTACAATCTCCACAATCCTCCATGCTAATAATAATCATAATGTACTCACTAGTGACTGGCTTCAAGATGGATTTCTAAGAAATTTAGTTAGAAGCCGTAACCATTGGAGTCTAATTCATGTCAGGTAGAGACAGGTATCTGACTCAGACAATGGTTGCGCAAGATCATGGATCTATTGAAGTTAGACATTAACACCATTGGACGTCGGCTCAATGGTCTACAGGTTAGGCGTTCGCACACCAGACCGAAGGTCCCAGGTAGAGATATGCATATTTACTTACTTACCTACACCTGTTACTCCGAATGGAGCATAGGCCGCCGACCAGCATTCTACAACCAACTATATCGTCGGCCTTCCTTTCCATTTCTGTTCAACTTTTGTTCATTCTTCTCATGTCTGTCTCCATTTATCGACGTAATCTGTTCTCTGGTATTCCTCTTTTCCTTTGGCCTCGAGGATTCCATGTGAGGGTTTGCCTTGTCACGCAGTTGGGTGCTTTCTTCAATGTGTGTCCTATCCACTTCCAGCGCTTCTTCCTCATTTCTTCCTCTGCTGGGATCTGGTTTATTCTCTCCTACACTAGGTTGTTGATAATAGTGTCTGGTCAACGGATCTGAAGTATTTTGTGTAGAAAATGCTTAATAAACACTTGTATCTTCTGGATGATGGCTTTCGTATTTCTCCAGGTTTTCGCCCCATATAGTAGAACTGTCTTGATATTTGTATTGAAAATTCTGACTTTGGTGTTGGTTGCCAATTGTTTTGAGTTGCAGATGTTCTTCAGTTGTAAATATGCTGGTCTTGCTTTGCCGATCCGCGCCCTCACATCTGCATCAGATCCACTGTGTTCATCAATGATGGTGTCCAGATATGTAAAGTATTTTACATCTCCCAAATCTTCTCCGTCAATTGTGATTGGATTGTTGTATGCTGTGTTGTATCAGAGAATCTTGCTTTTCTCTTTGTGTATGTTGAGACCTACTGCTGCTGCTACACTGGTCGTGTTCTCATGCATTTGTTGTTGCGTGCGAGATAGAAGAGCCAGATCATCTGCGAAGTCTAGATCATCCAGTCGCATTCTAGATGTCCACTGTATCCCGTGCTTCCCTTCAGATGTTGATGTCTTCATGATCCAGTCGATCACCAGGAGAAAGAGAAAGGGTGAGAGTAAGCAACCTTGCCTGACACCGGTCTTTACCTCGAACAACTTTGTCAACTGTCCTCCATGCACGATTTTGCAGTTTAATCCATCGTAGGAATTTCGTATGATGTTGACTATCTTCTGAGGCACGCCGTAGTGTCGAAGAAGCTTCCATAGGGTGGTTCTGTCCACGCTGTCAAATTATTTTTCGTAGTCAATGAAGTTGATATAGAGTGATGAATTCCATTCAATGGATTGTTCCACAATGATCCGTAGAGTTGCGATTTGGTCTGTACACGATGTTGACGTCTTCATGATCCAGTCGACCACCAGGAGAAAGAGAAGGGTTGAGTGTAAGCAACCTTGCATGAAGTGTCATGCAAGGTTGCTCCGCCTTAAGTCCCTCCGGGGACTACTGCCAGTCCCAGGCCCGGATAAAGGAGGAGGGTTTTGTATGGGTTTAGCGACCCGATCCCGTAGAATCCTAACTCGCTAAAAAAACGCTAACCAGAAAAATTAATATCAGTAGCACACATCACAGTATCACATTAACATACAAAATATAATTCCCTGCTTTATGAATACAATCTAATCTATGTAGAATCTAAAAAAGCAAACAAACATAGAACAGAAATAGTCTAATGTTCTAGATCTCTTCTCAATTTTAAGTAAACATGTTCATTGTTATAAAACTAATTAACTTTAATACATATAGGACACATCATATTAGGTGTTTATATCAGATCTCATGTAAATCACTTGTAAATTAAGTAATCTATTCAAGTACATTGAAAACATTCTTAATAATCTTTATTAAGAAAGAGATAATCCGATGAAAATACATGATTTGTATAATTCCATTACATTACTAATACCATTGAACAATAATGGTAATAATATTATCATACAGTAATTATAATATAGTGAATGAGAATACCAGTGGTTGAGATTATGAGTCATTTGAAGCTAGATCATCATGAAAAACCTGGAAATACTAGATGACCGTTTACGTTTTATTGTGAGACTCCTCAATAGAATTATAGTGTACAACAATACGTATGGGGACAATTGAATGTATTTGACACGAAATTATAGAGCATCTCAATAAAATCTGAGAACTATGTAGTAAATAGTTAATTTGTAAAATATCAATCAATCGTTAGATGGTGGTTGGAGGTAGTCGACAGGAAACCCTGGACCCAGGATTCGTGCTACTTGACATTCGTCAGCAAAGTTTACTAGGTATCTTGAGGGGACTGATGCTCCCTGACTGATTCGGTCCCATGTCACCCAGCTTCACAGCCAGAGACGTTACCAATGAGCTATCCAGGCCGCGACCGACCTCCTGTAGGACTGAGATGTAATCACAATTGATTGATTACTGGCTGGTGATCAATATCATGCTTGTCAAGTCCTTATTAGTGCTGGGTGACACGGGGTCGAATCCGTCGGGGAGCACCAGTTCCCTCAAGATTACAGGTACACCTTGCTGACGAGTGCCAAGTAGCACGAAACCCGGGACCAGTGTTTCCTGTCGAATACCTCCAACCACCATCTAATCTCAAATTAGTGCACGCAGTGTCAAGTCACCTAGACTGGTGGCCACATTACAATATGGTCGATTGCATCACCACTCAGTGATCAATCCATCGTCTCAAACGTCACTGTTCCTTTTGCGAATATTAGTCGATTGTCTCAGACTTCATTGTTCATGCATTTTCACAAAAATCACGTTCCGTTCCCGTTCTATACTTATCGATCTTCTACTGAGATACATTCTATGCCTGACCACTGTTATATACTACTTATGTCAATATAAGTAGCACACACCATAGAACCATTTAGTAAAATCTGAGAACTATCTTGTAAATACTTCATTTGCAAAATAAAAATCAATTGTCTCAGATTTCATTGTCCTTTCATTTCTACACTAATTATTCTCTGTTCTCGTTCTATTCTCTTTTTGATGTTCTTAACCTTCTTCCTCCACGTATTACATTTTTGAATTGGTGATACACATACTACTTATATATATATATATATATCGACATTGGTAGCATACACTACAATAGTTGTAAATGTGAACTAATTTAATGATTTTGAAAAGAACACCTTTATTTAAAAAAAAATTGACAGTTTTTTATATGTTAGAGACGTTAGATCCCCAGAACTCACTTGGAAAATGACCTAATTTTGTAATTTTATTTAGAAAATTGGAATTTATTTGTTTTCGCACCAAAGGCGCTCTCCTGTCACCTTCATGTCGTATTTCCCATTTAGCAAATATCTTAAGTGCTATTGGTCCGTTGCGTCTTTTGGTATGCTATTTGGTAACTCTCCTTAAGGACGGTTTTGTGCTGTATATATACGTTTTGATTTGTGTTTGCTGTTATCATTCGTTTCTGGCTGTTTGCAGAATATACTTCCTCATTCGAAGCTTGGACTTCTTGCTCTAGTTAGGGGGAGGGACGCATCAGAATATCTAGCTTCTTGGTGTTTGGTCACCGAGTCTTTGTTCTCGTTCGCAGATTAAATGAACTAGTGATAGCTTAAAACCTAGCATTATAGAATCTTTAACAATGTCATATATACTGATTGTTGAAAAGGTTCCAAATTTATTTTTTATTTGAACACATAAATATTAGTACAGAGGGGTACCGGATATGTATGCGCCACACAATAATAATGAAAATCTGAAGAGATAAAGAATGTAAGGTGTGTATAAGAAAAAAGAAGTACAACAATGAACAGAAATTACTGTATGATAGTGAAATAACAATAATGGGAGGGATAGTTCAATTAACAAAAGTACAACCACAGAGAATTTTTCCACTTAAAGAATTTACATTTTTTTATAAAGAAAATAAAATAAGTTACAGCAGGATTTCCACTGGCTTCTATTCTGTGCTATATATGATAGCGTCTCCAACCACTGTGTTACACCATCTCTAGGACCCCAAAGAGGTAGCCATGAAGGACTGACAGAAGCAAGTCCTTTACAGCTTTCTATCATATCGTAATATTATGTCATACATTGTCCACCTCTCCACTTTTTCCAACCAGTCCCAGCATTGGCAAATGCACGATGTGGAATTCTCTGGGACGACATTCGTAAAACATGTCCAAATTGGAATGAGTTAACTGTTTTGTAATATTATCATAGTTACTATTTCGTGACGAAATCACTTTTTTTAGAAAATTATTTAAATCATTAAAAACCATCGAAGTTAATTGAATTCATTTTTGTAACGTAGTAGTAATTATTTCATGTTATTCATTCAATTTAATGAAAAGAACTAAATGTGTAATTGTAGTTTTAGATGTCTGAAATCAATCCTGTGGCGCAATCTGTGTGGTATCTACTTCAATACGATGGAAGATGGTCGCGCAATTTCGTGAATTGGTTGAAGTTAGACATTAACACCTTCGGATGCCGGCCGGGTCAGTGATTTATAGGCTAAGCGTTTGCACGCGAAACTGAAGGCACTGGGTTCAAATCCCATGGGCGGGATCGTGGATGTGCACCACTGAGGAGTCTCACAATAGGAAGAAACGGTCGTCCAATGCTTCCAGGTTTTTAATAGTAGTCTAAAGTCAATCAGTTCATGATTTCAAATAAAATAATATTCAGTGACTTTTGAATGTAAATATGTTTGTTCAACTAAGTCAACATAGTTATAAATATCTTAAAGATCCCAGCGTTATTATGTATCAAACGATACTTGAAAATCTATTTAAATGCAATCATTTGACTGCTTAAACTTATTATTTACAATGACGAACATTTTGTATTATTATCAGAAGCGGTTTTTGTGGATATTATAGTAATTTTAATAGTTGAGATCATGAGTAAATTGAAGGTAGATCATCATAGAAAACCTGGAAGCACTGGATGAACGTTTCATCTTATTGTGGGACTCCTCAACAGTGCGCACCCATGATCCCACCTCACGAGGTTCGAATGCCTAACCACTAGACCACTGAGTCGGCCGGCATCCAATGGTGTTAATGTCTAATTGAAACCAATCCACGAAATTGAGCCACACATCCACCATTGTCTTTAGTGAGTTACTATATCACAGCAGACCCGTTTGAACTTTACTGGTCACTACTTCTCACTAGAACTTTAGGAAATACCTCTTGAAACCAGTCACTAGTGAACATATGTTGATCTTGTGGTCTAGAGGTTAAGCGTTCGCGCGCTAGACCGATAGATCTCGGGTTCTAATCTCGAGAGGTGAGATCGTGGATGCGCACTGTTGAGGTCTAGCTTAGATGGACTCATAATCTCAGCTATTGAAATTTTTTATTATGATAGCAGTTCAAAAAAATCTCAATGAGGGATTTCACAGTTTACCATATGAAATATTTAACGCAATATAACTGTTGATTGTTTTCACAGGAAACTCACTAAACCTTTTTACAAGAATCGGATAGATATATCACAAATACCTAAAGTATCTTTACATGTTTAACTATGACGGACTTTTTCATAGATTATAAACATAAATCACTTTATGGAACGATTAGTTAAAGTGGATATTAATTACATAATTCTTCATGAAAGGAATATGATTTGTTTGGAGTTAGACATGTAAAGTCGTTGGTATTTTAATGATATGACATTTGAAATTTATTACGTAATTGAAATGAAACAACCATAAATGTGTGTGTATTTAAGCTTTGTGCTTCTTTATTATAAGACAAATATAAATGTCAATTATATCCACAGACACCAACATACACACACCCACACACCCACACATACATACATACATACATACATACATACATACATACATACATACATATGGATACATAAAGTTTTATTCCAATTCTTTGTTTTGCTTGAATGATTTTGTGAAAATCATCTTTTCTTTCTATCAATAAAACTATAATCAATTATTGTTATAAACCAAGAACGATTCCATTAAGAAGTTCATTTTCTTTTTTAAATTAGGATTGATAACATTTAGAAAGACCATAGAAACCATACGATTGTTGCTTATTACAACTTTTAAAGTTGTTAACAGTACATATTGAAAGCTGTATACAGACTTAAAATCATTATCTTTAAGCCTTGTGTGAACCATGATGACTATAATTCACTTGGTATTGTTTTATTTGAATCTTCCCAATAAGAGACTAATCAATTTCAGTGCTAAACATAAATAGGAAGATACAAGTAAAACAACACCAAGTGAATTTAAACTTCACCCCATTGCACAAGCAAGTGGCTATCAGGACTCAGTAGCTGAGTGGATAACGCGATGGCGTTTGAATCGAACGGTACTGCGTTCGAGTCCTAGAGTGAACATCAACTCTGAGATGCAGGTACATCCAAATCATGACTATAATTCGTTGAGGTAAAATGTAGTGGTCCATATTTCGAGTTTCAAGTCAGTTCTCCAATGCTGAATAATTATTATTGTGATGTGTGTTATTTATATCGATATAAGTAGTATAAAATGCTAGTCAGGAATAGAATGTTTGACAGCAGAAAGTCAAGAAGATCAAGAATAAAATAACAGGAACAGAAAGCAATCGGTATAGAGGTGAAGAAACAGTGAATTCTGAGACGATTTATTGATATTTACAAAGGAACAGTCGAATTCGAGACAATTAATTGATATTTTGCAAATGAAGTATTTACTGTATGGATTCTCAGATTTTACTTAGAGATTCTGTAATTCGTTTACAACATTACGACATATTTTTCATAGATAACTGATTTACTCCTGATACGGATGGAATTTCTCATTTAGAATTCATTTTAAAAATAACCGCCAGTGAAAGAATGATTGGTGTTTAGTTTCTTAAAAGAAGATTGAATATAAATTCATTTGTAATATATCACTCTCATATCAGAAGAGGTTTTGTGGATATTGTAGTAATTCCAATGGTTGAGATCATGAGTCAATTGAGGCTAGACCACCATGGAAAACCTGGAAGCACTAGATGGCCGTTTCGAATCTCTCGAGGCGTGATCATAGATACGCATTGTTGAGAAGTCCCATAATAGGACGAAACGGTCGTCCAGTGCTCCCAGATTTTTCACGGTGGTCTAGCTTCAATTGACTCATGATCGCAACCATTGATATATCACTCTATTATTTCATTATACTGAGAATCATTTCTCTAATGTAATCATCTCTCGCATACGATAACTAGAAACACTCATGCATATTTTAATAGTTGAATTCACTAGTCCATCTAAGATAGACCACTATTGAAAACTCGGGAGCACTGGATAGTCTAGCAAGGAAGCTCTCAATAGTGCGCATCCATTATCCCGCACGTATGGCTCGAACCCAGGATCTTGGGTCCGGCGTGAGAACACTTAGTCTCTAGGTCACTAAACTGCTATTCGATGGTATTAATGTCTAACTTCAATCGGTGCATGATTTTGGGCGGAACGGCCGTCTAGTGCTTCCAGGATTTTAATTGTGGTCCG
Organism: Schistosoma spindalis; assembly: GCA_946903255.1. Classification (NCBI taxonomy): domain Eukaryota; kingdom Metazoa; phylum Platyhelminthes; class Trematoda; order Strigeidida; family Schistosomatidae; genus Schistosoma; species Schistosoma spindalis. The sequence goes on along the minus strand of OX336416.1, from coordinate 36,502,518 downwards.
GTTCAGATAGATTCATTAATTCGACTATTAAAACTACTACAGTCTCCACAAAATCCCTTTTATTTTTTTATTTATGTGTCAAAAACAATTACTGTGTTACACTTTGACATTTCATTTGTTTAAAATGATATTCGTTGCATTAAAGTACATTCATATGACAACTAAATAAAACATCATGAACCAATAAACTTTACCATGCCAACAGATTGAATATACTTGATAAATCTTTTAATTGAATTCTAGATTCAGTTCCTAAGCTCTTCTAGTAATCCCCAGGTTATATCTACACAGCAACTTGAACACGAGAGAAAGGATATGAAATATAGAAAAACTCTTTGCTCCAAATGTTCGTTTATATACAAAAAATCTAGGGTTTTTATAGTATTTTAGATGACCTTGGTATTCCGGAACGCCACTAAACATATTAACAGTATGGGTAATCATTTAATCAGAAACTCAACATATGACTTTTCACTTTCTAGATGTTTCAGGCAAAACTTCTAGTGAATGCAGTTTGGATAAGATGATTCTCAGCGTTTTCAAAGCTTTTGTTGGCTTTTTTTCGAGGAGTTTAATGGATTCTCCAACAATACTTAAAATAAATTAATAGTTATCTTAGAATTACTACTCTGGTGGCCTTATACGTGACTCCAGTTCAGGTATATATAAGCTTTAAATAATGTTTGATCTAATGTCGTAATCAGCAGTTACCTTTGGACGTAGATGTAAAAAGGTGTAATGCTACATTATGTAACCTATGAGAATGATTAATTATTAACATTTCCAAAAACCAAACTGAGGTTTCACTGAAGTAACAACTATACTATAATTAATTCTAATTTAATTTGATTATAATAATCTAATCTAGAATAATACTGAATGTTTCTCATTTACACTAAGCAGATTATAAAAGAATCCATCATCACTTACGTAGTTACTTTTGGGTAGTTGTGTTAAGGAGCACATTTTGAAAATGATTTTCTTTCCCCAAATTATTTTTTCTCTATATCTAATTGACGTTAGCATTAATCAAAACAAACACTACAATCTAACTACTAAGATAACGTGTTTAATTAGTCTATTGAAAGTTGACAAGTACCCTAACCATGTTACCGCTAATTATGTCTACATGCTTACATATACCTATGAAAGCAGCTACTTCGATCGAACAGAAAGGGGGCTTGTCGTAGATTTTCTAAATACGTTCCAACGTGTCTTCGGCCAAGAAGAAGAAGAAGTACATTGAACAACTCAATCTTCAACCATCTTTTGGACAGAGAACATAAGGTCGATACCTTAAAATCTCTCAACGTAACTAATAAGTAGTTAAGCTCTAGTCTACTGAATTTTGTTGTTACTTTATAAAATTTTGTTAGATTCTTTCTCTCATTACATCATTACTCACTTCATTCTTACTTATAATTAGTGTTTTTCCATTAAGTAACTGATTATTCTAGCTCTTTGCTTCTTTGTCTAAATGGATATTTGTAGGATGTACTTCTATATAGACACACACTTATAATATTTCATTTAGTCATTAAAATTTCTTTACATCTCTGCTAAACTCCACTGATGCCCGTTCACAATAAAGTTCAAATAAACTTATTCATGTCTATATTTCGAAACCACTTTGTTGTAAGATCCTAATGAAGTAAAGTGAGTTCATATTATTCCTTTCAAATTTTTGTTCCTGTTACATTCAAAATGATAAAGCGAACCCTATGTATGACAAATATTCATATTTATCCAGTATAAGGTAATTTCAGCGTGCATACCACTACCGTAAATACACAAACGGTAAAGCAAGATTCTCTGATACAACACAGCATACAACAATCCAATCACAATTGACGGAGAAGATTTGGGAGATGTAAAATACTTTACATATCTGGACACCATCATTGATGAACACAGTGGATCTGATGCAGATGTGAGGGCGCGGATCGGCAAAGCAAGACCAGCATATTTACAACTGAAGAACATCTGCAACTCAAAACAATTGGCAACCAACACCAAAGTCAGAATTTTCAATACAAATATCAAGACAGTTCTACTATATGGGGCGAAAACCTGGAGAAATACGAAAGCCATCATCCAGAAGATACAAGTGTTTATTAAGCATTGTCTACACAAAATACTTCAGATCCGTTGACCAGACACTATTATCAACAACCTAGTGTAGGAGAGAACAAACCGGAATCCAGTGGAGGAAGAAACGAGGAGGAAGCACTGGAAGTGGATAGGACACACATTGAGGAAATCACTGAACTGCACCATAAGACAAGTCCCACATAGAATCTTCAATGCTAAATAAAGGAGACGATGAAGACCAAAGAACACATTACGCTGAGAAATGGAGAAGGATATGAGAAGAATGGACACAAATTAGATAGAACTGGAAATGAAGGTTCAGGACAGAGTGTGTTGTAGAATGCTGGTCGGCGGCCAATACTCCATTAGGAGTAACAGGTGTAAGTAAGTAAGTAAGTAAGTACCATTACTGTAAAGATAAACCAGAAATTTTTAAGTATATTTGTATAGTAGCTTGCTTTAGAATCCAAGAGGTATGTTTCATCTAATTTAAAACTGATTATCTAGATGTACATTTATCTCAGAATTGATATCTTCTCTGAAATTTGGACCTAGTACTAAGTCTAGATAGTCACTTGCTTAAAGATAACTTCAAACAATAACAATTTTAAGACAATCTACTTATGCTATATAAGTTTCAATATGGAATGATCTAATTCATTACTCAATGTCAACACTAGGGAGATCTAAATCTTTATAAATAATAAATAAATAAATAAAAAATCCTAAATTATTATTCTATAATTTAGATTTGTAACTATGGAACATAGTAAGAATTTATTTTTAAAAAAATGAAAAAGAAAAAAAGAAAAAACAATAAAGAATAAAGAAATCATTCGTTCATCTATTTATGTTCTGCATAGAAAATAATTTTTATTTTTCAAAGATTTATTTGCACCTAAATTATATACTTTTTGTTAAAATACTACTGAAACTACTTATATTATTGAATATTATACTAATGTAATCAAAATGAAAATTCTATACGGTAGAAACTGCGAATAATGTTCACTAGTAAGAACTTGTTTTCTGTATTTATAAAAGATAAGCTTCTTTGTCTAGTCACTTTCATGTACATTTATGAATTCGTTTATCTGTTCTTATGGAGTAAGGTATATTATCAGTAGCCAGCGCTTGCTATTAACTCGAACAACGGAAATATGTCGCAGTTTGGTTCTATAGGGGTGAGAGGAAAGAAGTTACGAGTTCAATGCTTGAACGTTTAATCGACTGTAAACATTCTACGGATCCATAGTTTGATTTTAAGGTTGTATATACGATTCGTTCAAATTTATTTGGATTTCTTCGTATCGTGTTATATTCAAGCTATAATTGGTTACTAACTTATGAAGTCTATTGTTATTATTCGTATTACGTATTCTAGTATTATAATCCTTCTTCTTGGTTATTCATTGTTCACATTTCCTCATGTAAATAGTACTTTAACAATATATATATATATATATATATATATATATATATATATATATATATATATATATATATATATATATATATATATATATATATATATAGGATTTTATAGCTTGATAATAACTTCGTTGGAAAGAGATCTCTTCATTTAACTTCGTGTTTTTTAATTACTTTAGCGGAAATGTTTTCTATCCAATAGCAATGAATGAAAAAGACAAATTCCTTATTATTTTTCAAAAAAAGAAACCAAATAGCTGAAATGAATTGGGGAAGAGGGGTGGTAAAAACACAAATAACACTCCAAGTTGTACATTTTGGATTGTCATAAATTTGTAGCAGTGATATATATGTTTTTATCAGAGGACAGTAATAATAACAAGTGAAGATATTCATTGTAATGATACCTCTTTTGTTATATATTATTGTCGTGTATGGAGGGCAGCTGACAGATACATTCCAAGTAAAGACCGGAATCAGACAAGACTGTCTACTCTCTCCCTTCCTCTTTTTTCAGTGGTTGATTGGATTATGAAGACCTCGATATTTGAGGGAAAACACAGCATATAGTGGACACCTCAGAAACAATTAGACGATTTGAACCTCTCAGATCACATAGCCCTCCTATCGCATACACACCAACATATGCAGATGAACACAACTCGTGTAGCACCAGCCTCTGCATCATTAGGCCTCAATATACACAAGGGGAAAACCAACGTCCTCAAATACAACACAGAGAACACCAATCCAATCGCACTTGATGCTGAAACCCTGGAACAGGTGGAATCTTTCACGTATCTGGTCAGCTGAATCATCGATGAACAAGGAGGGTAGGATGTAGACGTTAAAGCGAGGTTTGGCAAAGCAAGGGCTGAATTCCTACATTTGAAGAACTTATGGAACTCAAAACAACTTTCAACCAATATCAAAGTCACAATCTTCAATACAAACGTCAAGACAGTCATTTCTATTGTACGGAGCTGAAACGTGGAGAACTACAACAACTACCATCAAGAAGGTACAAGTATTTATAAACAGTTGTCTACGCAAGATACTCAACATCCATTAACCGGATACCATCAGCAACAGCCTTCAATGGGAGTGAACAAACCAACTTCCAGCTGAAGAGGAAATTAGGAAGAGATGCCAAAGATGGATAGGACAAAGACTGAGGAAATCACGAGGCAAGCCTTCATTTGGAATTTTGATGGTGAAAGGGAAAGTGATAGACCAAAGAACACATTGTATGAGGAATCGGAGCGAAATATCAAAGAAATGAAAATAGAATGGGTACAACCAGAGAGGATTAATGCTCCTCAACGAGGGGTAAATGGCGTAAATAAGTAAGTTGCCAACTAAACATCCCTGTAAAATATCTAATGCTCGTATTATTTAGTAACGTATGCTAAAACAGAACCAAACTCCTAATAGTTACAGATTATTCTAGTCAATGGGTCCTAATCAATGACTCTTTTAAACGTATATCACTCTCTTGATCACTTCTACTTATTAGACAACTAAAGAAACGTTGTCCAAAGAATAGTTTTAATCAATCCTCTAGCTTTATTCAAGAAGAAATGTGTTGGGGTTATAAATAACATTAGAGATATGACAATGTATACATTTCAATTTTTGAGATCATCAGTCAATTGAAGCTAGACCACCATGGAAAACCTGGAAGCACTAGACGGCTGAGAAGTCCCACAATTGGACGAAACAACCGTCCAGTGCTTCCAGGTTTTCCATAGTGGTCTATCTTCAATTGGCTCATGATCTCAACAATTGAAATTACTAGAGTCTTCACAAACCCCCCTTCTGATATTGTATACTTTGCTTATTGAGATCTTTTGTTGAAATTGAACTGACGAAAAAGTTTTGATCAAATAATTTTCAATAGATTTATTTGATAAAAAGATGACGAATGGTTTGCTGTAACTGAAAATATAATAAAATAAAATAAAATTTTTTGCTGGTGATGGTGATGGTGATAGGGGAAACCAAACTGAGTTTTACCACAATAAAAAAAGACACAACCGTAACAATATACCATAACCCGTTTTAGTATGAAAAAGAAAATCACTTCCAATCTAAATAATATTGAAAGGCCACACAAGTTTATATGTCCTATCTAATAATTAATGGTGATTCTCATAGAAACTAGGAATGATATTTCAATCATATTTGGTTACTTTAAACAAAACCCATCAATCATATTTTGCATTCTGTTTACTTTTATGAATTAGATTTCAATATGATTATTTAGCTATATGAAATGTAAATTTTGAGTAATGATAAATAACTTGATACATTAATAAGAAAGCACTGAACCAATGTTTATGTAGTTACATTTTTGATTATGATACATTCAGGCAATCTTAAATTGCTATGTTAGAGATAGTTCGTCTACGTATATAGATGTATCTTTTTGAATAAAGCCAACTAATAACATCAATTTGTGATAAAGAATATATATGACGTCGGTTGTCCGTATATCCAGTTACTTACTTACGTCTGTTACTCCTAATGGAGCATAGGCCACCGACCAGTATTCTACAACAAACTCTGTCCTGGGCCTTCCTTTCCACTTCTATCCAATGTGTGTTCATTCTTCTCATATCTGTCTGCATTTTTTGATGTAATGTGTTCTTTGGTCTTTCTCTCCTCTTTTACGCAGAAATGTGGATGACTCTCCCAGTCTTCCACATTGTACGAACATTCCATGTACCTAAATTAATCGTTTCTCTAGTTGTCAGAAGGAGCATCAGCCACGTAACTTCCGAAGGAACTCGGCTTTCATCATGAAGCGTCATAATTCTTCTAAATGAAGAACTTCTAACTCCCAGGGCAGAGTTTAAATGGTTTGAATCATTTTTTCTGGTTAGCGTTTTTTTAGAGTGTTAGGTTTCTACAGGATAGGGTGGCTAACTCCCTCCATGCCCAGCGCTCCTCTTTAATCCAGGCTTGGGACCGGCACTAGCCTCAGAGAGGCTCCAGGTGGAGTTACAGTTATCTTAACGAGATAGAATTAAACAAAAAAGGAAAGTTATAATCTGATGAATTAAGCTTATCTTCACATGTTAATGCTAGTTTGAAACATATTTTTCTGTGTGTGTCCCTCTCTCTCTCCCACACACACTTTTTACTTGTTTAGATGAAAACAAAGTAAAGGAAATTAGAAAAAAAAAACAAGTCATATTTTCATCATTGATAATTTATTTAATGTTTATATAACCAACAGTAGTTGGTACTTATGTTCATTTATGTAATGTTAAATTTAAAATAGATTAATCTATTGAAATGATGAAGATTTATAGCTTAAATGGATGATTTCAATGGAGTTTCTTTTTCTTTAAGCTGGATGGTTTGGTCGTAGAGCTTTCATCATTCTTCTGAACGATATCATCAGATGTCTACTTCTACCTGAACTTCATACTGATGATGTCATTCAGAACACGACCAAACTATCCATCAACATTAAGATATTTTCAAGATAGATTAATGAAAGGCAATTATTATTAAATTGGGAGGCGAAATCCGACTCACACGTCCGCGTCGTGACTCCTGGATAGAGGGACGAATGACTCATGAACTAACGTGAGCGGTAACCCGGGTGGTGGAGATCGGGCTAATCACCCACTCATACCGATACCCACCACTCGATTACGAAATCCACAGAGAAACATAGCATAATTACATTTGGAATGGAAAACGACAAAAAAATTTCGAAAGTGGTGCATGTATCATATGGAGTTGCTCGTCATTGGGCAAACTCCAACGGATTGCAGAAACAGCTATTCTAGCCCCAGTAGTTGTGGCCTGTTTCTTTCCAGAAGGGCTTAATAGGCTTCACCAGTTCGTTTAACTGGAAGGGGCAATTATTATTAAATTACTTACAGGGAATTTTGTAACATCTGCTTTAAAAGTATTTTTATAATAATGAAGAAAAAAATAGAGAAGGTTTTTAAAAATGATCCATTTATATAGTTGATTAGATCAACCTTTTTTTGTTGAAGACATACTATGAAAAATTTGTTAGTTGAATGTAGCTTCCTTTTTCTTTTTCTTTTTTTCTCTTTCTTTTTTGATGTTGTTGTTCTTGATGAATTTCTATGAAATCATTGTAGAAATCAGAAAACTTTCTAGGTGAATTGTTTTTCTATTTATTAAAAAAGCTGCTTTGTTTTATAGTTTACACTAAAGCAATTAACAGAGATTTAGTAGAGATAGAATCAACACTTTGATAAATTGATGTATTTAAATACTTACAATGATTGATCATTAAGTATCGATTAAATTCCGTTGATTAGATACCAAACTATCAATCCCCTTAAAGTGACTCAATCTTGGAGCATACTAGGTTTCGGGGTAAAATGGTTGTGTTCAATCTCCAGGATAACTTGGGTCCAGGTTTTGTGGTAGCTGGGATTAGTTCAGTCAACCTATGTTAACAAGTGACAGCTGGTACGAAATACAAATTCACAGTTTCTTGGTAACTAACTAACTAACTAACGAACAAACAAACAAACAAACAAACAAACAAACAAACAAACAAACAAACAAACTAACTAACTAACTAACTAACTAACTAACTAACTAACTAACTAACTAACTAACTAACTAACTAACTAACTAACTAACTAACTAACTAACTAACTAACTAACTAACTAACTAACTAACTAACTAACTAACTAACTAACTAACTAACTAACTAACTAACTAACTAACTAACTAACTAACTAACTAACTAACTAACTAACTAACTAACTAACTAACTAACTAACTAAACACATACACACTTGTTATATCTCTGTGCTAAAAGTTTGGAGTCATCTATTAGTGGTTAGTTCTGTGGGTTATGATCTAATATATATCACTGATTCACGTCCTATCTTTTAGGTTGGAAAGCCATTTCATGGCCAATCACGTGCATTTGTCGTTTGCTAACTTTTGATTGGCCTAATTTATCTATATGTAATCAGCTTATAGAAGGTTATGTAATTATAAACTTTTTCATTACTTTACAAAATAGTTATTTCTAATTGATTATGTAATAATTAATTAATTAATTAATTATTCCGCCAGTCAATCAAGATTTCAATTAAGTAATTCTAAAACTTATTATTTACTTGAAGTATAATAGACAGTCGTTATAGGAATTTATTGAACAGGTTTTTAAAAAGTGAAAATGAGTTTGGATAATTCAAATAATCTGTAACAAGTATTATTAGATAGACCACCATGGAAAACCTGGAAGCCCTGAATAGCTATTTCGTCCTATTGTGGGATTCCTCAACAGTGTGCATCCATGAGCTCGCCCGCGGGATTCGGACCCAAGGCATTCGGTCTCGTGTGTGAACTACTGATACCATTAAGACGGTATCCAAAGGTGTTCATATCGAACCTCAACCAATCCAGGTTTTCAACGGTGGTCTCATACCAATCAGTTCATGATCTCAATCAAAAACTTAACAATCTCCACAACTGCATTCTGATTATTAATACCTATTTGATAGCACATGAAAAAAAAGAGTTATCACTTTATAACTACAGAACTCAAGGCCTAAACTGTTAGTTTTTTTGGTAAAGCTAGCTTATCCAATGAAGAGATGAGGTTTATCAGGTCTATGCACTTGTTAGAAAGGGGTAATAAACTTTGAAAAATTGTAATCACAATTTCACATGTTAAGGCATTTATATACGGAAAAATAGAAGTTATATTGAAGAAATTGAGTAGTAAGAAAAACATGGATAATTTGGAAGTGCATCAATCAGTTAACCAATATAAAAGTCATAATCTTCAATAAGAACGTCAACACACTCAGTCCAACTGTACGGAGTAGAACTTTCACAATTACCACAATAATCATCAAAACTGTACAAATAGCTATAAATAATTGTCTACGTTTGATACTCAATGTCCGTTGGATGGAAACCATCAGCTACAGTCTAATGTGTGAGAGAACAAACCATGTTCTAAATGAGTAGGAAATTAGGAAGAGACTATGAAGTTGGTGGATAGAATATACATTACGGAGATCACCAAACTACATCATGAGTCAAGCACTTATACCTGAAATCGTGAATGGGAACAAAAAAGGAGAATATCAAAGAACAAAATGTATCGGGAACTAGCATATATCAACGGGGTGATCAGGCACTTTCAGGAACAACCTACTATGAGAGAGAAAATATCAGATCCCAGAGGAGGAAGATATGAGGAAGAAGCGCTGTAAGTGGATAGGGCACACATTGATGAAAGCACCCAACTGCGTAACTAGACAAGCCGTCGCTTGAAATCAAGAATAAATAAATGAAAAGAGGAATACTAAAGAACACATTACGTCGAAAAATGGAGATAGACATGAGAAGAATGAACAAAAACTGGATAGAACTGGAAAAGAATGCCCAGGACAGAGTTGGTTAGAGAATGGTGGTCGGTGGCTTATGCTCCATTAGGAGTAACAGGCGTAAGTAAGTAAGTATCAACGGCGTAAATTGCGACTGAACAAAAAAAACAATGAAATGTTGTCCAAGACAGAGTTGGATAAAGAGTACTTTTAGGTAAACTACTCTCCTCCACGAGGGTTGATATACGTAAGTAAGTCAGATCCATTGTTTGCACGTAATATATATGGTAAGTAGTATATTTCAGTCAGTCAGTAACAACGTGGAACTTCGTACGTACGTATATCAGTTCGAGTTGCCATACCACATTAGCACAGAGATTCAGTTATCGATTCAAATCCCATATTGGTAGAGGTACTGAAAGTATAAGTAGAGATAGGGGACATTAAGGTTTGATGATGTTATTAAAGGAGTATAGTCCAGTGGAATAAATTGGGAAAGAAAATAAAGGACATGAAGAATTCAGAAGATTAGAGTTTGAGAGAACACAAAGAGTGGATGCACCTGCGCCATTGCAAACGATTTTGAGCCATGTCATTCAAGGTCTCTAACCATCGGTTGCTATCGTCTCGCGGTCCCCAACCAGGTAGTCTACACCTACCAACATGACTCAGTCCACTTGTCAGTGACTTCATGGATTTGTGCCATGTTTTGGTCTGGCCGCCCCTAGCTTTCTTCCAACCTACTCCTACACCATAAAACATAGCACGTCGGGGCAGTCGGTGGTCGGGCATGCGCAACACATGTCCCAGCCATCTCAAATGATTGAGTTTCACTACTTCATCAATTGATTTTCCATCCTTACCTAGTACCCGTTTCCTAACAACTGAGTTACTTACTCGGTGGTCCCAGGATATACGAGCAATGTTTCGAAGACATCTATGGTCAAATACTAGTAACTTACGAATATCCTCTACTCTTATCGGCCATGTTTCACTGCCATAAAGTAGGACGGAACGAACTGCTGCGCAGTAAATACGTCCTTTGGTTGATAGACGGATATCTCGCCTACGCCACAAATGACGCAAGTTGGCAAAAGCTAGTCGAGCCTTTTGTATCCGTGCTGAGATTTCGTCACACACCAAACCACAAGGGCTGATGAGACTTCCGAGATAAGTGAAGCGGTCGACACGCTCAACTACTTCACTCCCTATCACTAGTCCGGGTGTCGACGCAACCCAATCCTGAAGTAACATTTTGCATTTCGAGGGAGAGAATCGCATGCCGAACATGTTTGCATTGTTGCTTAGAGTGGTCAACAGACTCTGCATTCTGTCAGCGTCTTCGCCAAATAGAACTATGTCATCGGCATATTCTAAGTCAACAAGTGGATCTCCCGGTAGAAGTTCAACTCCTGGAAATTTAGATGAGGAAAGTGTCATCTCTAAAAGGACGTCAACGACAAAGTTAAACAAGAATGGAGAGAGTGGACAGCCCTGACGAACACCACTTGAGGTAATCAGTTCTGATGACAGTTCACCATAAGCTCTCACTCGACCAGTTGTGTTCGAGTAGAGAGCCTTTATATGGTTGATGTACTTCTCTGGTACTCCCTTCAGTGACAAACACTGCCATAGAACCTCACGATCAACAGAGTAAAATGCCGCCTTAAGGTCGAGAAATACTACGATTGTGGGGCGTCTGAATGTGTGTCTATGTTCTAGGACCTGACGTAGTGTGAATATTTGATCAATACAACCACGTCCAGGTCGAAAACCAGCCTGGTTTTCTCTAGTAGTATATTTGATATTTGTATAAACCATATATAATTTATATGTCACTAAGCCTAAGATATACAAACTTTAGCATAGATACTAAACTTCACGTTTGCTCTCTTTTAAGAAAAAATTTAAGTTACAAACACACACGAAAATCAAATTCAATCATAAAATATTTCTGAAGAAGGGGTTGCTTTGTGGATATTATGGTAATTTTATTAGTTGAGATCATGAGTTAATTGAGGCCAGATCATTATGGGAAACCTGGAAGAACTGGACCGCTGTTTCGTACCATTGTGGGGATCCTCAAAAGTGCTCAATCACGACCCAGGATCTACCAGTCTCGCGCTCAAGCGCTTAACCACTAGATTACTGAGTCGGCCGGTATCTAACAGTGTTAATGCCCAATTTTAACGAATCCAGAAAATTGAGTGACACATTCACCATTGTCATCAGTGAGTTGCTATCTCACAACAGACTCGGTTGAAGTCCACTGGTCAGTGCTTCTCACTAGAACTCCAGGAAATACCTCTTGAAACCAGTCACTGTTGAACATATGTTGATTAATATAAGAAGATGTTTTATGGATATTATAGTAATTTTAATATTTGAAATCATAAGCCAATTGAAGATAGACAACCATGGAAAACCTGGAAGTATTAGACGGCCGGGTTCGAATCTAGCAAGGCAGGATTGTGGATGCGCAACGCTGAGGAGCCCCACAATAGAACGAAATGGCTGTCGAATGCTTCCAGGTTTTCCATGGTGGTCTATCTTCATTTGCCTCATGATCTCAACTATTAAAATCAATATTATATGCAACCAATTGAATATTTATGAAGAATAGTTTAGTTCTCCAATGCATCAATCGTATACATAATAAAGTAAAAACCAAAATAAAATATTGTACATTACTGAAAGATTATTTTTGTTTAGCGGTCTTTAATTTTCTACGGGATGGGGTCGCTAACCGCATACCCAACCCTCCTACATTACGTGGGCTTTGGACCGGTGGTAACTCTAAAAGAGGTACAGGCGAAGTCAAAATATTATACATGCTGATTTTATAATAACATTTTATTAATACTTTGGTCTACTACTAAGATCCTTTCAATATAATGTTTTATGAAAAGAACTCAGTACAGTAGTTGAATGGTAGCATTATTGAATAAAATCAAGTAAATATGTTGGTACTATAGTCAATAGAAAGCATTTATAAACGTATGATGTCTTAACAACAGGTTTTAATACTTACTTATTTACACCTGTTACTCCTCGTCGATTAGCATAGGCCATTCATTAGCATTCTCTATTCAACCCTATCGCGGACAATCTTTTTAAGTTGTTTGTACATGCTATTCATCCACTTCATATCTGTTTCCAATTCTCTACGTAGTGTGTGTATTCTTCGACCTTCCTCTTGCCGTTTCTCTTCACAATTCCAAGTAGTAAGCTATTCAATATTTTCATGTCTACTTCCAATCTCCGAACTAGTGTGCGCGTTCTTCCACCTTCGTCTTTTCCGGTTCCTTTCACGATTCCACGTAGTAATCACTTGATTCGTAATGCAGTTTGGTGATCTCCGTAATGTATATTCTATCCACCAACTTCATAGTCTCTTCCTAATTTCCTACTCATTTAGAACATGGTTTGTTCTCTCACACATTAGACTGTAGCTGATGGTTTCCATCCAACGGACATTGAGTATCAAACGTAGACAATTATTTATAGCTATTTGTACAGTTTTGATGATTATTGTGGTAATTGTGAAAGTTCTACTCCGTACAGTTGGACTGAGTGTGTTGACGTTCTTATTGAAGATTATGACTTTTATATTGGTTGACAGACAGTTGTTTTGAGTTGCATATGTTGTTTGTTCAATTGTAGGAATGCGGTTCTCGCTACCAGTCTCGATCCTCTCCTTTACATCTGCACCTAATCCTCCTTGTTCATCGCTCATGCTTCCCAGGTATGTAAAGGATTCCACATCTTCCAAAGCTTCTCCATCAAGTGTGATTGGGTTGGTTGATGTTATACGTATAGTATTTGAAAGTGTTGCATTTTCTTTTGTGTATGTTGAGGCGTACTGTTGCAGAGTCTGATGCGTCTACACTAGTTATTTTCATCTGAATTTGTTGGTATGTATGGAATGGAAGAAACAGGTCAATGTCGAAATCTAATTCATCTAATTGATTCCGAGCTGTTCATTGTATTTCTTGATTCCTCTCAGATGTGAAGGTCATCATATAGTGAACCATCAGGTGAGAAAAAGAAAGGGAAAGCAGTCTTTTCTGACTCCAGTCATCTTATCTAATACATTTGTCAACTGTTCTCCATACATGAGTTTGTAGTGCAGTTGGTCGTAGAAATTCTGTTTGATATCGATGATCTTCTTAGGTACATCATAGAGCGAAAAGAAAGTTTCATAACGTCATCCTATCCAATAGCTAATATGTAAAACAATAATTGCAATTTTAATCATAACAAAAGGAAGCGTTAGACATAAATAACACTTTTCTATCAAATAGGTTATTGAAATGTTTAATGGAAGTTTTGAAGAGGGAAAATTAGGCACACATGGTACTATTCAAAATGAACCGATTGTTATAATAAAGTAAGAAAATAACCATGTTATTAAGTATTCTCATGAAGAGGAATAATGTTTTTTTCGACAACAGAGACTAATATGATTGAATGCTTCAGAAGGAAAATGAACAATACACATACATTAAATTATGTATCATAGTAGTTTATCTCCAAGTAAAAATATGATTAGCTTAGAATTTGAAAGTAGATCGTATTTTGATAATTGAATTGTAATGTAAAGAATGTAAGTTTTTGGGTAATAAAGAATAGTACATACAGATGAACCATACAACTTTTTACATTTACTTACTTACGATTGTTATTCCTCGTAGGAGGAGCATATACCTCTCACCAGCACTGTCCATCCAACTCTGTCCTGGGCAATCTTTTCCAGTTGTTATTCATCCTTTTCATATATGATTCTATTTCCCGACTAATGTGTTTTTTGGTCTTCCTCTTTAAAGCTTCCCTTCAGGATTCCATGTTAGGGCTTCCCTCGTGATGCAGTTTGATGATGTGCGTAATGTATGTCCTACCCACCGACTCCATCATCTTTTCCTAATTTCCTCTTCAGCTGGAAGTTGGTTTGTTCACTCCCATTGAAGGCTGTTGCTGATGGTATCCGGTTAATGGATGTTGAGTATCTTGCGTAGACAACTGTTTATAAATACTTGTACCTTCTTGATGGTAGTTGTTGTAGTTCTCCACGTTTCAGCTCCGTACAATAGAAATGACTGTCTTGACGTTTGTATTGAAGATTGTGACTTTGATATTGGTTGAAAGTTGTTTTGAGTTCCATAAGTTCTTCAAATGTAGGAATTCAGCCCTTGCTTTGCCAAACCTCGCTTTAACGTCTACATCCTACCCTCCTTGTTCATCGATGATTCAGCTGACCAGATACGTGAAAGATTCCACCTGTTCCAGGGTTTCAGCATCAAGTGCGATTGGATTGGTGTTCTCTGTGTTGTATTTGAGGACGTTGGTTTTCCCCTTGTGTATACTGGGGTGTAATTACTATTCGGATCAAAATGTCAGTGCTTTGCATCCAAACAAATACGTCCAGTCGCTTCTTTTACCCTGGCCAACTTCTGAGTCAACTATTTATATATTGTAACGCAATTTGATTCATGTTCGTTTTTATATCCCAAACTTAATATTACCTATATCATTCTTATTAATGTTATTACACATGATAACCTTTTTGCGGAATTTATTTAGTATCCACCCCTATCTACTATATCTGACCTAATTCATATTATGGAGGAAGAATGTATTTGTAAAATATCAGATTTTTCAAGGAAAAGCTTGGACCGAATTGCCAGGCAAAGCGTTGGATTTATTTCAAATTCATTCGCTGAGATATTACAAATGCATTCTTCCTCTTTAATACGTCACATCAACTCGGTGCCTAAATACTGTGAAACTATTCGATCGAATTTAGACGGAAGTTCTTATTTATTATTCTGTAATCCATATTATTCCACATATTACGTAATTTCTGTTTTGTAATTACGTTATTCTTTCTCTCTCTCACCCCATGTTGACCCTATTTATTCTGATCATTTCACTCATAAACTGATTCAAGTCAATAACTTCATATTAGTCAGCCCCAACATTAACGCTTTGATTTGATATAACAAACAATTTTAGTGGAGTTTTGTTCTCCATGACAAACAACAATCCTTGATTCACATATTCACAATTTTAAATGATGTACTCTGCCTTAAATCTGCCAAATTTTATGGATTATTAATTTGGATATGAGATCATTGTAGAGTACCTGATGAGACATTCATTGAAAAGAATATTCTTCGTTCATATAATTGTGTTTTGAATATAATGGGAACTTTTCAGCGATTATAGAAAACTTGAAACAGTTTGAGTTACACGACATCGAATCTGTCAGGGAGCATCAGTCCCTTCGAGATTACAGGTACACCTTGCTGAAGAATGTCAAGTAACACGAAACCTAGGTCCAGGGTTTCTTGTTGACTACCTCCAACCACCATCTTATCTCAACATGGTGCACGCAACGTAGAGTCATTCAGTTTGGTGACCACATTGCAACTTGGTCGATAGGATTCGATAGAAAGAATTATTTTACGGCTCAGATTTATTTATTCCGTACAATATTGTGCATTATAGGTTATATAACTTGCACATGGAATATTAGAATTCAAACACTATCTTTCATTGAAGTTAAGCAAAAAATGTTGATATTACTGGATGTAGACTATTGACACTTTGAAAGGAATAATATTTCCACAAAACGATTTCCTAAAAATCAATATTATACCTGTGTTTTTTCTCATTTACCTTAAATGAAAAATGGCATTCGATCTCCGGGTTTTTTGATACTTTTTTATACGACCAACTATAATTTTATCTCTGTAATGGACAAATACTCGGGTGGGGATATTCAATTTATTGTTTAATACAAAATTACACAGTTCTTTGTTAAAATTAATTCATTTGCAAGTTTTCCATCAATTGGCTTAATCTTCATCGTTTCTTCACCGTTATTACAGTTGCTCTCTCTCTCTTTCCATTCTCTTTGATTCGATCTTCTTAACTTTCTTTTATCAGCCGTTTCATTTCTGGTTGATGTTACATATTACTTATATTTGTAGCACATATCACATCTCCTTTTCTTAAAGAAACGTTTTTGTACTTAAAACTTCCTAACTTTCTATAATGTGAAGCAATTTTACTCATTAAAATGAAATTTAATCGACACTATGGTGTTAATATCATTAATTTAACTAATCCCATAAATAGAATGAAGTTAATTGGAATAAATGAATTAATTAACAATGATGATTGAAATAAATCTTAGTAAGTTGAAACTAATGATATCCAGGGAAAACTAGATATAATGTGATGTTTTGTAAATTCATATTACGTAATGTCAGTCAGTCAGTCAACAACGTAGAACTTCGTACGTACGTACGTACGTACGTTCGTACATCAGTTCAAGTTACCATACCATATTAGCACAGAGATACAATTGTCGATTCAAATCTCATAGTGGTAGAGGTGGTAAGAGTATAAAACAGTAATCGGAAACATTTTATGTAATGATACTGTTGTATATGAGATATGTGTATTCTATTTAATACAAAGATGTTTACACAAGTTAAGTAGTCAACAAGAGAGATAGTAATATCTCACATAACTTAATTTAATTTAGAGTAGCCATCATTATATTTCAATAGATGATAGATAGACTACCTTCAAACACTATCTTATCTAAACAGAGATATAATGAAATGCTGTTTTCAATTAGAGATTGGAATGAATATTTTTAGAAAAATCTGTTCTTTTTGAAAGGCAAATTATTTAGGTAATTTATACCTAAGCCTAACCATTCCGGACTAAGATTTCGAGTTTTTCGTACCCATTTAAACTTCACAACATAATCCCAGTTTTCATTACCCGGTACATGAATTTGGATGAAGCATCTGTATTGAGCTCTTTGAAACCATGTTTGTGAAAGGAAAGTCTACTCTGTTATCGTTGGATGGATGTAATTAGAATTCATTATACAATGGATACAGAGAGTACATGTGTTCTGATGCGACCTGTATTCAAATACACCGGCTTTCTTCATTGATCTAAACTGAACTGTGAAACAGATAATCGAATAACAGAAATATTTCTTGCACACAGGTGTTATGACAAAGCTGGATATACACAATTAGAGTTTATATATCGTTGTCATAAAGCGTATATGAGTACAAGAGTTAAGGATGGGGCTACATGAAATCATTGGTATATTTGAAGCGATTAGTCTCATTGATAAATTTCGATAGTGTAGTAAGAAGATGAAGATTATCAGAACTACGTGAAACAAAGGCTTAAACCAGTCATTAACAAGACATATTACACAGCAAGTCATTATCAAGGAAACAACAAGGTTGATGCTTCATCGAATACCTAAAAGACATGAAAACCATTGCATCCTATTCCACTTTGTTTACCAATTTAAATATGTGTGTGATCACACATACATAGGGAGGAGTAATCCTGATCTCAAAATTATGATGTTTGAACATGTACCTAATTGGTTACGGAAACAAATAAAATCAAATAACCCGATAAGAGTAAAGGATAAACATCCATCATCCTCTATTGTCAAACACATAAATGAAACAGGTCGTAAGGACTAGGTAGCTAAGTGAATAACACAAAGTGAACATCAACCCTGGGATTCAGGTACATCCATCTGACGAGTTCCAAACAAGACGAAACGCGCGTCCTGAATGCCAGTGCTAGCCACCATCTATTTTTTATCATAAAGCCTGTGACCTAGGCATTCCGCACAGGATGCACATATGGCAACAAGAGACTGATCAATTGCAATCTTAAATAACAGTGAGAAGATACAAGTGAACAACACCAAATGAATTTAGCCGATAAGATTCATCTTTACTCGGTTTTTGTGGTGTTGTACAAAAGCGAAAAAGTGCAAATACTAATGTTTATTGAAGCTTTAGCCTCTGCAATATGAATCATTTATTTCAAACATACTCGGTTTATATACCAATCAAACAGACCACATCGTGCCACAAAATAGAAAACAACATTTGTACAAGATTTGGTCAAAAGTGGCTGTGAATGAGGGAGGTATTGATTAATAGATAGGGAATAATTCAAGAATGGAAAACCGTATAATAACAGTTCATGGGTTAAAATAAAGCTTATGATAAGAGAGACATTAATATTGACAGTGTAGTTACTTAAAAATTATACAATAATAATATACGTATAGTATTGGTCCACAAATGAATCCCAGAGTTATCATTCATTATACTTATCGGGACCTAACAGACTTCATCAGATATGCTAGGACGAAATGGATATCTAGTGAGTATTTTCACATTATCCATGGTGGTCTAGCTTCAATTAACTCATAAATTCAACTAGTGAGATTACAAAAAATCCCCACAAACCACCACCCCCTACATCCTTCTGATAAATTGATATAACACAATATCGGTTTCTGTATTTAAAATGTCATACAATCAAGATGTAGAAAAAAAATCAATTACCAACATTGAAAAAAACACACAAAAAAACAAAAAAGAACAAAAAAATCTAAGAAACTAATGTCCACAATCAAATTTAATTATTTATGTCATGTCCATAATTTCAAATAAGAATCGGTGTACATAAGTTAAGTTTGGCGGTATAATTATAAAACATTTAACTATGGTAAAATGGATATAAACATTATAATTAAATGTTCTTTATTTAATGTTACTAACCAGTTTGTTTGTCTGTTTCTCTCTTTGTAGTAAATACTATCAATCAAAGAACAGAGAGAGAGAAAAATATATATATAACACAACTATTTAACCATATAAAGCTAATACAATATATGAATTGTATACAAGTTATAAGTAATATATAAACATTAATAGAAATTAGCATCTATGCTTAACAAGCCATTTTGTTCCTATTTTATTTTATTTATTTATGTGGTCATCAATTAAATAAGATCATTACTTAGTATAAATGAAATTTCATTCATTTTAAATATAGTTGCTATAAATCGGAATGATATATGTACATATATATACGTAATGTTGTTGCCTAGGCTATAGGAGTTGGATAGTGAACGGCCTATGCTTTTCTATGAAGGGTAGCAGGCGTAAGTGGGTAAGAAAGGGAGTAAATAGGTTGATAAGTGAAATTGCAAATGATTAAGAGTTGGGGGAAAACATTAATAATAATAATATTAATACAGTTCAGAATATAAATAATGAATAATAATTACTAGTAAATTGTGTTTAATTAAATAAATAAAAAGCTTGAATAGATGATAAATAACCTGATCTTCAGTTTTTTTCGAAATATTTAATAGTGTATGTGTATTTTGCAGATCATGTTTAATGAAATTCTGCTTTCCTTGGTCACATACGGTTAGTTTTGCAAGTAAACTATTCAATTCTACAATCTTTACAAATATGTTTTGATACAACAACAACAACAACAACAACAACAACAACAACAACTACTACTACTACTACTACTACTACTACTACTACTACTACTACTACTACTAATAATAATAATAATAATAATAATAATACCACTAGTTAAACCATTTGATAACCTCTAAATAGTCTAATATCTATACTCGCAATGCCAGTTCTGAATGTTTTGGTTTCTATCGCTGATGAATCGGTGAATTCTTGCTGTTAGCCGTTTCCATACTTACATGAAATAGGTATCTAATACTTTCTGGTTTATGATCATTCTCAAATATAGAAGAATATTTTTTGAAGGAAATGAATTATTTAAGAAATAATTTGATGTATATGTATATAACACATTTTACACAAAGTTTTTAAGCCTATGTTTTTTATGTATAATAGGAATGGCTCATCGTGAAGTATAGATATACCACTTGAACATATTTTAAACATTGCCTTCAATAATAAATAAATATTACATTGTATAATGTAATAAATGAATACTATCCTCGGAAATACTGATAAAATTACCCAATTTCTGAGTATTAGCAACCATCCATTTTTGCTTTTAACTCTTGCGATATAGGTCAATATCGAGGCAGTTTGCACAGGATTCATATATGCTAATAAGAGACTGATCAATTGTAGTTCTAAATAACAACGAGAAGATAAAAGTAAACAACAACAAGTGAATATAACTTCATTCCGTTGCAGAAGCACGTGGCTATCAGGACTCTGTAACGATGGCGTTTGAAGCGAACGGTACTGGGTTCAAGTCCGAAAATGAACATCAACTCTGAGATGTAGGTAAATCCAGCTGACAAGTCCGAAGTAGGACTAAACGCGCATCTTAGATTACTCTATTAGCCACTATCCATTTTTGCTTCTGACTATTAAGTTTACAAACTTCACTCAGTGACTATCAAGTATATCTGATCTATTGACTATCATGTTTTTTTTAAATACCCTATTAGCTTCCTATCTCTTGGTATCAAACGTTATCAAGTGTTATCTTTATGTTATTACAGCTACACATAATATACAAGTTTGTTCATTCTTATCGGTAAAAAAAGATTGGAAATTTATCATACTGTTGAAATGTTTATAAATGAAGTAATTTTAGATAAGTAATGTATATTCCCTGAATGAGGATTTTTAGTAATTCTAATAGTTGAATTCATGAGTCGATCTACGCTAGACCATCACTGATAGCCTAAAAGTACTGGATGGCTATTTCGTCCTAGTATGGCACTCTTCAACAATGTGCATCCATGTTTCCATACACAGGATTCGAACCCAAGACCTTAGGTCTGGCGAGTGAACGCTTAACTTGTAGAACATTGAGCTGACATCCAACGTTGTTAATGTTTATCATTAATCGATCCATGATCTTGAGCAATCCTTCATCTATTATTTGAAGTCGTTAACTCTCTGAATCTGACACGGATTAGACTATATTTATTATTGATTAAATCCATTATACATTTATCATGATTATTATTACCATTAGTAATCCTTAATTTATAATCATGTATTGTAAATACATGCCTTACATTCCCTAATCTCTAAGCCATATTAGCTTTTCCAATTATCAAAATTTTGTTTAGAATATGTGGATAGATAGTTATCTTTTAAAGTTTATTCATGTTTCCGAACTTAAAATGTCCATTTGAATGTAAAGGATATTACAAAACCATTAAATATAGGCTATCAGCTATAATCAACTATAACAGAGAACAAACTAGCTGCTACTTATGGAGGGGATTAAGGAAAGGCACTAGAAGCGGTTAGCATACATTTTACAGAAACTATTAAATTTCAACATCCTATAATTGTAAATTTAACCAAATTCAACGTTATTTCAATGTTTGAGATCATAAGTGAATTGAAGCTAGACCGCCATGGGAAACCTAGAAATACTGAAAGGCCGTTTCATCCTATTGTGAAGCTTCTCAGCAGAACGGATCAACGACCTCGCCTCGCGAAATTTCAACACAGGACCTATCAGTCTCGTGGATGCGCACTGCTGAGGAGACCCACAATAGGATGAAATGGCCGTTCAGTGCTTCCAGGTTTTCCATGGTGGTCTAGCTTCAATTGACTCATGATTTCGACCAGTAAAAAATATAACGTTTATGATGTGTTGCATTTTTCTTAATAATTCTATATGCGATAGTGTATCTATGTGATTTATTGGAAGATGATATATCGTTCATTGATTGTTCAACATTGACTTGATCATTTTAAACTGTCAGACATTATCTTGTAGCTTGTATAAACAATGAATAGGATTGTAGCTGAGTGTAAACTTAATTTTTTATCTAAAACTATCCTTCTAGATAACAGTTTTATTATCAATTAAACTGTAGTATATACTACTTATATCTGCCAATATAAGTAGCATGTAACACCAATCAGGACTGGAATGCTTGTCAAAAGAATATTGAAAAGATTGTACTGAAGAGAACAGGAAAGAATTGAAATGAAAACGGAATTAAAAGAATCATGAAGGAAGACAACTGAAAAAAAGATGTACAAATAATGTATTTGATATATGATTTTCACATTTTAGCTAAGCATTGTGTGACTGTATTAAATAATCAGTTGGTCTTCCTCACACTAGTTCACGTTCACTATAAAACCACGGAAATGATAACATGGTAGTAGAATTCATAATTTGTTATATCACTCTTCAAATGCAGAATATTGATGTATACTGATTTTCATATTAGTAATATCAATAAATAACTTTTATTATTTATACTGAACAATGTAGAGTGAAGTGAATTTGATTCATTTCACTCTCTCTTAATCTTATAAATCTTCAGTATATTTTTTTTAATTCAAAAAAAACTTTTATTTACAAGTGAGGATTTCTATATGAAATACTTACTTACGCCTGTAACCCCTCGTCGAGGAGCATAGGCTTCCTACCAGCATTATCTATTCAACTGTCCTGGACAATTCTTTCCAATTTTTTTCCAGTTGCTATTCATTCTTTTCATGTCTGCTTCCAATGTTCGTCGACCTTCTTCATTTCCGTTTTCCTTCAGGATTCTATATGTAATACTATATGCAAAGTCATTTAGTTTACAATAAATAATGTTATCAGAAAGGGATTTCTTGTGGATATTATAGTAATTTAATAGTTGAGTTCATGAGTCATTTGAAGATAGATCACCATGGAAAAGCTGGAAGCACTAGATGGCCGTTTTGTTCTGCCGTGGGACTCTTCATCAGTGCACACTTCCAACCTCGCCCCAAATTATTCTAACCCAGGACCTATCAGTCTCTCGCGCGAAATCTTAACCTCTAAACTACTATGTCGGCCGGCATCCAATGGTATTAATGTCTAACTTCAAACGGTATTTCCTGGATTTCTAGTGAGAAGCAGTGACTAGTGGAGTTCAACCGGGTCTGTTGTGAGATAGTAACTCCCTGAACATAATGACGGATATGTCGCATAATTTCGTGAATTAGTTGAAGTTAGAGATTAACATCACTGGATGCCAACCAGCTCAGTGGTGTAGAGGTTAAGCGTTTGCGTGTGAGACTGATAGATCCTGAGTTTGAATCTTACGAGATGGGATCTTGGATGCGCACTACTGAAAAAACCCACAACAAGACAAAACAACCGTCTATTACTTCCAGGTTTTCCATGGTAGTCTACCTTCATTTGATTTATGAATTCAACTATTAAATAAATAATCATTGTAATTACTTTCTAGATGAATATATATTCTAGAAATTTTCATTGTAAATCACTATCCGTTCTATCATCTTATCTACCTTATTCATAACATTTCGCATGTATCTATCTATCTATCTATTTATCTATCTATCTATCCATGTTTTATGGTTGATTATGTCATAATCTTCATTTTACTTATTATATATCCCTATAAATTGTCCTAGAATGTATGTCTATTAAATACAACATTAATTATTCTATACTAATAAACTAAATACTATAATATACATATTATAATGAGAAACAATTTGACATTTACAATGTATTATATTCTCATACTAATTAATTGCATAAGTCAAAAGGAAAAAGAAAAAAAACGATTTAAGATACCATAGAATAGGATTATTCTATTTCTATTACTATAATGTACATTATTGTTATTTCACATAATGATTTATTTCCCAATGTAATAATAGACTGATCTTTGTTTGTGTGGTTGTGATTGTTGCCATATAAGTAATTTCATTAATATTTCGATTTAAATATTCATAAATGTAACAGATTTTTTCATTATTTTCTTTTTATTACTATAAAGTAAATGTTATTGGTTGTGTAATAAGTTTTTCTCTGTGTTTTTAGTAAAACATTCCGATCACAGTTTTTTTCTCTCCCTCTCCCTCTCCCTCACTCCCTCTCTCTCCCTCTCATTCATTTTTATGTATTTCTAAATACTGAAAATAATATACAATTTGTTAATCGTAATATACCTAAATTATGTTTATAAATTGTAAATAATTTGGTTGTAGGTCATATAGATAGATATACGGAATTTGGCATTTGGTTTTGTCGATTATTACTAATGTGTATTAAATTTATTTAAAGATCTTAATGAATGAAGTAAAGATGGATAGTGGCTAACAGTGGAATATCATGAAGCACATTTTGTCCTATATGGGACTCGTTATATGGATTTACATACATCTCAGAGTTGATGTTCACCCTGCGATTCGCATCCAGTACCATTCACTTCAAACAACATGGCGTTACTGAGTCTTGATAGTCATATATTTGTGCAATCGGATGAAGTTTAAATTCACTTGGTATTATTTACTTGAATCTTTCGATTGATGTTTCCGACTGCAATGGATCAGTCTCTTATTAGCATATATACATCCTGTGAGGATTGCCTTGATGTTACCACTAAGTCGCAAGCATTATAAGCAAAGATGGATAGTGGTGAAACGCGTGTCCTGGATTCCAACGCTAGAAAATATCGAAGCAATACGCACATTATGTACATACGCCAATCAATTGCAGTCCTAAACATCAATGGGAAGATTCAAGTAAACAACATCAATGAATTTAGTGAATCCCGACCGTACCTGCTACTTTGACGTGGTGGTCACACTTACCTATCGTGATGACACAACCGACCTATATTGGCTGCAACATATGTCCTTGTAGGTTCTACTATGCCAGACAGGTCGACTGGAGAACGGTAAGATGTTTATCTCAGGAAACCAGCATCTGAAGCGATGCTGTCTTCTCACAAGGAGGGGAGGTGTTAGAAAAGGTCAACCCTAAAGATGTCACACCTCGCCTTACCACACGATATCCGTCTCCGGCGGTAAGACCTTTTGAAGAACGGGACTAACACGTTAAAAACTCTCCGGCCTCAAGCAGATGTCTCTTGGGCTCTGAGGTCACACTCCAAGGTCGTTAAGACCATTCTTTATGAGTATTTTGTTTGGCAGCTTTGTTTGTGATAAACTGGGCAAGAACCATGAAAACTAAGATACTTCTACGTTCATGTAGGTTACCTTTAGAGATACTGTTTGATTGAACTACCTACTCCACGACTTAGGAGTGTATTTAAGAAGAAACTTAGCTATTCTCGACTTGATATATACGACTAACGTAATTTTGAGGTGTCAAGTTTATTTCATAGTCGATTCACATCTTCAGAATTACCATATATGGTATCATTGTGGCAAAGGAAGAACCGCATTCCTACAGCTGAACGAACAACATATACAACTCGAAGCAACTGTCTCTCAAATAATATCAAAGTCATAATCTTCAATAAGAACGCCAACACACTCAGTTCTATTGTATGTTGCTAAAACTTCCACAGCTACCACAACAATCATTAAAAAGGTACAAGTAGCTATAAACAATTATCTACGTATGATACTCAATGTCCGTTGGATGGAGACCATCAGTAACAGTCTACTGTGGGAGATGACAAACCAGGTTCGAAATGTGTAGGAAATTAGAAAGAGACTATGGGGTTAGTGGATAGAATATACATTACGAAGATCACCAAACTACATCACGAGCCAAGCCATAACTTAGAATCCCAAAATGAAAACTTAAAATAGGAAGGCCGAAGAACACATTACTTCCGCAATTGGATGCACACATTTAAAAGATTAATAGCAAGTGGAAAAAAGTAGAAAGACTTGCCTATAACCGAGTTGGATGGAGAATACTGATGAATGAGCTATGCTCCTTGACGTGGGGTAACAAATGTAACTACGTAATTAATTAAGTCGATTCCCAGATATTAATGTATCAGTTTTCTTATCTTTGGTAAACCATACTGGTTTAAATGTATCATTACCAATGTTTGACTTAATCATTTCAAATAAATTAAGCATTAGATTGATTGTTATAAATGAAACTAATAAATTTGTAATATCCTAATGAGTAGAAATATAACGTTTTCTCGCGTTTCGTCACTCAATACAAAACCACTTCTTCAGTAAATAAATAACCAAATTATTAGTTTAGTTTGTTTTTTTAAATAAAAAACTGTATTACTAAAGTTGACTTTTATACCGAATCTTTTAAACATTAACATTCAATAATAAATAGACTAGTCAGTCAGTTATAAATTAAATTCTATTGAACTTAACCACAGGTGGTATATATGGCCAAATCATTACACTGGATATACTTTATCGGATTCAAATGATCACATTAACCTAATATATATATATATATATATATATATATATATATATATATATATATATATATACCATTTCTATGATACTTAACATTTAAGAATGAATTCACAGCTTGATTATTTCCAGATTAATCAGTAGAATAATATTTTGTTTTCATTACATTTGTTATTAATTTGATTAGATTATTCTTCTACTTATTATTAATAAGTAATCTAGTGACTTTATTAAGGAGTACCATTAAAGATTAATGAATACAAGATAGTAGTTTGCTTCGAAATGATAGGAAAACATTCAATTCACTTGGTGTTATTTTACTTGTATCTACTGCTTGTTATTTAGAACTACAATTGATCAATCTCTTATTGGAATATGTACATTTTGTAAGGATTGCCCTGATATAGCCTTAAGTCACAAGTTGGATGATAGCTGGCAGTGGAATATCAGGACGTGCGTTTCATTTTATTTTAGGCTCGTCATCTGGATTTAACTGTTTCCTAGAGTTGATATTCACTCCGGGAATAGAATCCAGTACCGTTCACCTCAAACACGGATGCGTTATTCAATTTACTACAGAGTTCTGATGGACATCTGCTTGTTCAGATGGTTTATATTCAGGGATTTAATCAAAAATTTTTGTTTCACAGTGATCATAAAACAATTAAGCATTTGAATGAACATCTAGTGATCAACACTTTCTTTTTTAAATTTCATAAAATGGCCTGACGAATAACTATACTTATTTATTGTATCTATTTAACTGAACAAAACAATATCACAAAACTTTAATACGGCTCTTCTTCGGGATAATTACAAACTCAATAAATTCAAGATAACCCTCAGCAATAAGTTCCAGGCCTTTCATGATCTACTCAATGGAGAAGGAACTACTACGGAGAGCAATTG
The DNA here is from genome assembly GCA_946903255.1 of Schistosoma spindalis. Taxonomy (NCBI): domain Eukaryota; kingdom Metazoa; phylum Platyhelminthes; class Trematoda; order Strigeidida; family Schistosomatidae; genus Schistosoma; species Schistosoma spindalis. Next base: position 36,474,739 of record OX336416.1, on the reverse strand, counting down.
GAAAGAGATAAAAGAGGCAACCACTTCAACATGTCATGAGGTTCTGGGCCAAAAGAAGCACCACCACAAGGATTGGATCACGATTGATACACTGGATAAGATTGAAGAAAGGAGGAACAAGAAAACAACAATCAATACCAGCCAAACAAGAGCAGAAAAACTCAAGGCACAGGCTGAATCCACAGAAGTAAACAAGCAAGTGAAGAGGAGCATCAGAACTGACAAACGTAAATATGTGGAAGATTTAGCAGTGACGGCGAAAAGGCTGCCAGAGAAGGAAACATGAGACAACTGTATGACACAACAAAGAAACTCTCTGGAAATCACCGTAAACCAGAACGATCAGTGAAAAACAAGGAAGGCGAGATAATCACCAACATTGAAGAACAACGAAACAGGTGGGTAGAACACTTCAAAGAACTCTTGAATCGACCTGCCCCACTGAACTCACCCAACATCGAGGCAGCACCCACGGACCTCCCAATCGATGTTGACCCACCAACAATTAAAGAAATCAGCATGGCTATCAGACAAATCAAGAGTGGCAAAGCAGCAGGACCAGACAACATTCCAGCAGAGACACTGAAAGCAGACGTAGCGGTAACTGCAAGGATACTCCACATTCTCTTCAGAAAGATCTGGGATGAGGAACAGGTACCAAAAGACTGGAAAGAAGGACTTCTAGTCAAAATACCAAAGAAAGGCGATCTCAGCAACTGTGACAACTACAGGGGAATCACTCTTCTCTCAATACCAGGAAAAGTCTTCAACAGGATGAAGGACTCCGTAGACGCCCAACTTCGAGACCAACAGGCAGGATTCCGTAAGGACCGATCGTATACAGACCAAATCGCAACTCTACGGATCATTGTGGAACAATCCATTGAATGGAATTCATCACTCTATATCAACTTCATTGACTACGAAAAATAATTTGACAGCGTGGACAGAACCACCCTATGGAAGCTTCTTCGACACTACGGCGTGCCTCAGAAGATAGTCAACATCATACGAAATTCCTACGATGGATTAAACTGCAAAATCGTGCATGGAGGACAGTTGACAAAGTTGTTCGAGGTAAAGACCGGTGTCAGGCAAGGTTGCTTATTCTCACCCTTTCTCTTTCTCCTGGTGATCGACTGGATCATGAAGACATCAACATCTGAAGGGAAGCACGGGATACAGTGGACATCTAGAATGCGATTGGATGATCTAGACTTCGCAGATGATCTGGCTCTTCTATCTCGCACGCAACAACAAATGCATGAGAACACGACCAGTGTAGCAGCAGCAGTAGGTCTCAACATACACAAAGAGAAAAGCAAGATTCTCTGATACAACACAGCATACAACAATCCAATCACAATTGACGGAGAAGATTTGGGAGATGTAAAATACTTTACATATCTGGATACCATCATTGATGAACACAGTGGATCTGATGCAGATGTGAGGGCGCGGATCGGCAAAGCAAGACCAGCATATTTACAACTGAAGAACATCTGCAACTCAAAACAATTGGCAACCAACACCAAAGTCAGAATTTTCAATACAAATATCAAGACAGTTCTACTATATGGGGCGAAAACCTGGAGAAATACGAAAGCCATCATCCAGAAGATACAAGTGTTTATTAAGCATTTTCTACACAAAATACTTCAGATCCGTTGACCAGACACTATTATCAACAACCTAGTGTAGGAGAGAATAAACCAGATCCCAGCAGAGGAAGAAATGAGGAAGAAGCGCTGGAAGTGGATAGGACACACATTGAAGAAAGCACCCAACTGCGTGACAAGGCAAACCCTCACATGGAATCCTCGAGGCCAAAGGAAAAGAGGAATACCAGAGAACAGATTACGTCGATAAATGGAGACAGACATGAGGAGAATGAACAAAAGTTGAACAGAAATGGAAAGGAAGGCCGACGATATAGTTGGTTGTAGAATGCTGGTCGGCGGCCTATGCTCCATTGGGAGTAACAGGCGTAAGTATGTAAGTAATTTAACTGATCAAGTCCTTGAACTTTAATGACTATAAAATCGCCTTGAAATTTCCCATCTTATTTTCAAGATCATTTGATAGTAATCCCGAGATTTTGATTGGATTCAGAAGTTCTTATACATTAAAGATTCACATTGATACCAGATTGAAAAACAAAAATAAACAGCTATTGAATACATAACAGTTTCAGTCTTCTGAATAGCTTATTAGTAATATCTCAAATTTAGATCCCACAGAAAGCATTAGTTACCTTATGACTAAAGAAATGTCATATCGATGAGCAGTAAAACAATATGAAACTCATAGCATGAAGGATTCCCTACTACCTGACTCCTATCGTCTAAATTTGATGTGCTTCTATACACTGAGGCATTCAAAACATTAATAAACTAGACATAGCCTATTCAGTATATGATTGAAGTAATCATATTTATTAGGCACAAGTGAGATTACTAATATCAGTTTTATCCTCATATACACCATATTTCTTCAACAGTCATATGGAAATCAACACTAGCCATGAAATTTTAAAGTATTAGACATTATACATTTCCTGCAAACTGTTCAAAGTTGGCTGTTTTTTGTTTGTGTTCTTAATAGTGCAATCTAGTTTGCTTCATTATTTACTCAGTGGGAGAGAACAAACCAGATTCCAGTGGAGGAAGAAATCAGGAAGAAGCACTGGAATTGAACAGGACATACATTGAGGAAAGCACAAAATGCATCACAATACAAGCCCTCGATTGAAATCTTCAAGGCTAAATGTGAAAAGGAAAATCAAAGAACACGTTACATCGAGAAATGTAGACAAACATGAGAAAAATGAACAAGAATTGAATAGGACTAGAAAAGAAGGCCCAGTACAGAGTGGGTTGTAGAATACTGATCGGTGCCTTCTGCTCCATTGGGGGGGGGAACAGGCGTAAGTTAGTAACTAAGTGTTAAAGATAGCAATCGAAATGTATTTTAACGAATTATATTTTATAATAATAAATTGTAACTAAAAGTACAATATTGATTTATTGAATTATTACATAATCTTAGTTACTTATTGTTCATTTTCACCTGTTATTCAGTGTTATATTTAAATCATATTAAGTAATTATTTTGGGGTAGTGGTGATGATGATGGTGGTGGTGTTTGATTATTTTATAACAGTGATTACTTTTTCCAATTAATTTAATTAAATGCTATTTGACTTGAAAAACACATTAATGTTAAAGAATTAAAAGTATCCTGTTTGAATATGATTTACTATATACATTCTTTAGTTTACATATCGAGAATATTCTGTAATAAGCTTTTTAGATGATGATGTAATTGTAAAGTTTACATAGAAGAAATGTACTGGGAAATTTCATTTTTTTTCAAAAAATATTTGGCTTAAAAATCTGGTGCGAAACTATAATTTATGGATAAACCAATCAGATTTAGGATAACAGGTCTTTGATTTGGGCGAGAAATTCACTTACCCATTTGGCTAAATAGCGTTTTGGCATTTTAGCCTGATGTCTGTTCGTGATGAAAAACCGTAAATCTAATTACTAGCTCTAACCATCAACTGTGAATCATGATCCTTATTCTTCAAACAGATTTACAATATTCATTTAGGTCTAGTAAGCAGATAGACACTCTCAAGATCACTACAGGGTCACTCAAAGTTCGTCCATAAATTATAGTCTCACTGAATCTGGATTGATTTATGCTGTTAAAGAGTCCTGAAACAAGACAAAACAACTATTCACGACTCATTAGATTTTAATGGATATGTGGCTAAAGTTAGTTTATAAAGACTAACAACTAAAAATTCAATTGATCTTTACAATATTGGCTGTAAGACAGTAATAACTCAGTATAATTAGATATTCTATATCAAAGAGGTCTAAGAATGTTCCATTATTGATTAAATTATAATAAACAATGGAAACAGTACATCTATAATTGTCTTATGTTGATTTGATATAGTTGGTAGGAGTTTGACAAAACCATGTTGTTTCTGAAGTTTCCATATTAAGCCTATAAGAATTGCGTAATATATATAGTGAAATAAAGTGTGTAAAAATCAAATATACGATTACATTCAGCAGATACACATCAAGTTATTTCTGGTTATCAATAATCGTCTAAATTGGATTGAATGATGACTTCGACGAAATTTAATAATCTTTAAAACCCGTTACTGATAGATATATGTCAAATTTAAGTCTCGATGGCGGGAACGTGGTTTCACACTGCTGAGGAGTCCTGTACTAGGACGAAATGTCCATTCAGTGTTTCCGGGTTTTGCATGGTATCCTACCTTTAATTTACTCATGAATTTAATTATTAAAATTACTACAATCTCTATAAATCTCCATTCTAATAAGCCTTTCAGTAGATAGTATGACATTTCTACTTATGTACCCAATACAAATACATTAGATTCATTTGAAAAGGTCCTATAAAAACTTGATAACTGTCTTGACAAAGTTATTTTACTACAAAATCATTAAGTTTTGATGTAGATCATGAACCGATTGATGTTAGACCACCATTAAAACCCTGGAAACATTGAACGGCCGTTTCGTCCTGTTGTGGGACTCTTTAGCAGTGCTCATCCACGTACCCGCTCGTGGGATTCAAACCCAGGGCCTTCAGTCTTGCTTAATCTACTGGACCACTGAGTCGGCATCCAATGGTGTTCGTGTCTAACATCAACCAGTCCACAAAATCGCGCGACCATCTTCCATTGTACTGAGGTAGAGATACCTGTCTCTACCCGACACGGATTACTTCCACTGACCACGGCTTCTCACTAGAATTCCGAGAATTCCCTCACCAATCTATTCATTAATGAGCACATGTTAATTATCAGTTTAAAGGTTGTGGAGATCAATAAGTTTTGATTGAGATCATCATTGTTATAATGCGAGTTATAAATCTAAAAAGAAGAACAATTGGTTATTATTTTCTTGTTCACAACTAAGAACATTGTCTCCTTTTTATGTATATTATTAAAATTATCTAATAAAAGAATCACATCAATTACATTTATCATATTTAACTTATATGTTGTCAACTTAATTCCACACCACCCACTCCCAAACCAACCACCGACGATTTCATTGCATATATAATTAATTTTTCTTAGGTTTTTTTATTTTTTGCTTATTTTTTAATTTTTTAATACGAAATCATTTGACAAGTGAATTTACAACTAGATTGTTCGTGCTTAATTACAGAGATTAATCATACTTCTTCATTTCAATAGTACAAATTCTATAATGTTAATTTCGATATAAATATATAAAACAGAAATTTAATAACGGAAGTATATTGTCAACAATTTGAATTGGTAAAAAAAGACAATTCAAGTAAAAGAGTATAGATAATTGAAAACATAAAAAAAAATCTAGTATCCATGTTTCGTTGATGTATATCTATGCAGGTATACCCAACTGATGAGTCTCAAATAGGACGAAATTCGCGTCAAACTGGATTTCACTGTTATCCACCATCCATCTATGCTTATCATACATGTGAATTAAAGCAATATCGAGGCAATTCGTACAGGATGCATACATGCCAATAAAGGATTGATCAATTGAAGTACTAAATCTCAATGGGAAGATTCAAGTAAAACAACACCAAGTGAATTAATACACTAAAATAAATGAAGAAAAAAAAACGGATTAAATAAACACCCAAATATATGTTTTACTTTTGTAAAAATACGCATATTATATAGTGGAATAAAAAGTTTACTAACAGCTGTTATTCTATGAAGCCAGATTCGAAAAGGAATCATTCTAGGAGATGTCGTATAATTTCTCTGTTATTCAAGTAACATGTGTTAAGCGAGTAAAGCAAAAAAACATTCGTGAACACAAATTTTTGAAAAACTTCATCATTTACCATTGAAAATAGAACAGGCTAATAGCAAAGTTTGAAAGTCGAATCCATGAGTCAATTTAAGCTAGATCTCCATGGGAAATCTGGAAGCACTGGACGACCCTTTCGGCCTAGTGTGGGACTCCTCAGCAGCACTGTCCATCCAACTCTGTCCTGGGCAATCTTTTCCAGTTGTTATTCATCCTTTTCATATATGATTCTATTTCCCGACTAATGTGTTTTTTGGTCTTCCTCTTTAAAGCTTCCCTTCAGGATTCCATGCTAGGGCTTCCCTCGTGATGCAGTTTGATGATGTGCGTAATGTATGTCCTACCCACCGACTCCATCATCTTTTCCTAATTTCCTCTTCAGCTGGAAGTTGGTTTGTTCACTCCCATTGAAGGCTGTTGCTGATGGTATCCGGTTAATGGATGTTGAGTATCTTGCGTAGACAACTGTTTATAAATACTTGTACCTTTTGATGGTAGTTGTTGTAGTTCTCCACGTTTCAGCTCCGTACAATAGAAATGACTGTCTTGACGTTTGTATTGAAGATTGTGACTTTGATATTGGTTGAAAGTTGTTTTGAGTTCCATAAGTTCTTCAAATGTAGGAATTCAGCCCTTGCTTTGCCAAACCTCGCTTTAACGTCTACATCCTACCCTCCTTGTTCATCGATGATTCAGCTGACCAGATACGTGAAAGATTCCACCTGTTCCAGGGTTTCAGCATCAAGTGCGATTGGATTGGTGTTCTCTGTGTTGTATTTGAGGACGTTGGTTTTCCCCTTGTGTATATTGAGGCCTAATGATGCAGAGGCTGGTGCTACACGAGTTGTGTTCATCTGCATATGTTGGTGTGTATGCGATAGGAGGGCTATGTGATCTGCGAGGTTCAAATCGTCTAATTGTTTCTGAGATGTCCACTATATGCTGTGTTTTCCCTCAAATATCGAGGTCTTCATAATCCAATCAACCACTGAAAAAAGAGGAAGGGAGAGAGTAGACAGTCTTGTCTGATTCCGGTCTTTACTTGGAATGCATCTGTCAGCTGTCCTCCATACTCGACCTTGCACTCTAGTCCGTGGTGTGAGTTCCAGATGATGTTGACAACCTTCTTAGGAACTCCATAGTTTCGAAAACGTTCCCATAACATTCTCCAATTTACACTTTCAGTCGCCTTTTTGTAATCAATGAAGTTGATGTACAGTGACGAGTTCCACTCAACTGATTGTTTGACGATGACCCGTAGTATCGCAATTCGGTCTGTGCTTATATATATATATATATATATATATATATATATATATATATATTTACTGAGTAACAAAACATCAGAAAATCTAAATTTTTTACTCATCAGGATATCTACTTATATATTATTTTTGTTGATAACAATCTGCCCAATATTCAAGTTCTTCGAAATTTTCAAGTGAAACTTTGGTCATAATACCTACAGCATATAGATTGTTTACTGTAAACGTTTCAGTTAATTTCTACTGTTATTCGTTTTTACTTACTTACTTACTCCTGTTACTCGTCGTGGATGAGCATAAGTCGCTTACCAGCACTGTCCATCCAACCCTGTCCTAGGTAATCCTTTCCAATTGTTATTCATCCTTTACATATCTACTTCTATTTCCCTGAATGTAATATGTTGTTTGGCCTTCCTCTTTTCCGTTTCTCTTCATGATTTCACATAGTACGCTCTGGTCTCATGATGAAGTTTGGTGATTTCCGTGTAATATATATCCTATTCACATTCAACTAGTTTTTCTATTGCTTAAAAACAATATTAAATGAAAGGTAAATTAAAACTAGAATCCAGATTTCATTGAAAGTGAAAAACAGAAAGAATGATGAAAAGATATCATCAAATCATTGAAATGAAATATTAATTCAATATGAAGATAATAACACTAACGGAAACAAAAAAAACGAAACAAAACAAAATAAAAACAATAATTTATCAATAAATCAGGGTGTTTTTTTAAATAATGTCAGACCAAAAATGATAAATCGGTTAGATAAATTTTGACAACAATAGCTGTATAACTACCTCTCTCTCTCTCTCTCTATATATATATATATATATATATATATATATATATATATATATATATCCCTCTTTCTCTCCCTGTCTATATATAGGCTGCTAAAAAAATGTGAACGATAGAAAATTTTGTAAATATTATTTCTTATCATGATAGTACATGATCAAATGTATCATTTAATTACTTCAATTTATGAAGTTTGATAATTTACTTACTCGTGTTACCCCCCCCCCAAATGGAGCATAGGCCGCCGAACAGCATTCTCCAACACACTCTATACTGTGCCTTCTTTTTTTAGTTCTATACATCATCCAGAATATACAGGTGTTTATCAGCAATTGTCTACACAAAATACTTCGAATCCGTTGATCAGACACTTCCAGCAACAACCTGTTGTGGAAGAGAACAAACCAAATTCCGACGGAGGGAGAAATGAATCAGAAGCACCGAACGTGGATAGGACACACGTCGAGGAAAGCACCCAACTTCGCCACAAGGTAAGGACTCACTTGTAATCCTCAAGGCTAAATAAAGGAGAAGAGGTAGACCAAAGAACACATTACGTCAAGAAATGGAGATAGATATGAGGAGAATGAACAACAACTGTTACTTCCAATAGAGCATAAGCCATCAACCAACCTACTTTGCCCCGGGCCTTCCTTTTCAATTCTGTCCACTTTTTGTTAATTAACTCCGCCTGGAGTCTCTCAGAGGCTAGTGCCTGTCTGAAGCCCGGATAAATGAGAAGGGTTGAGCATAGGGTTAGCGAACCCATCCTGTAGAAAACTAACCCGCTAAAAAAACGATTACCAAAAAACATAATTCAAATATAATTCACTGTAATTGTAGACAACAGTAATTTGCCCATATCTTAATACATATGCACTTTTACACTTGAATAAATTACAGCTCATGCATACTTACTTACTTACGCCTGTTACTCCCAATGAAGCATAGGCCGCCGACCAGCATTCTACAACCAACTATATCGTCGGCCTTCCTTTCCATTTCTGTTCAACTTTTGTTCATTCTCCTCATGTCTGTCTCCATTTATCGACGTAATCTGTTCTCTGGTATTCCTCTTTTCCTTTGGCCTCGAGGATTCCATGTGAGGGTTTGCCTTGTCACGCAGTTGGGTGCTTTCTTCAATGTGTGTCCTATCCACTTCCAGCGCTTCTTCCTCATTTCTTCCTCTGCTGGGATCTGGTTTATTCTCTCCTACACTAGGTTGTTGATAATAGTGTCTGGTCAACGGATCTGAAGTATTTTGTGTAGACAATGCTTAATAAACACTTGTATCTTCTGGATGATGGCTTTCGTATTTCTCCAGGTTTTCGCCCCATATAGTAGAACTGTCTTGATATTTGTATTGAAAATTCTGACTTTGGTGTTGGTTGCCAATTGTTTTGAGTTGCAGATGTTCTTCAGTTGTAAATATGCTGGTCTTGCTTTGCCGATCCGCGCCCTCACATCTGCATCAGATCCACTGTGTTCATCAATGATGGTGTCCAGATATGTAAAGTATTTTACATCTCCCAAATCTTCTCCGTCAATTGTGATTGGATTGTTGTATGCTGTGTTGTATCAGAGAATCTTGCTTTTCTCTTTGTGTATGTTGAGACCTACTGCTGCTGCTACACTGGTCGTGTTCTCATGCATTTGTTGTTGCGTGCGAGATAGAAGAGCCAGATCATCTGCGAAGTCTAGATCATCCAGTCGCATTCTAGATGTCCACTGTATCCCGTGCTTCCCTTCAGATGTTGATGTCTTCATGATCCAGTCGATCACCAGGAGAAAGAGAAAGGGTGAGAATAAGCAACCTTGCCTGACACCGGTCTTTACCTCGAACAACTTTGTCAACTGTCCTCCATGCACGATTTTGCAGTTTAATCCATCGTAGGAATTTCGTATGATGTTGACTATCTTCTGAGGCACGCCGTAGTGTCGAAGAAGCTTCCATAGGGTGGTTCTGTCCACGCTGTCAAATTATTTTTCGTAGTCAATGAAGTTGATATAGAGTGATGAATTCCATTCAATGGATTGTTCCACAATGATCCGTAGAGTTGCGATTTGGTCTGTATACGATCGGTCCTTACGGAATCCTGCCTGTTGGTCTCGAAGTTGGGCGTCTACGGAGTCCTTCATCCTGTTGAAGACTTTTCCTGGTATTGAGAGAAGAGTGATTCCCCTGTAGTTGTCACAGTTGCTGAGATCGCCTTTCTTTGGTATTTTGACTAGAAGTCCTTCTTTCCAGTCTTTTGGTACCTGTTCCTCATCCCAGATCTTTCTGAAGAGAATGTGGAGTATCCTTGCAGTTACCGCTACGTCTGCTTTCAGTGTCTCTGCTGGAATGCTGTCTGGTCCTGCTGCTTTGCCACTCTTGATTTGTCTGATAGCCATGCTGATTTCTTTAATTGTTGGTGGGTCAACATCGATTGGGAGGTCCGTGGGTGCTGCTTCGATGTTGGGTGAGTTCAGTGGGGCAGGTCGATTCAAGAGTTCTTTGAAGTGTTCTACCCACCTGTTTCGTTGTTCTTCAATGTTGGTGATTATCTCGCCTTCCTTGTTTTTCACTGATCGTTCTGGTTTACGGTGATTTCCAGAGAGTTTCTTTGTTGTGTCATACAGTTGTCTCATGTTTCCTTCTCTGGCAGCCTTTTCGCCGTCACTGCTAAATCTTCCACATATTTACGTTTGTCAGTTCTGATGCTCCTCTTCACTTGCTTGTTTACTTCTGTGGATTCAGCCTGTGCCTTGAGTTTTTCTGCTCTTGTTCGGCTGGTATTGATTGTTGTTTTCTTGTTCCTCCTTTCTTCAATCTTATCCAGTGTATCAATCGTGATCCAATCCTTGTGGTGGTGCTTCTTTTGGCCCAGAACCTCATGACATGTTGAAGTGGTTGCCTCTTTTATCTCTTTCCAATTGCTCTCCGTAGTAGTTCCTTCTCCATTGAGTAGATCATGAAAGGCCTGGAACTTATTGCTGAGGGTTATCTTGAATTTATTGAGTTTGTAATTATCCCGAAGAAGAGCCGTATTAAACTTTTCCGCTGCGGTCCGCCCCGTTGTCCAGTGCTTCTTGAGTTTCGATTTCATCTTGGCGACCAGCAGATGATGATCTGATGCTATATCAGCTCCTTTCTTTGTTCTCACGTCCTCCATCGTCCTCCTGAACTTTTGTTGGTCGATTTGGTTTTGCGTAGTGTGATCCGGTGAAGACCATATGGTTTTATGTATGCGTTTATGTGGGAATATAATGCCGCCTATGACCAGTTTATTGAAGGCACATAGATTTGCAAATCTTTCACCATTTTTGTTCCTTTCTCCCAGTACATGTCGTCCCATGATGTCTTCATATCCGGTGTTGTCCATTCCAACCTTGGCATTTAAATATTCCATCAGAATGGTCAAGTTCATTGTTGGGCACTTCTCGATGATTGATTGCAGCCTATCGTAGAATTGATCTTTAGCGTCTTCATTGTAACTTCGCCTGTAGCACTCCTAGAGTTACTGCCGGTATCAAGCCCGGATAAAGGAGGAGGTTGGGCACGGATGGGGTTAACCACCCCATCCCATAGAAAATTAACTCGCTAAAAAAACGCTAACCAGAAAAAGTTATTCAAACCATTTAAAATCTGCCCTGGGAGTCAGAAGGTCTTCATTTAGAAGAATTATGACGCCTCATGATGAAAGCCGAGTTCCTTCGGAAGCCATGAGGACGATTCTTGTTCTAACAACCAGGTTAACAATTTTTATAGGTACATGGAACGTCCGGACAATGTGGGAGACCAGGAAGACCATTCAAATAGCAACGGAAATGGGATCCTTCACATACCTGTTAAGCATCGTCGATAAACAAGGAGGTTCAGATGCAGACGTAAAGGCGAGGATTGGCAAAGCAAGGGCTGAATTCCTACATTTGAAGAACTTATGGAACTCAAAACAACTTTCAACCAATATCAAAGTCACAATCTTCAATACAAACGTCAAGACAGTCATTTCTATTGTACGGAGCTGAAACGTGGAGAACTACAACAACTACCATCAAGAAGGTACAAGTATTTATAAACAGTTGTCTACGCAAGATACTCAACATCCATTAACCGGATACCATCAGCAACAGCCTTCAATGGGAGTGAACAAACCAACTTCCAGCTGAAGAGGAAATTAGGAAAAGATGATGGAGTCGGTGGGTAGGACATACATTACGCACATCATCAAACTGCATCACGAGGGAAGCCCTAACATGGAATCCTGAAGGGAAGCTTTAAAGAGGAAGACCAAAAAACACATTAGTCGGGAAATCGAAGCGGATATGAAAGGGATTAATAAGAACTGGAAAGAGCTGGAAAGGACTGTCCAGAACAGGGTTGGATGGAGAATGCTGGTGAGCGGTATATGCTCCTTCACGAGGAGTAACAGGGGAAAGTGAATAAGTAAGTCTTCATTGTAGTCGTTGGTAGGCGCGTAGCATTTGATGACGTTCATTGTATTGCCCTCTTTCTTTGTTTTGAAGGAGGATTTGATGATCCTTGGTCCGTGAGATCCCCATCATATAAGTGCATTTTGTGCTTGTTTGGACAGGATCAATGCAACTTCTTGTGTATATGGGGCATTTTCTTCTTCATGTCCGGAGTATAACAGCAGCTCCCCTGAAGCTAGTCGTTGTTGTCCAATTTGCATCCAATGTGTTTCACTGATCCCAAGCACCTCTAGGTTGTATCTCACTTCTGCAGCAATTTGGAAGACTTTTCTAGTCTCACACATTGTACGAGCATTCCATGTTGTTCTGGTTGTTAGAAGGAGAATCGTCCTCATGGCTTCCGAAGGAACTCGGCTTTCATCATGAGGCGTCATAATTCTTCTAAATGAAGACCTTCTGACTCCCAGGGCAGATTTTAAATGGTTTGAATAACTTTTTCTGGTTAGCGTTTTTTTAGCGAGTTAATTTTCTATGGGATGGGGTGGTTAACCCCATCCGTGCCCAACCTCCTCCTTTATCCGGGCTTGGGACCGGCAGTAACTTTAGGAGAGCTACAGGCGGAGTTGCAGCTCATGCATATGTATATCTTAATAGTTTAAATGTTAGTTTCAAAAGTTTTTTGACTAATTACTAGACGTTTATGTATATATGTGTATATTAGATTGTATTAGTTCACTAGTCAATGATTTAGTTCATCAACTCTTCTCTTATATCAGCTACTTCTTGGTCTTTAGGTTTCCTTAATGCATAATAAATAAGCAGATATAAACCATGTATTTTGGGTAAATCTTACTAACCAGTTATTTAGTGGCGCGGGATCTGACTCCAATTAGATCATGTGTTGATCGCTATTGAATGATCTCTATCGAAATATATATATTCTTGCATATAATTATCGACTTAACTCGAATTAGTGAATAACGGAATTAAAATATGAGGATGGATTTTGAATACATATACCATGTACACTCAATAATCCGGACAGACAGTCAGAGGGATGAATTAAATAAAGCGAAGAAAAGAGAGCGAAGCGAGACAGCGCGCAATGGAGAAGGCATGTGAACCAACTCCACTTAATCAAGTGTTAATCAATATTTATAACCAGATAAAAATAAGTTACACATATGCGAATAATAGGATAAGAAGTGTACACACATATGCACTTAAATAAAAGCAGTCAAGGTTGATAAATGAATAATTAACGAGGTCAAAATGTGAGTCAAGTTAAATGAGTAAATAGGCCTATCCAGAAGCTAGAATAAGTTATATGGGCTTAACGTAATAACCGACACTACATTACTTATTAACTATTATTGCAAAAACCTACTGTCGGAGAGAACAAACCAGATTCCAGTGGAGTAAGAAATCAGGAAGAAGCATTGGAAAGGAAAGTACCGAACTGCATCACAAGGCGATCCCTCACTTGTAAGAGAGGATAATTAAAGAACACATTATGGAGAGAAATAGAGATAGACATAAGAAGAATGAACAAGAATTGAATAGAGCTAGAAAGGAAGGCTCAGTACAGAGTGAGTTGAAGAATGCTGCTTGGCGACCTATGCACTATTAGGAGTAACAGGCGTAAGTAAGAAAGTAATATTTTTCTAATTAAGAATTATTGGTGTCTACACATGTAAACATTTCTCATTTACTGATTAAAGCTAAAATTGTGAGTAACAGATATTAACACAAACTATTAATCCATTTCATTATTCTTCCCATTTTTTATGAATATCACTATTATTATTATTATTATTATTATTATTATTATTATTATTATTATTATTATTATTATTATTATTATTATTATTATTATTATTATTACTATGATAGATACAAATATCTCCTTATCCTGTTAATGACTAGACAGGTATCCGAATAGCGTAATTCATTTATTGGTGTCTACAGTTGTGAATAAACAAATTTGAAATATTTCAATAAATGTAATTGAATAATACACTTTATACATATCAGACATATCCACTTAAACTAAGGGTAAATATATGTTCTTATCTTAAATGGATGAATATCAATAGCGATTTGGAAACTTGAATTCTTTTCTTAGACATTATCAATTTTAATTTCTATTGAAGATATCATTTACTATCATTTAGGTTGTACGATTTACTACTACTACTACTACTACTACTACTACTACTACTACTACTACTACTACTACTACTACTACTACTACTACTACTACTACTACTACTACTACTACTACTACTACTACTACTACTACTACTACTACTACTACTACTACTACTACTACTACTACTACTACTACTACTACTACTACTACTACTACTACTACTACTACTACTACTACTACTACTACTACTACTACTACTACTACTACTACTACTACTACTACTACTACTACTACTACTACTACTACTACTACTACTACTACTACTACTACTACTACTACTACTACTACTACTACTACTACTACTACTACTACTACTACTACTACTACTACTACTACTACTACTACTACTACTACTACTACTACTACTACTACTACTACTACTACTACTACTACTACTACTACTACTACTACTACTACTACTACTACTACTACTACTACTACTACTACTACTACTACTACTACTACTACTACTACTACTACTACTACTACTACTACTACTACTACTACTACTACTACTACTACTACTACTACTACTACTACTACTACTACTACTACTACTACTACTACTACTACTACTACTACTACTACTACTACTACTACTACTACTACTACTACTACTACTACTACTACTACTACTACTACTACTACTACTACTACTACTACTACTACTACTACTACTACTACTACTACTACTACTACTACTACTACTACTACTACTACTACTACTACTACTACTACTACTACTACTACTACTACTACTACTACTACTACTACTACTACTACTACTACTACTACTACTACTACTACTACTACTACTACT
This sequence comes from Schistosoma spindalis, assembly GCA_946903255.1. NCBI lineage: Eukaryota > Metazoa > Platyhelminthes > Trematoda > Strigeidida > Schistosomatidae > Schistosoma > Schistosoma spindalis. The sequence goes on along the minus strand of OX336416.1, from coordinate 36,459,358 downwards.
ACTACTACTACTACTACTACTACTACTACTACTACTACTACTACTACTACTACTACTACTACTACTACTACTACTACTACTACTACTACTACTACTACTACTACTACTACTACTACTACTACTACTACTACTACTACTACTACTACTACTACTACTACTACTACTACTACTACTACTACTACTACTACTACTACTACTACTACTACTACTACTACTACTACTACTACTACTACTACTACTACTACTACTACTACTACTACTACTACTACTACTACTACTACTACTAATAATAATAATAATAATAATAATAATAATAATAATAATAATAATAGTAATATTTATAATAATAATGTTTTTTCGTTGCCGTCTGTTTAATTACAAAGACGATGCTTAAACACAGAAGATATAAGATTGTAGTGATATTCACATTTTGTGGCTATTAATATAAGAATGGAGACTATCTACAAAATGAGTTTCTAGGTATTTAATACCATGGTTGGACTTGAGATTTTTAAATAAATTGAGCATTTGGTTGAGAATTAATTATAAATATATATTTTTGTGATATCATTATGAGTAGAAAAATTCTATTTCTGGTGTTTCGTAACTTAATGTAAATCGCCTCTTCAGAGGAAATAAATAACCGACACTAAATCAACACAAGTTTAAATAGCACAAATGATGGTGGGCGGACTATGCTCTTCCACTAGAAGTAACAGGCATAAGTAAGTAATTAAGTACTTAGTACAAAGGAAAGCAATGAAGCATATTTTTTGTATAATCAAAATCGTATTATGTTCGAATATGTTATTGGACATAAATATTCATCGTTAATCACACACGATTAGTCTTACTTCCATGGCATATTATTTTATCGTCGAATATATTTGAATCGTGAGGTTTGCAGAAATCGCCTCTTTTTTCTTCTAAAGAGCACAAGAGGAGAAAAGGGTATTAAGCATCTTGTTGGTACTTTAATTTCATAGCAATCAGATTCGTAATTGTTTATAAACGATTAGTGAGGACGTCTGATTCCAGATGGACCTAACTGATTCGATTAAAACAGATCTGAAACAAAATAAATTTAGATCAATATATGTACATGTGAAGGAATGGCAGTACAATAGTTTGGACAATTCATAGTGAGCAAGCATAAGTCTTTTGGAATTGTTTCGATTTCTGATCTAGTTAGTTTAATTGAGAAGCTTTGGCTTTCATTCCAAACATAATCATTAGCTTTAACTACACATAGAAGTGAGTATTTTTAAAAATTATATCACATGAATTAAGTCGCTACATTCTAATAACCTCGTTTATAATTGATTATCTTTCCAAGTTTTATTAGCTCTATGTATTGCGGTCCTTGCGTTAACTGTAATTTTCTCTCAATCTGTTACGTATGAATTGATAGGTTAAATTTATGTCCTAATCTGAATACTACGGTTCTAGAAAGCCTCTAGCATTCTTGGAAATTTCTCATCATAGAATTTTCTCATTCTTTAAATGCAAATAAATATTCCTAGTTATCTGTATATACTGATAAAGGTGGTAGCGTATTCTGCCTTTTCACTCAATAATCTCTTTACATGTACACGTACATAAAAATGATATTTGATATGGTATGTCTCTTAGATGATGTAATTTAAACTTTTCTGTTTCATGCCTCCAAATTTTCTGGTACGTCCACTCTCCATCTCGAAATGCTCTCACATGGCTACGCGTATACAGCCTCTGCCAGGGAAGTCGGCGCCCTGCTTGAATATTTAAGGTACCTGTTCCCATCATCAAGATATTTCAACAAGTTATCTGTTTTCTTGTTTGTTTTAACACATCATTATGTTTATTGTGCGCACAACCTATTGAAACACGTTTATGAAATGTTCACGACATTCCGATTTACAAGTTCCAAGAAGGTACAAATAGTGATCTCATGGTGGCTGGCAATACGCATTAAAAAAAACGAACATTATTCATAGACGGAATACACACATTGAAACATTAAATAAGAAAGATTAGTTCAGCGAAGAGTCCTCTTTTCGGCGAATTCATTTTCAAAGCTGTACAATCGCAAATATATATACTTATTTTTAAAGGATGATAATAGTATTGATAATAAACTCGTTATACGTGATGACAGTGAGGTTAAATAAACAAAAGTATTAAAAATTTTTTTTAAAAAAGGAAAGTTTGATAATCGTTTGATTGTTAATAGCTTGTGGTGGTCGGTGTTCGATATATTCCTTAAACTCCGTATACAGTTCGTCTCGGTAACCGTCACCAAATAACGCTCCAACGGTATATTAATCAGAAGGCGAATACAAAGTGTTAGTTACGTTTATTATAGGACCACACACAGATATCCCAAATTACAGATGCGTTAAGCAAGCATGAAATAGTTGTGCCGAAAGGCAAACAGGCAAGCGAGCGGGCGAGAGGGAGCAAGGGCAAGAGCGAGCGATCGAGCGAGTAATGAATATGAATAACATGGACATATATATACATATTGAAATGAAGGAATCATCGAGTAAATTAAGCGGTTAATAGTAAAGCTAGTAGCGTGAATAAATGCGTAAGCAGTAAGGCTTGCCGAGCATACATATTCATACAAGGATAACAATAATAAAGGTACATACATTCGCAACAGTAATAAGGATACAATAAGTTATTATAGTGCAGGTGACTTTGTCCGTTTAATAAGTTAATAAAAGGGCTTAACCGAATTAGGTGAGAGCAAACTCAATTGAACGTGAGTTGCTATAAGCTTAAGTATTCATCAAAAGATAGATAGGGAAATTATCGTTGGGATAGGATGGCTCAGCATGATAAGATAAAATGTTGAAATTGAGATTAAATGTAATAAGGAGGATCGTAGATAGAGAAATAAACCAGTTGGAGGTAGAAGATTTAAGGGGAAAGTGGAAGGTGAAGCAGATGGCTGTAAAGGAACAAGAGAAAAATTTTGAATACATTAAGACCGAGATAGAAGAAGAGGTTGTACCAGTCTCTTTTGTACACATAATTCTGGTTTTTCCAGATGTATGGTTATTGGTTCGGCGATGCAAAGAAGATGCAGTCTAATTGTATTTGGGAGACTTCTACTTACCTTGTAGATGACTTTGAACGCAGAGTCTGTCTTGATTGAGTGAATATCGAAGGATACCCGTTTTTGATAAGTATCTCTTCTAAAGGGCTCATTTCTTCATCTGTGACTTCGGGGCTACAGATTCTTCGTATTCTTGTAGCGAGTGTTATTATTAAGTTTCTTTTTCGGCTGACGGGAACGCAGCTGTGGAAACTTGATAGTTGGCCATTCCACATGGGTTTCCTGTAGGTAGATCTTTTTAAAGTACCGTCTTGCTTTCTTGTCATTTCCACATCGAGAAAGTGAATATTTTGTTTGTTTTCAACTTCAAGTGTGAATTTTATTGATGGGTAACTATTATTAAATATATTTAGGAGATGACTTAAGTCACATTTATTGTCACAAATGATAAAGATGTCGTCCACGTACCTTTTATACAAGTGGAGGTTTTCTATAATGGTTTTGAGTGGGTTGTTTTCTAAACTGGCCATGAAGCAATCTGCCAGTAATGGACCAAGTGGGGAACCCATTGCTATACCATCCTTCTGTCTATAAATTCCATCGTTGAATGTGAACTGTACATTTCCGAACTACTAACATATAACCGACGAAATTGAGAGGACGAAAAGCGAATGTCTGGTGCTTTAACTAGTTTTGTGAATATGGAGGATCCTCTTAGGGGAGTTGGAAAACCCTGATTTGAAACTAATGGTGCACATAGTCCCCAGAATCCCAAGGAAACCAATGGCGTATGGGCCTATTTTTGGTCCTCGACTGCTATGGGAATGCATCTCCTTACGTCGCTCCACTGCCTTATGGATTAGTCCTTTAGGTTGAAGGCTCTGGGTGTGGCCCCTTAAGCAAACCACCTGTTTCGGTTTATGCACTCAAGCAGTACCCCATCCCTTACACAAATCAAAGGATTTATGTGGCGCATATCTATTTAGTACCTGTGTACCAATGCTTATGTGTTGAAATAAATAGATAAACAAATTTCCCTTTCATATTCCAATGAATAATTGCATGTCTTAGATACTTGAATGTTTTCTTTCCATATGAAATGTACTACATAATTCATGATATTCATTTATTTATCATCATAAATAAAAGTGTAATTTACATTATTCCAATTGATTGATCACTAGGTGGTGGTCGATGTCATGTGTGTCAAGTCCTTATTAGTGAAGATCGGATGCTATCGACCAAGTTGCGATGTGGCCACCAGTCTAGGTGACTCGACACTGCGTGAATTATGTTGAGATTAGATGGTGGCTGGAGGTAGTCGACAGGAAACCCTGGACCCTTCGTTGTTATTTAGGGCTACCATTGATTAGTCTCTTGATGGTCATATATACATCTTGTATGGATTACCTCTATATTTGACATTCCATATTTTTAGGTTTAAAATAAATCACAAATAGACATTAGATAATTTTTTTAGAATAGATTTTTATGTCTTCTATAAATTTCCTTCTGATTTCATCTATAACAGTAGGTAGTTGTGTTGGGATGAATTCTGAGAACTACAATGGGACCTCCAGAAGCTTGAAAGGAGCTGAAAAGTTTCCATCCAATTGGAATGTGATGGAGCTTTCTAGAATATCAATGTGGTATACTATTATTGGTGAGTAGTAATAATATGCCTCTTTGTCAATTGGTTAAATTATAATGTTGATATAATAAACGCTAATATCTATAAATACCCATGGTTTTCTGTACATTTTTATTCTTAGCCAACAAGTACATCTCCAGTATTCTTCTGTCTTCTGGATGAACTCAATTCATAATGCTAATTAAGTGAAATGTTGAATATGAGAGTAAAGTGTTCTAAATTTTTTAATCAATCAAAACATTTCTGGAACCATATTAAAATGTTAGCAGAAATTGAAATATTGAATTCAAGTGAGTTAGGGTTCTGTAAAGATTATGGAATTTTCATGAATTTATCTTGGATAAATCTCCACTGAACACCTGGAAATACTGAATGGTCATTTCGCAGTTGTGTACATACACGACCTCACAACCACGAACCGAACACAAGATCATTGGTTCCACTCTGAAACACGAAGTCAAAATCTATTAGTGTACATGTCTAAATTTAATCGATTCATGATATGGCGCGACTATCTTTAATGGCTTGAGCGCTCGAAACTAAAGAATACGGGTTCGTGAATGTACGCTGCTTACGATTCCCATACTTTGATGAAACAGCTTTTCATTGCTTCCAACTTTTCAATAGTGGCTTAACTAAGGTCAATGAGTGATTTGACATATAGAAAACTGTTATAAGTCTTCTAACCTCATGTAGATAAGATAATAATGCAGTTTATCATAGTTTCTAACCAGTAATACAGATTCCTGGGGGGCTATATATAAACAGTGTGGAAATGAAAAAAATGTGACAATATTATCAATTAGTGCAACAGCCAACATCACCTACTCATTAAAATCTATTTACAGCAAGTTAAAATCAATGAAACAAACCCAGAGTAGGCTCAATCTTAAGCACTCATAACTACTTTACTGATGTGAACTCTTAGTGATCGTAGCTTCTAGACATTCTTTATATTTACGAATCATAATAAAATTAAATACTTAATTTCTTAATCTTTATATATTTTTAACCTTATATATGTACTTCTCAACTCCACCTGAAGCTTTTCTAGGTTACTACTGGTTTCAAGCCCGACAAAAGGAGGAGGATTGGGCATGGGGTCAGCATCCCGATCTCATAGAAAACAATCTTATTAAAAATTTGTAGCCTATGCTCCTCCCACGAGGAGTAACAGGCGTAAGTAAGTAATTCATTTTTGGATGCAACAATTGAAGTAAAAAAGTGAGTAGTTTTATGCCTTAAATTGGTCTAAGAAAAAATCGATGACCAAACTAGAACAAACTATTACTGCCATTCAGTTAAGGAGTGAATAACACTGAGGCACGAAACGTCAGAAAATTTAATTTTTTCTACACATTAGGATATCCCATATATATAATTCCTTGATTATTGTTAATCTACCGAGTGCTCAATAAATTTGAATCTATTAATTCAAACTTTCACATTGATACTTTAGTGACTCCAGTTATATCGTATGAATGATTTTTATTAAAATATACATATCGACAATTTTTGTATAAAATTATCGACTTAACTCGAGTTAGTGAATAACAGAGTTGAACAAGTCAAATATGAGAATGAATGTTTAGATACGTATATTTGGTACACTCATTGATATGGGCAGGCAATCAGAGGGACGAATAGAAGGAAACGAACAGAAGAGAATGAAGCGAAACGACGCTCAGTGGAGAAAGCGTATGAGCCAATTCCATTCAGTCAAGCGTTAATCAGTAATTATAGCCAGATAAAAATAAGTTACAGATATGTGATGAGTAAGACAAAAAGTGTACACACATATGCTCAAATAAAAACAGTGAAGATTGACAAATGAATAATTAACGAGGTTAAAATGTGACTCATATTAAATGAGTAAATTGGCCAATCCAGAAACTAGAATAAGTTATATGGCCTTAATATAGTAACCGACACTAAAAAACTTATTAACTATTATTATAATTTTACCATTCAACCATGAATATGTAGTAGGCGTCGATTATGATCGCCACTACAGGAAGACTACGTGCCAGTTACCAAGTTAGACCCCTCCTCAGGCCAAATATCAGAAGACAGCTGAAGGTTGTAGTTAAGGTGTATTTATTAGTGATCTCATGGTACCGAAATAATACCGAGATCATGCCAAAATGTACAAGCGAGACTACCGAGTGTACGAGAGTTCGTGCAAGGTCACAAACAAAGGAAGAGAATGTTTTCTTTTGTTACACTTAAACAAACAGAAACAGTAAAACAACTACTGGTACAATTGGTTATAATAATAATTGTTTTCACTATACCAATCACGTTCTCTTCATAAAAGTACGTCACTACAAGTATTTAAACAATAACTCAATAAGATTTCCAATAGAATTTGATACGAAATCAAAAGTTACAATGAATAAATACACTTAACTATTCATCTTAGTCATAATTTCAATTCAGTTATGACAATAAACAAGATAGATCGATTCAGTGATAAGTTATATATAAATATCTTTATGTTTCTAACTGATAATCAGTAATATGTTTGTAAACCATAATAATGGTCTGCTAATTATAGTAACAACTCCTCCTGGAGCCCCTCAGGAGCTACTACCGGTCCCAAGCCTGCATAAAGGAGGAGGATTGGGCATGGGGTTATCGATCCCATCCCGTAGAAAACTAACTCGCTAAAAAAACGCTAACCAGAACTATAGTAACATTGTAGTCATATAATTAAAATGATGTGAAGAAATTTTAATTTTCTGTCGTGAGACTATAGTTTATAAGATAATAGGTCTTGGATTTTGGCGCGAAATTCACTCATCCATTTGGATAAATAGAGTTTTTGGCATTATAACTGATATCAGTTCGTAATGAAAACTCTAAATCTAATTCCTAACCTTAATCAATAATTGTAAATCATAATTCTAATTTCTCATACAGGTTTATAACTCTCATTTGATCCTAGTTATTAGGTGGACACTCTCAACGTCAATCTAGTGTCACTCAAAGATCGTTCATGAATTAGAGTCTTATCATTCGTACAACAACGACAACATCTTTTCTGAACCATTTTACTTTTACTATTGTTGCACTTGTATGAGCATATATATATATATATATATATATATATATATATATATATATATATATATATATATATATATATATATATATATATATATATATATATATATATATATATATATATATATATATATATATATATATACATTTTAATCCTGTTCATTGATTCGCTCGCTCACTTGCTCTTTGGCACTCGCATATCATTTTTGCTTCGTGTGCCTGTGGTTTTGATGATCTGTGTGTGTGATTCAATAATAAACGTAATTAATGCTTTGTATTCATCTTCTCATTTATACGCCGTTGGGCGTTATCTAGTAACGGCTATCTGGACGAGTAGTATACGAAGTTTAAGAATTATGTGAAATACAGATCGCCACAGTGTATTGTTACTTAACATAATAAAATGTTAGTAATAATATGAAAACAGCTTTAAATCGGTCAAGTATATAAGTTTAATAAAGAGAGTGAAAGGGTAATGACCCGGGTTCGAGATGCAGGTACATCTAGCTGAGAAGTCCCAAAAAGGACGAAACGCGCGTCATGGATCCCACTGCTAGCCACTATCCATCTTTACTTAAAAAGCTTGTGACTTAAATATATATCGAGGCAATCCACATAGGATGCACATATGCCAACATGGGACTAATCAATTGCAGTCCTAAATAACAATGGGAAGATTCAAATAAAACAACACCAAGTGAATTTTAAAGTGTAATGACTTTTAGAAACTAAAGGATAATATCATAAAAAGGTTGACTAAATATAATGTATAGGTTTTCTTCACCTAATAATAAAGGTTTCAGTTAGCACAATATGTTTAACAAATATTTATTTCGATAGAACAATGACAAGACTGAGTTGATCTGAAAAAATATGATGTATTTGAACTATATACATTTCGAATCATCTGGTCTCACACATATACTTGTCAGGGCGTTTTTATATGACAATTAACAAAGGTCAATTAAATGAAAGTTCAAGTGAAAAAAGGTTATAAAGGGGAGAGAAACAATTTTACATTGTATAGAAAGATCAAGAAATTGTCGTGTAATCTTAGGCCATAGAATGACTTAGGGATTACCAGGGTAAATTTAAGGTTATGACAAATTGTTTTTGTACACGTAAGGGAGGAGGGATTAAATTTACGAATATTCAAGGCTTCAATAAACCTGAGAATTCGTCCTTGACAATTTCTATATAACGTTTTAAAAGTTGTATTAATGCCCAATCTCGCTTATATGTTTCTCTATGAACATTCTTTTCTACCTCCCACGTTGACACTAATTGGTTTTGAAGCAACCATGTTCAATAACCTTTAATAGCATTGTTCGATTACACACATGTGTCCACACAAACATGTAAATTGGTAAATGTCTATTTATTTACCTTCTAGATTATGTTAAACACTGAATTTGTTCCAATATGTAATCGTCAAATTTGTCCGTTTTTAAGTGAATATTCAATGTAGCAAGACATGAATATTAAAAAACCATATTACTTGTAAATAAAACGGATAAAGTGAAAATATTCAGTAACAAACAGGTATCGCGCGAGCGGGATCATGGATGTGAACTGCTGAGGAGTCTCACGATTGGACGAAACGGTCGTTCAGTGCTTCCAGGTTTTCAATGGCGGTGTAACATCAAGCAGTTCGCGATGTCAATCAAAAGCTTCACAATCTCCACAGCATCTATACTGCGAGTAACATAACATAAACAACAGATGAAAATAGAATAATTTTGTCTGACTTTGTAATGTTAAGACATGAGTAATAGGGAGTAAACACTACAACCACACTATCACAGCTAATCAATAACACCGACACCACCGCCACGTCACATTCTCACTCCGTTCAGTGTCACATTGAGACTTCGTCAATTCCCTTACACGCACCAGTGATCGTCCTCTTCTAACTCTGCCTAGAGTCCCTCCGGGGGCTACTGCCAGTCCCGGGCCCCGATATAAACTCTACCCTGGGAGTCAGAAGGTCTTCATTTGGAAGAGTTATGACGCCTCATGATGAAAGCCGAGTTCCTTCGGAAGTCACGAGGCCGATGCCCCTTCTGACAACCAGAGCAACCATTTATTTAGGTACATGAAATGCTCGTGTGAGACTGGGAGAGTCTTCCAAATCGCTGCAATAGATAGTATTTTTTCAGATTTCCGAAATATTTTACACTGAAATAATAAAATTTTCAATGGTTGAGATCATGAGTCAATTAAAGCTAGACCACCATGGAAAAGCTGGAAACACTGGACGGCCGTCTCATCCATAGTCGTCTAGCCTCAATTGCCTCATGATCTCAACCATTATAATTACTATAATATCCACAAAACCCTTCTGATAATAAATTTTTCCAAAAATATTTCATAGGACTATGATTAGTCTTTGCTTATGATGTTTGTGATATAAGGCAATAACGAGACAATATGCACAGTGTGCACATATGCCAGTAAGAGACTGATCAATTGCAGTCCTAAACATCAATGAGAAGATTCAAGTAAACAATACCAAGTGAATTAATCAAAATAGTTCTGAAATCTTTTTTGGCTTCTAGAAACACTGTCACAGGGATCATTTGTAACTCCTGACAAACTGTTTATTTGATAAATAAGTATCAGCAACTTAATTAGGCTTGAAAGTAGGAAGAAAATCTCGAGAATGTCTTACAACTATCAAATGTAACTCTTCTTGTTTCTACAACGACTGCATGATCTAAAGCATCAATACTTTCGTCTTGAGATGATGGAGAAGATTTGTAGCTCAGGTGGATGATTTTGATGGAGTTTTGTTCATCCACCTGAGCTACAAATCTTCTCCACCATCTCAAAATCATATGAGCGTAATACACTTCTCGTTGTTCGAAAATGGTAGAATTTCGCTAAAAGGAAGGCATCCACTCGAGAACAAATGTATTTTCTCCATGAGTGTCTTCGGAAGCATGTTCTAGCAACAGGTTTAAGATATAGACCTCCAATCAACTGCCCATTAGGATGAAGAATAGCTGAGCAAAGTGGAAGAAAAATGGTACACCTAATGATAACGGATGCACACTACAGGATCCGCAAACACCAACACGTCATAGAGGATCAAAAGATGAAGCTAAAAAGGACACTTACGTCAGAACATTTGGAAATCTTGACAACAGCCATCGAGATATCATGCAAACGACACAGAGAACAAACACGACTAAACTATCCAGCTCAAAGAACAAAACTCCATCAAAATATTTTCATCAAACAATGATCACAGTTATGCATTACCTACTTCATTTTATTATCTGGTGTACAATAAAATCCAATCCAATTTTGTTCATTATTTCTTTTTGTTTATAAAAATTATTGGTAGTAAATTTGTCTTTTAAATAATTAAAAACTATGAATAGGATGTATTAAAATGGGATTTCTCAAGGTGTACTAAGGTGCCAAGATTATTTCTTAAACGATCTATTAAATAATATTGCTGTTATGACTTCAAGTTAGGCTAATTATCATGTGACTTATTCGCTGATAGGGATACGACTTATACAATCTTAGCACTATGTCAAACCAATAACGTTCGATCGGTATGAGCAGCCTAAAGTCCTTACTTATCCTTCCAGTTTAGTTCAGAACGTCAAGAACAGTTTCCACTATGTGAATCATTTATTTCAAACATACTTGGTTTACATACACGCCAAATAGAACGCATCACTCTGTAAAAAAATAGGATATAACATTTATACAAGATCAAGCCAAAAAGTGGCTGTGAACGTGGGAGACTGTAATTAATAAACTGAATATGACTTGAGAACAGTAAATCGTATAGTAATGGGTTCGAATCGCTGCGTACTTCTGTGGAGTCACACACTAGGAGAAAACTACCGTCCAGTGCTTCCAGATTTTCCATGGTGGTCTATCTTCAGTTGACTCATGAACTCTATTATTGAAATTACTATGATATCCACAAAAACCGCTTCCTGTTAATATTTCATAAATGTTAGCTTATTTTCGATTTCTAGTTTGTTAAGGATTGTTCTAATAAGGTTCTAATAAGGACTATATTCCAGTAGTCTAAGTATATATATATATATATATATATATATATATATATAATTTATGGGCGAACCAATGAGGTATAAGATAATAGTTCTTAGATTTTGGCGCGAAATTCACTCATCCATTTGGATAAATAGAGTTTTTGGCATTATAACTGATATCAGTTCGTAATGAAAACTCTAAATCTAATTCCTAACCTTAATCAATAATTGTAAATCATAATTCTAATTTCTCATACAGGTTTATAACTCTCATTTGATCCTAGTTATTAGGTGGACACTTCCAATGTCAGTGTGGCGTCGTTCAATAGTCGTCCATAAATACTGTTATCAATCACATGAATAATATATATCTTTTTATTAATTAACTAAGGGTTAATATCTATCATGGAAATCAATGTAAATAGCTTTCTTGATAAGCTAGAAGTAGTTTCATCTATATTTAACTCGACTTTTATTTTAGTCTCAATATAATTTAAGCCTAATTTATATTGAACTAATGAACATGCAACAAAATGGAAACCATTCATCATTTATTCTACTAAAGATTTCTTAAACACATTATAATAATATCATATATCTATATCTATATAGATATGCATCCGTTGTCAAATGAATATTACCTTTTATAAATATACAGATATCCATTTTTCATTAGAATCGACCTAATTTCCATTAAATAGTAAAACTTCTATTCACGACATCCGTTTGTTTCCTTTTCTTTTCTTTTTTTAGTTTATTCTCTCACAAGGAGTAAAAAGAAAAAAACAAACGAAAGAAACAAAAACATTATATATATATATATATATACCGGTTTTCGTTTTAAGGGGAAAAATATTTAGGTCATTTTATAATTTGACAGATTTTCTTTTTTTTTCTCCCTCTTCGTATCTTTAAAATAAAACCCCAAAAAATTTGGTAGGGAAAACTATTTTTCTTTTTTTAAAAGAAAAAAGGAAATGCAAGAAAAGCAACAGTTCCAAACTGAAATAATGATTACCAGTTTTACTAGTTTGGGTCATAACTATGGAAACGTTGTCGTCTTCTTTTTTTCTTTTTTTACCTTTTTTATTATTTTTTTATTTATTTGAAAATTGATTAAGGAGCCAATTTTCTTTTTTTTGTCTTTTACAATGACCTGAGTCAAATGCGTCCAATACATTTATCATTTATAAAATCACCTAATGAATTTGACTAATGGGTATACTTGAATCATTTGTCAATATGATTAATAATTACTGTTCTCTTAAAAAAATAATTTACAGAATTGAAGTACAGGAATGTTCTTTTTTTGTGTGTGTTTGTTTCTAAGACGTTTTCTTCTTTTTTTAGTAACTAACCGTTAAGTTATGTAACAGTGATTATGATGTAAATCTCTTATTGTGTACAGCTTAACTAGATCATAAATAGGATGAGTCTGTAAACTAAGCAAAAAGAAAGAGGGGTTTTTTGTTTGATGGATATTATAGTGATTTCAATAGTTGAGTTCATGAGTCAATTAAAGCTAGACCATCATGGACAATCTGGCAGCATTAGACAGTTGTTATATCTTAGTATGGGACCCCCCAGCAAGATAAGTTCTAGGTTCGAATCTCATGAGAAGGGGATTGTGGATGCTCACTGCTGAGAACGGAAAAGCCGTGGTGTACTTTCAGGTTTTCCATGATATTCTAGCTTCAATTACATTTATAATTGTATATGTTGATAAGTCTTGTTAGTTTGAACGCTTTATTCGGCTCCCAAGTTATTCTGGTAACCCTCAAGCTAGAACTACGCAGCGACCTGAACACGAGAGAAAAGGCGCAAAGTAAGCGGAAAGAACTTTTTTCCAAAGATTCATTTTTGTACAAAAAAACACAGGTATTTATAGATTAATAGCATTTGTCAAATCAACATTATATTTTGGCTAATCCGCTAAGAGACGTATTATGCTACTGACCAATAGTAGCCTACCAAGTTGATATTCTAGAAAGCTCCCTCATGCTCTGATTGGCTGGATATCTTCGGCTCCTTTAGGGCCTCCGGAGGCTCCGTTGTAGTTCTCGGAAGCCGACTTAACTTTAAAATAATTTCAATGTTTCGTCCATCAAACTGGTTTGGAATTCTTCAGTGTAATAATGAAAATTAAATTATAAGCAAAGATATATATATATATATATATATATATATATATATATATATATATATAAGATTGAGCTATTAATGATTAGTATCAGAAAGGGTTTTTATGCATATTATAGTGATTTCAATCGCTGAGTTCATGAGTCGATTGAACTTAGACTACCATAGAAAACCTGGAAGCACTAGACGGCCGGCTGTGGGACTCATCAGCGATGCGCACACACAAATACAACTTCTGTGAATGAGACTAAATTTATCTTCCAATTCCGTTTTTTCTAACTATAAAGATATATTCAAACTTATCTTTAAGCCATTTTGATAAAAAGACCCAACAAGATTTAGTTTTAATTAGATCGTTTCTTTAGTATATTGTATTTGGAGATCTTATAAACCGGATAAGTTGCTGACTACTCAATTATGATACTTAATATTGAATATCCACTTCAGTCTCAGTGTGGAATAAAAATAGGTTCATCAACACTCTTTTTTGTAAACCTTTCCTGATACTGACATTAGTGTGATTCCTCTGTAGTTCTCAGATTTGAAGTCTCCTTTCTTCGATATGTTGATGAGTCATCCGTCCCACCAGTCTGTCTATGGCACTTGTTCTTCCTCCCAAATCTTTTTGAATATAATGTGGAGCATGTTCGCAGTTGCTTCTATGTCTGTCTTTAATGGTTCGGCTGGTGTACTGTCAATTGTTGCCGCTTTTCCACTCTTGATTTGTCTGATGGCCTGATAGCTTGAGCTTTTCGATCGTTGGTGTAGTAACATCTATAGGAAGATTTGTAGATACTGTTTCGATGTCGGGTGAACTCAAAGGAGATGGTCTATTCAAGTGTTCCCCTAAGTGTTTCACCCATCTGTTCCTCTGTTGTTGAATTTCAGTGATTGGCTTGCCTTCTTTGTCTTTGAATGGTCTCTCTGTTTTACTATATTTCTCCATCAGTTTCCTCGTCGCACCATATATTTGTTCCATATTCCCTTCATTTGCACCCTTTTTCGTTGCCATCGCTAGATCTTACACGTATTTCTGCTTGTCGGATCTAATGTACTTCTTTGCTCTCTTGTTTGCTTTAGTGTATTCAGCTTGTGCTTTGGTCTTCTCTGCTCGTGTTCGACTGTTGTTAATTGCTATCTTCTTTTTCCTTTCTTGACTTTTGCACATGGTTTCGATAGAGATCGGTTCTTTGTGATGATGCTTGTTGAGGTCCAGCACCTTCTGACACGTTGAAGCTAGTATTTATTTGATTAGATCGTGTGAGGCTTGGAATCTGGTTTTGGGAACTATCTAGAATTTGTTGAATTTGTGAGTATGTCGAATGAAGGCTGTATTAGATTTTTTTAATGCTGTTTCTCCAGCTGTCCAATACTTCTTAAGCTTCAGTTTTATCTTGGACATAATCAGGTGGTGATCTGAAGATATGTCAGCTCCTCTCCTGGTTCTCATTAACCTTGTGAATTCTTTACTGATGGAATTATGACCTATCTGGTTCTTCGTGGTGTGATCCGGTGAGACAAACCTATATAGCTTTGTGTATACGTTTGTGTTAGAATATTGTGTCACCTATAACTAATTTGGTAAATGCACGTCCAATGTCATCCAATTTTGCAGATCATAATTGCTAATCATTATCTAACTGTCTGTCTTCTACTTTTTTGTATATTAGACAATGACCTTTTACATTTATCTTATAGATTATTAAATCATATTGTTTTTAAAACTATTAGCCATCTTATTTCATTTCATTATCAGAGACTTTCGACTTTAAAATTTGAATAAATTTGACTATATTCTATAAGGTTGTGACATTCTCATTATTTCAACAGACAATTGTATATACAAACTAAGAAAGAAAAGAAAATTTCTTCACTGAAATATCTTTATTCTTTTTCTTTCATTCCTTTTTTAAAAAAGGATAAAAGAGATCAATTTCTATTGTTCAGTTCATTTTGCCAGCTAAGAGAACTAAAATCCATTAAAATCATCTACCTGAGATCTTCCCCACCATTTTATAAATGCTTATAGATTACAATAGTTTAGGTCATTGGTTCGAATCTCGCGAGGCTAGATCGTGGATGCGCACTAATGAGGAGTCCCACAATCGGATGAAACGACCAACCAATACTTCCAGGTTTTCCATGGTGGCCTATCTTCAATGAACCCATGATCTTAACTACTGAAATTACTATAATATCCACAAAATCCCTTCTGATATTAAAATTATTATTACCCATTAACATGACTGTATGAATAAAATTAGTTAGAAGTGAAGGTGTGTAAGTATGATGAGAATTCGATCACAATCTAAAAGAAGGATAATCATTTAAAATCAACAAATTAAGATTATGGAGTTAGAAAATTAGTTGATCCTATAAAGGAAGTAAATGAACATAATGTGTGAGCAAAGATAGATAGCTGCTAGTAGTGGAACTGACGTCGCGTGTTTTATTCTATTTAGGACTATATAAGTAAAGATGAGTAAAATTTTGTAACTTAATGTAATATCGAGATAAACCACACAAGATGTATATATGTGTTGGGGACGTTAGATCCCCAGAACTCACTTGGAAAATGACCTAATTTTGTAATTTTATTTAAAAAATTGGAATTTATTTGTTTTCGCACCAAAGGCGCTCTCCTGTTACCTTCATGTCGTATTTCCCATTTAGCAAATATCTTAAGTGCTATTGGTCCATTGTGTCTTTTGGTATGCTATTTGGTAACTCTCCTCAAGGACGATTTTGTACTGTATATATATACGTTTTGATTTGTGTTTGCTGTTGTCATTCGTTTCTGGCTGTTTGCAGAATATACTTGCCCATTCGAAGCTTGGACTTCTTGCTCTAGTTAGGGGGGGGGACGCATCAGAATATCTAGCTTCTTGGTGTTTGGTCACCGAGTCTTTGTTCTCGTTCGCAGATTGAATGAACTCGTGATAGCTTAAAACCTCGCAATATGCCAATAAGAGACTGATGAATTACAGTCGTGAATAACGATAAGAAGATACAAGTAAAAAAACGAACACCAAGTGAATTTAAACTTCACGTTATTGTAAAAAGACGTGGCTATTAGAACTCAATAGCTAAATAGATAACGCAGTGGCGTTTAAAGCAAATATTACTGAATTTGAGTCCCGCAGTGAATATCAACACTGAAATACAAGTACATCCAACTAATGTGTCCTAAATAGAACGAAATGCATATCCTCAATTTTTCACTATTAGCCATCATCCATTTTTTCATTTCATACATTATGTACATATACCAATAAAAAACTGATTAATTGTAATCTTAGACATTAATGAGAAATTCTAGACAAACAATACAGAATGAACATGAATATGATTTGATTATCATTATGAATATAATAAGTTGAATTCCAGTTAATTGTAAATAGAACAATAGATTTAGATAAAATAAAAAAAAGAAATCTCCATCCTTCATCCTGTTATCATTGATAATTTGACATATCATATTGCTGATATCTTCACTCTGATTGAAATTCTCACTATTATCTTTAATGATTATGTCATATTATATCTTTATTACAAATCATTGTTTATATAACACAATAAATTATAGACAATAACATGTTTTATAACATAAAATTATTGTTTAGTTTTTGTCATTAACTTACTAACTTAATTACGCCTGTTACTCCTCATGAAGGAGCATAGGCTGCTTACCAGCATTTGTCATTAAAACAATAACAAAAAAAGTAATGATATGATTACTATTGTAAGAGTTATTGTCATGGTGATTGGTAGTTGAGTAGTTCTTATTCTTTCATAAAACAGATGGTCATAATCAAAATTTATCAGTTGGTTTTAAAAAAAAGAATAAACTAAACATTAGATAACAGCTTGTGCCATATATATATATATATATATATATATATATATATATATATATATATATATATATATATATATATATATATATATATGCTTGCTGTGCCAGTATCTTCTTTTCTTCAGTCTGTGCCAAGCTGTCTGACAAAATGTTGGATTCCCAATGTTGAGCCATAGAAATGTGACGTGCGCACAGAATCCGGGGCTTTCAACATCTGCGCTCCAGAGACCTACTGAACCATCTACATCCGATATCCGCCCAGAAGTCGCACATACCACTGTTCGTATCCATCGACGGCACCCGCTACAGCTAACACCGCCCCGCTAGAACACTTCATTCGACATCAGCTCTCCGCACAAGACTGCTCCAACGAGCACCTCAACTCTAGATCCACAGAACAGTACCCTTCCTCTTTGCTGGTTGGCAGCAACACCAAATGTATCGAACGAGAACACAAGTGAGGACGATACAGTAAACGATACAGTAAATACTTCATTTGCAAAATGTCAATTAATAGTCTGAGACTTCATTGTTCATTTGTTTCCACACTAATCATTCTATGTTCTCGTTCTTCTTCCATTGATCTTCTTAACGTTCTGCCACCAAACATTTCCTTTTCGACTGATAGTGCATACTACTTATATCTGTTGACATCAGTAACACATACTATATATTTATATAAACTTCTAAAAGACAAAATTAATGGTTATTTTAATTTATAAAATAACAGTTGATTGTTTTGTTTTCGAAATAGTCATTCTAACTCTTCCATAGGTTTCTACAATATACTTTAATTATGTAACAATAAAATGAAAATTAGATGTGACAATTTTACAATTAGTGGGTCACATATTAGCTCATGACATTTAGAAATAATCATTAAAGGAAATGGAAAGTGAGGTTATTTACAATTATTTTAGAAATACAATAACCATGTTGCTTTAAACTATAAGACAGTATTGATTCAAAATGTCAATGCTCATAGATAAATCAATTATAGATGAATTTACGAGTCACTTAAACCTAGACCACTATGGAAAACCTTGAAGCATTGGTCAGCCGTTTCATCCTCAACAGTGCACATCGACGGCACCGCACGCTGAACTTAATCACAGGAGTTCAACCAGGTTTGGTGTGAGATAGTAACTCACTTATGACAATTGTGGACTGTGGATTGTTTGAAGTTCGACATTAATGCTATTGTTTATTTATTTATTATTATTTTAACACATAAGTATAGGTACAGGGAGGAACCAAGTAAATATGCGCCACACGAATCTCGATTGATTTGTGTGAGGGCTGTGATACTGCCCGGGTGCCCAAACCGAAGCAGGTGGTTTTCTTAGGGGGCCACACCCCGAGCCTTCGACCTGAACGTCTGACCCACAAGGCAGTGGAGCATCGTGAGGAGATGCATTCCCATGGTACCCGGTGACCAATCATTGGTTCATACGTCATTTGTTCCTTCAGGATACTGGAGCCCATTTGCACCATTGGTTTGGGGTCCGGTTATAGCGCCGGACATTCGCTTTTCGTCCTCTCATTTTTGAAAACAACACCTCCGCCACGTGAAGGCATTGAGTAGGACTTCCCTGGCAGAGGCTATATACGCATGGCCATATGAGAGCATTTCGAGAGGGAGAGCGGACTCCCCCCAGGGCATTTGGGGGCAATGCTATTGGATGTGGGCCAACTGAGTGGTGTAGAGGTTAAGCGTTTGCACGCGATACTGATAGGTGCAGGGTTCGAATCTCGCCTAGTGAGATCGTGGATGCGCATTATTGAGGTTTCCCACAATAAGACGAAATGACTATCCAGTGTTGCCAGGTTTTCCATGGTGGTCTATCTTTCATTGACTCGTGAATTCAACTACTAAATTATTAAAATCACCACAAAACCCCTTTCTGATCAAAATCATTTATGGTCATAAAAGGTTTTGGAAATGTTTAGATTACAGTCTAAGTTGCTTATGGTTTCATTTCCATTTGATATGAGAAGAGCCAATCATGTTCAAATGAAACAGATAGATCTACTAGCTAACAATAGCTCGAGTAAATTCTTGAAACATTCGACATTGACTGAATTGTATTTCTAGTCGATACGAATACATGTGACTATCTTAAAAGATTTACACATACAGTGTTAAAACAATGAGATCATACTCAACTATTTATTAAAGCAATATTTCAGTACTAATCATTGATTTATTTCAAGGCTGATGTTTCAAAATTACATAGGAAAACTTTTACCTGTTGAATCAAATAAATCATAACTGATAGGACTTAGTTATCAGTAAAATGGAATAACATTTGTGATTCATGGGGAATTGACCAATATTAGGTGTACACGACCTGAATAAACTTATTCTTCTCCATCTTGTTATCTGATTGATATTAAAACTTTATTCGTAAACGTAATCTCATTGAAATCACGAATAGATCTAAGTTAAAAAAAACCTCTGAAAAGCTGAAAGCATTGAACGGTCGTTCGAGTATGAGGCTCCTTAATAGTGAGCATCCATGACCCCGCTATCAGGGATTGAACTATACTATGACGAAACGGTTTTCCAGTTCTTCCAGGTTTTCAATGATTATCTAACTTCATCGGTTTATGAATCAATAAGATTCAACAACCTTATAATTATAAAACGTAGTTGTGATATTCGGCTACCTTTTTACTGACATCACGAACCAACCCAAGATAGACAACCAGTAAAAACTTGTAGGCTTTGGATAGCTGTTTCGTCCTAGTGTTTGATACCTTGGCAGTGATCATCCATGACCTGTCTACCACAGATCTAGCCAAGAATCTTCAAGTCTCGCTATGAATTCTGAACCCTAAAACCATTGATCTAACATTAATTGGTATACATTTCTAAGATTATTCAATCCATGATTTGGTGTAGTCACCATCCATCCGCTATGTAACTATATCACATCCAAAATGACTGAACTACATTAATCATGACTTTCATCTACAACCTTTGACATCACTCTTAAAAATTAATCATACACGATCGCACATGATATTTATCAGTGTAGGGGCTTATACTGATTGAGCTCAATAATATTCATCAATCTCCATCAATAATGTGGGATTGTGTTCATGATTCAGTTATATATCAGCCTGTAAAGAAATTTCATTATTCATAAGATTGTCCTGAAAATCAAAGAATAACAAAGTAAACAGATACACATCGATATTGAAGTTTTAAATCCAGATATTTTTCACTAGAAGAAATAATTCGTTTAGAAATTAATTTGAAAATTATAACTATGAAAACTTGCAAACATATCGATATTCACCATTAGGACACTTAGTCGAAACATCAGTTACATGGTTTATACTGTGATTTTTATAAATATGTCGTTCTTGACACAAATGACATAGAAACATGATTATTTGGCTTAACCGGAGAGAGAGAAAGAGGGAGAGAGAGTAAAATTAGATATTACATACATACACTCTATACCATATTACCTTCACAAGTGCCAAGAAATGTAACATTTAAACGGATTATTTTACTGATGTTTATGTATATATATCAGAAGTTTTGTGGATATTATAGTAATTTTAGTGGTCAAGATCATGAGTCGAATGAAGCTAGACCACCATAGAAAACCTGAAAGCACTGTACGGCCCTTTTGTCCTATTGTGAGACTCCTCAGCAATGCACATCCACGGTCCCACCCCACGAGATTCGAACCCAGGACCTATCAAATTGGTGTGCGAGTGCTTCAATTGACTCATGATCTCAACTATTAAAATTACTACAACATTCACAAAACTCTTTGTGATACTAGTCACATATAGTCATTAGTGACTGGTTTCAAGAGGTATTTCCTGGAGTTCAAGTGAAAAGCAATGATCAGTGAAGCTTAACCAGGTCTGTTGTGAGTTAGTAACTCACTGGTGACAGTGGTGAATGTATAGCCTGATTTCGTGGATTAGTTGAAGTTAAGCATTAACATCATTGGATTCCGACCGATTGAGTGGTGTCAAGATTAAGTGCTCGCGCGATCATGTGTTCGACTCTCGCGAAACGGGATCGTAGATGCGCACCACTGACGAGTCCCACAGTAGGAGGAAACGGCCATCCAATACTTCCAGGTTTTCCATGGTGGTTCAAATTAATTTATTCATGATCTTGGCCTTTAAAGTTATATATATATCCTAAATGATTTTGTTTATTGATAAAAAAATTACAAGTTTTAAATTTTATATTCATTGAAATAAAAATAAATGTTATTCTCTTGAGATAATGAACATGTCTGGTGAATTTTTATTTTCAGTAAATATTTTGCACTTGAATAGCTCTTATTTTTTATATTTGATAATATGGAAGGTAAGTAATTTAATCATATTATTATTATTATTATTATTATTATTATTATTATTATTATTATCAATCTGTAGATGTTAACTATCAGCCATTTTTGACGAATGCTTTCTCATAATGAAGGAATTTGATATATATAGTGACTGAAGGCCTGTTACACCTCGTGGAGGAGAATAGGACGCCCAAAAGCACTCGTATCCAACCTCGTCCCAGACAATCCTTACCAGTTCTCTCCAGTCGTTATTCATCCCTTTCATATCGGCTTCTATTTCCCAATGTAATGTGTTGTTTGGCCTTCTTCTTCTCTGTTTCTCTTTAGGATTCTATGTTATGGCTTGCCTAGTGATGCAGTTTGGTGAGTTCCATAATGCATGTTCTATCGATTGTATTCCACGCTTTCCATCAGATTTCGAGATCTTTATAATCCAGTCAACCACCAGGAGAAAGAAGAAGTGGGAGAATAGACAACGTTACCTGACTCCGATCCTTACTTGGAATGCATCTGTCAGTTGTCCTCTATGCACTACTTTGCACTGTAGTCCGTCGTATGAGTTCCATATAATGTTGACAATCTTCTCAGGAACTCCATGGTGTGGAAGAAGTTTCCATGATGTTTTCCTGTCCACACTGTCAAACGCCTCGTCATTGTCAATGAAGTTGATGTACATTGATGAGTTCCATTCAACTGATTGTTCGAAGTTGATCAGTAGTGTGAGAGTTTGGTCTGTACACGATCAAACCTTTCGAAATACAACTTGTTGATCTTGAAGTTGGGTGTCTATTGGGTCGTTTATCTGGTTTAGCAACACTGTTGAAAACTTTTCTTGGTACTGATAGTAGTGTGATTCCTCTGTAGTTTTGTTATTTGCTCAAATCTCATTTCTTTGATATGTTAATGAAGTGTGCTTCTTTCCGGTCTGTCTATGTTACTTGTTCTTCTTCTCAAATCTTTCTTTCTAACAGTCAGAACAACGATTTTGAAATGGTAACTGTAACATTATATATATATATATATATATATATATATATATATATATATATATATATATATATATATATATATATATATATATATATATATATATATATTTAGAAGCATAGATCTAGAATAAAATAATAGTAGTGAGAACCTTATCATGATGAAGTTTTATTCTCTGAGTTAGTTGGTTTGATGGTGAAGCTTTCATCATTATTCTGAACGATATCATTAGCACAAACTTCAGATAGAAGTGAAGTGTCCTGTAGACTAAATCATCCAGGTCAGAGAATAAAACTCCATCAAAATAATTCATTTGAACTATCAATCTTCTCCAATGTCTCGAAAAACTTATCTACTTTGTAAAGTTCTGCATTTGGTAAGTTTAAATCTAGCCTAAAAGTACATTGTATTACTATTTACGGGGGGATGGGGGAATGTGAAGAGTAGTATTTGTGAGAGAAACTTGAGAAGTGAATAACAAGACAGAAAGAAATAATGAATGAATAACAAGGTTAGCACATAAAATACACTTATATATTAATAATAATTATAACAATAATGAGAATAATCGACTTCAGTATGGTAACTAACATATGCGTGACACTAAACTAATCTAATATTCGTGACTAGACATTAATAGAATATAATTATAAATATGTTACTAATAACATGCAATATTCTAGACAGTTTATTATTAATTCTAAAGTGTTATTTACAAATGTATCATTTTACATTAAAGAAATCATTCTTCAATGTGATCAAAAATAGATGTTCAATTAAAGAAATTCATCAAAACTAAATGAATATCAGAAGGAGTTTTGTAGATACTATAATCGTTTCAATGGTTAAGATCATGAATCAACTGAAATTAGACCATCATGGAAAATCTGGAAGCAATAGACGGCTGTTTCGTCCCAGTTTGAGACTCCTTAGCTTCAAGTGGTATTTCCTGAAGTTCTAGTGAGAAACAGTGACTAGTTGTCATAACACTGTAGCTTGAGTGCCATGTTAATGGATAACGTAATAATACCGCCAATCAGAGAGCAGTGAATTATCGATCGGACCAAGGACGCATAAATATGTATAAGCAGTCTAGTGTCCTGATTAGTCTTGCTTTCCGCCTAGCCCAGCCAGTTAAGTCCAGAACACCAATCCCAGCCTCTGAAATATGAATCATTTATTTCAAACATATTCGGTTTATATACCAATCAAACAAACCACATCGTACCATAAAATAGAAAACAACATTTGTACAAGATTTGGCCAAAAGTGGCTGTGAATATGGGAGGCAGTGAATAATAGACAGGGCATAATTCAAGAATGGTAAAACGTATAATAATGTTCCATGAGTCAAAATAAAGCTTATAATAAGAGGAATATGAATATGAATAATTTAGTTAATTAACAATTATACGATAAAAAATATATGTGTAGTATTGGTCCATAAATGGATCCCAAAGTTACCATTCATTATGCTTATCGGGACCTAACACTAGTGGGGTTCGACCCGGTCTGTTGTGAGACAGTAACTCACTGAAGACGACGATAAATGTGTCGCTCAATTTCGTGAATTAATTGAAATTAAACATTAACACCGTTGGATGTCAGCCGGTTCAATGGTCTAGAGGTTAGGCGTATGCCTGCGAGACTGATAGGTCCTTGGTTCGAATCTCAAGAGGTGGGATACTAGATGCGCACTACTGAGAAGTCCCACAATTGGACGGAACGGCCATCTCATTCTTCAGGATTCTCCATTGCGGTCAATCCTCAATTTAATCACGATCTCAATTATTGAAATTACTAAATGAATAACCAAAATTTATAACAGATCAAATCGTTGAATAGTTAGTTACTAGTTGGGAAACATCTTTCTATTTTTTGGCACAGTTTAATGGTTTGATTATATTTAAAGATAAATTGAATAAATAAAATAGAATAGAATAATAACAAGCATATCAATTTCTTATTGTTTTAATTCAAGTTTTTTAAGACTGTTTTTAAGATTTTGTTTTTGTTTGTTTGCATTCCGGATATGCTTCTACAGTTGTAAGATACAATCATTGCATAATAGTTATTTAAAAGAGGAATTAAAACATTTCGAAAGAGATATTTCGAAAATGTTAGACTTAAACAAAGATGAGTAGTGACTGGAAGTGAAATATCAGGATGCGCGTTTCGTCCTATTTGGGGCTTATCAGCTGAATGTACCTGCATCTCAGAGTTGATGTTCACTCTGGGAATCGAACCTAGTACTGTGAGCTTCAAATGCTACCATGCTATATATTGGGTTCGAGTCTCGGAGTAAATATCAAATCTAGGATGCGAATTCATCAAACGTCTCAAATAGGACGAAATGTGCGTTTTCGACAAATTAAACTAACCTAAACAACATCATAAGTAAAGATGGATAGTGGCTATCAGTGTAATGCAGGATGCCCAGCTGATGAGTCCCAAATAGAACGAAACGCATGTCCTGGATTCTACTGTTAGCCACCATCAATCTTTGCTTATAAAGCTTGTTAATTACGATAATATCGAGGCAGTCCGCACAGGATGCACACATACCAATAAGAGACTGATCAATTCCAGTCCTAAATAATAATGAGAAGATACAAGTAAACAACATGAAGTGAAGTGTTTAAAATATACTAAATATGCGCACCAAATTTTACTGACTGAGAATCCATACTTAAAGTATTTTGTCTCCATATTATTTAATCGGACTGATTAGTGACTGTTCAAAAAGTGGGACACAGTTTAACGAAGAAATGTAATGAGTATCCAAATGTTATAAAGTGCTTTATTAAGTATTTAATAAAGTTACAGTATATTAAAAACTTCTAAATTCATAGTTAACATCTTTGACTGACTTTAGCCAGACAATTACTGGAAATCAAGAAACTCTGAACAGCTTCTTCGATCAAGTATCGAAATACTTAACAGTGGAGATCAATAACCTCATCACTAGGGATTAACCCATGTACTACTGAGCTAGAACCCAATGGTTTATATGTTTAAATTCAATGCACTTGGAGTATATTCCAATGTACTCGGTAAATGTATCACACATGATTTGGTTAAACTCATTTGGTCACAGCCTTTTAAGTTCACTTACATAATCAGCAGTTAATCTCTCATTGATTCTCCCATAATTCTCAGTTTAACTAAGTAGGTTGATATTCATTCAATAGTGCAAATATTTCAAGAGGTTATATTGACTAAAGATAACCTTATTACTTCAGGAAATTTCTCTTTCATGAAACTACATTTATATTTTTCTAGACTGCACAATATTACGTGATTTTAACTTACGTATAATATTCACTTGGTGTTGTTTACTTAAATCTTCCCATTGTTATTTAGGACTGCAATTGATCAGTCTCTTATTGGTATGTGTGCATCCTGTGCGTACTGCTTCGATATTGCCTTAATTCACAGGCTTTATAAGCAAAGATGTATAGTGGCTAACAGTGAAATCCAAAACGCGCGTTTCGTTCCATTTAAAACTCGTCAACTAAATATACCTTCATCTTAGGTGGCCATCGAGACTAAGTAACTAAATGGATAAGGTGATATCGTTTGAAGCAAACGGTATCGGGTTAGAATCTCAGAGTGAACATCAACTCTGAGATGCAGGTACATTCATTTGACAAGTCCCAAGTTGGACAAAACGCGCGTCCTGATATTCCACTGCTCGTCACTATCCATCTTTGATTATTTCAGACACTGTTAATATCTAATTATTTTGTTATACTATGTCCCTTTTCATCAACAGTCATTGAGATAATTCTTTGATTTTTTTTCATCTTATTGTTATCGACCTCTTTTTGTCCAAGTAAAAACACATTTTTTTTTAAAAGTAAAAGTTAAGCGTAGAAATACTTCTTTTCAACGAGTTCCTTACTTATCGGATTATACAACATAATGATTATTCTTTTACTAACTGCTCGTAACTTTACTTGCATACTTACGTCTGTTACCCCAATCGAGCATAGGCCACCGACCAGCATTATACAACCCACTCTAGACTGGGCCTGCCTTTCTACTTCTATCTAATTCTTGTTCGTTCTTCTCATATCTGTTTCCAGTTCACGACGTAATGTATTATTTGGTCTTTCACTTCATCTTTATTTAGCTTTGAAGATTCTATGTGAGGGCTTGACTTCTGATGCAGTTCTGGGCTTACCTCAATGTATGTCCTATCCACTTACAGCGCCTCTTCCTGATTTCTTTCTCGTTACTTTAGTCATGTATAATGACTAATTTTCTTGTGTTTATTCAACATAGAACTACACATCAATCTTAAAATTGATCATTAAATATTTTGTGGGTCTTCTTCACCTATTATAGTTTTCACTCTTGAAAAAAACCATTAATTCTTTAAAAAACAATAAATATGCTTCATCGAAACATTTTCTGAAATTTCCGAATTATATATATATATATATATATATATATATATATATATATATATAAACGACTATGATCGTCGTTGTAGGGCTAGTGAAATGTCACTGAGCCCTAGCCAAATTATCCGGCACTGAATATCGAACAGATCATCGATCCTCCTCAAAGTCAAGGACAACCAACGCACATCAGTTAATCGTATGCCATGGACTGGCGATGAGGTGGTGGTCTCACTATCTTCTCTGTACTCATTCTTACTAATATATTTCCTTAATAACGTCCTTCGTGTTATACGTTCTTCAAAGCAGCCATAGTACTTTGATACATCGAAGGGTTGATCCACGTTAAATGTTGATCGCAAAGTGTGACTTTGAAGTTAACTGATTCAGCACACCATTCACGTTTAACTCGAGTAGGCCTCCAATCATTCGACATGGATCAACTACATTCGTGATCTACATCGTCATGTTTTAGAGTCAATAAATCTTCACTTGTATCAGTCTTAGTGTTCACACTTCCATATCGTGGAAATTGCAGTGGTTCCTTATTTTCATAAATATAAATGTAACATAATCAGCAATGATGATCTATAATAAATTGACGATAAGATATAGCTATTCAATACTTGGAATATTTTGATAATCTTCATTAATTTATGCAGCATCACGTTATTTTGATTAATTTATACTTGAATAAGTTTGATTATCTTCAATAATTTGTTCTACAATAAATTGTACCTAACCTACGTTTTTAATCATAAAACTTTATCTAATTTCATCCTTTTAATAGTTAATATTATCTAAAGGCATGGTACACCTCGTGGAGGAGAATAGGACGCCCAAAAGCACTCGCATCCAACCTCGTCCCAGACAATCCTTACCAGTTCTCTCCAGTCGTTATTCATCCCTTTCATATCGGCTTCTATTTCCCAATGTAATGTGTTGTTTGGCCTTCTTCTTCTCTGTTTCTCTTTAGGATTCTATGTTATGGCTTGCCTAGTGATGCAGTTTGGTGAGTTCCATAATGCATGTTCTATCGATTGTATTCCACGCTTTCCATCAGATTTCGAGATCTTTATAATCCAGTCAACCACCAGGAGAAAGAAGAAGTGGGAGAATAGACAACGTTACCTGACTCCGATCCTTACTTGGAATGCATCTGTCAGTTGTCCTCTATGCACTACTTTGCACTGTAGTCCGTCGTATGAATTTCAGTGTTGGGGACGTTAGATCCCCAGAACTCACTTGGAAAATGACCTAATTTTGTAATTTTATTTAAAAAATTGGAATTTATTTGTTTTCGCACCAAAGGCGCTCTCCTGTCACCTTCATGTCGTATTTCCCATTTAGCAAATATCTTAAGTGCTATTGGTCCGTTGTGTCTTTTGGTATGCTATTTGGTAACTCTCCTCAAGGACGATTTTGTACTGTATATATATACGTTTTGATTTGTGTTTGCTGTTGTCATTCGTTTCTGGCTGTTTGCAGAATATACTTGCCCATTCGAAGCTTGGACTTCTTGCTCTAGTTAGGGGGGGGGACGCATCAGAATATCTAGCTTCTTGGTGTTTGGTCACCGAGTCTTTGTTCTCGTTCGCAGATTGAATGAACTCGTGATATCCTAAAACCTAGCATCCAGATAATGTTGACAATCTTCTCAGGAACTCCATGATGTGGAAGAAGTTTCTATAATGTTCTCCTGTCCATACTGTCAAACGCGTTCTCATGGTATACTGACGAGTTACATTCAACTAATTTTTTGAGGATGATCCGTAGTGTCTCAATTTGGTCTATACACGTTCAATCCTTTTGAAATCCAACCTGTCGATTTCAACGTTGGGCGTCTACTGACTCTTTTATTTAGTTCAGCAGCTTCTGTTGTTGAGAAACCATCACATAGAATCGATTTATAACTCAGGTAGATGATTCTGATAGAGTTTTGTTTTTTGATCTATAAATCTTCTTCATCATTTCAAAATCGATTTTTTTTAAAGAAAAATATTATTTTTCTAATCTACCTGTTTTTACTCTGTTTAAACAAATAATAAACTGTAAAAATAAAAGTTTTATAATTTATACAACACCTAAGTTAAATGAAAAGATTTTAATCCTTAAGTAGTATAGTTTCATTTTGTTCAGTTAATTGCTTAGTTGTTGTTATATTTATTTAAACATGAAAAATTTTACAAATGCACATATATATGTATGTATAAATTGCAGACATCACACACACACACACACTTTAAGGGATTACATCAAGTCCTAACTAAGTTACATTCTATGTTTCTAATTTTAATCTTTACAGCCTGGTTAAATTGTTCTATATCAATATTTCAATGAATACAATTTGATTATATATATATATATATATATATATATATATTAACAATCTATAAAAATAACTCTTTCATTTATGGAAATGAGTGTAATGCTGTTGTTGTCATTATTACTAAAATATTAGTGGGTATGCTTTGAAGCCAGATTTTCCGATACAACACAACATGCACTAATCAAATCACACTTGAAGGAGAAGATTTGGAAGATGGTAAAGCATTTACATATCTGTGCAGCATCATTGATGAACATTGTGGATCTGCTGTAAATGTGAAAGAGCGGATCGGCAAAGCAAGACCAGCATATTTACAACTGAAGTACATATGGAACTCAAAGCAACTGTCAAACATCAATAAAGTTAGAGTTTTTAATGCAAATGTTAAGACAGTCCTACCATATGGGGCGAAAACCTGGAGAACTACGAAGGCCATCATCCAGAAGATACAAGTGTTTATTAACAGTTATCTACACAAAACACTTCAGATCCGTTGACTGGACACTATCATCAACAACCTTTTGTGAGAGAGAACAAACCAGATCCCAGCAGAGGAAGAAGCGCTGGGATTGGATAGGACACACATTTGGGATAGCACCCAGCTGCGTGACAAGACATGCCCTCACTTGGAATTCTCAAGGTCAAAGGATAAGAGGAAGACTAAAGAACACATTACGCCGGGAAATGAAGACAGACATGAGAAGAACGAACAAAAATTCAACCGAACTAGAAAGGAAGGCCCAGTACAGAGCGTGATGGAGAATGCTGGTCGGTGAACTATGCTCGATTGTGGGTAAGTGACTAAGTAGCTAAGTAAGTAATTTTTTAAATAGAAAGGAAATACTAAAAACAACACCTTTTTTATTTTCACAAGGGGGTTTTATGGAGATTTTAGTAATTTTAATTGTTCAGATCATGAGTCAATTCTAGCTAGACCACCATGGAAAACCTGGAAGCACTGGACGGATGGTGGACGTGTCGCTCGATTTCGTAGATTGGCTGGGGTTAGACATTAACACCGTTGGATGCCGGCTCAGTGGTCTAGTGGTTAAATGCTCACGCGCGAGA
The DNA here is from genome assembly GCA_946903255.1 of Schistosoma spindalis. Lineage (NCBI taxonomy): Eukaryota > Metazoa > Platyhelminthes > Trematoda > Strigeidida > Schistosomatidae > Schistosoma > Schistosoma spindalis. The sequence goes on along the minus strand of OX336416.1, from coordinate 36,428,463 downwards.
CGAGTAGGTCCTCAATTCGAATCTCGCAGGGGGCGAGGCCATGGATGCTCACTGCTGAGGAGTCCTACAATAGGGCGCAACGGTTGACCAGTGCTTCCAGGTTTCTAACGGTGGTCTAACATCAATCGGTTCATGATCTCAATCAAAAAAAATTTCTAATTGTTGGATTCATGAGTCAATTGCAGCTAAACCAACATGGAAAACCTCGAATCACTGAACGACCGTTTCGTCTTAGTATGGGACTTCTTATTAATGATCATCCATGATCCCGCCCTCCGAGATTCAAACACAGTCAAGCGCGCAAACGCTTAACCAATAGACTACTGAGTCAGCCGGCATACATTGGTGTTAATACCTAACTTCAACCAAATATTTTTGTACGCATTTGTGAGTATTTTTGTGACTCTGCATCTGATTCCAGTTTGATCAGTCAAAAATGTTATGAACATAAATGTTGTATTTTAACTCTATCTATTACGTAGATTAACCCCATATATGTGATGGCAGTAATGAGATGTCAAATAAGAAATCCATTCGATGAACATTATTTCAAGCACTTGTTTATTAAGACAGACATTCAGAATGAAAAGCTAGGAAGCAAAACGAAATAGAGTAGGAGATTAAGTCGAGTTGATTTGGTCGAGCATGACTTGATATTTATGGTCAGATAAAAATAACTTACAGATACCTAATGAATAAGGCAAGCATCACACACATATATGCTTATATAAACACAATTAAGGTTAGTAGGTGAATAACTGATTAAGTGAAAATGTGACTTGAATGAATAAATCGGTCTGTACGGAAGTTAGAATAACCGATGTAGGCTTGATATAGTACTAGACACTACGGTATATACTCTCATATGAATGTTCATATTTTGGTTTATTAGCTTATCAACCAATCAGCCCACTAGCAATGAAGAAAACGATGCTCATGCATATCAATAAAATCAGTATATCACATTAAAATTTCTAAGATAAATACCAAAATGATAGTAGTGATAATATTGGTGTTAGTATAGAAAATAATATAGCATGGGTTTTATGTCTTTTAAGTTTTGTAATTTCAGTCATTCCACGGTATAAATTCACTTGGTATTATTTACTTGAATCGTCCCATTGATACTTAGGACTGTGATTTATTAGTCTCTTATTGGCATATGTGCATACTGTACGGATCCCTTCGATAATGCCTTATATGACAGGTATTATAAGCAAAGATGGATAGTGGCTGGTAGTGGAATGCAGGACGCGCGTTTCATCCTATTTGGAACTCGTCGTTTGGATGTGCGTTCATCTCAGTGTTAATATTCACTTTGAGACTCGAACTCAGTACCGTTCCCTTCAAACGTCATCTCGTTATACAATTAGATACTGAATCCTGGATTCCGCTAATCAACACTTCATCTTTTCGTGTAATGTTTGTGACTTAAGGCAATATTGAAGCGATCCGTACAGTCTACATGTATGTCAATAAGAGACTGATTCATTACAGACTCAAAAATCAATGGGAAGATTCAAATAAATAATATTAAATAAATTTAAACTCCACCTCATTGCACAAGTAATTAGCTATCAGGACTCATTAGTTAAGTGGGTAACGCGATGGTGTTTAAAGCTAACGGTACTGAGTTCGAGTCCCGAAGTGAACATTAACTTTGAGATGCAAGTATATCCAACTGGTGAATTTCAAATTAAACGAAATGTGTGTCTTCGATTTGACTGCTATCCACTATCTATTTTTGCTTATATTGCACAGTATAGTATACATATTAGTTTGATCTTCCATAAACTCAAAATATGTTACAATTTATACGTTGGAGGACTGATATCTAGCCTATAATTAAATTACAAAATTTATTTTCTTCATATATATATACAGAGAGAGAGAGAGAGAGAGGAGAGAGAGAGGGAGAGATAACAAGATCTGTACACAACATTACGTGACATATTCAATGAATGTATTTAAACAAATTGAGTTCACTTCCTTTCTTTGTCTATGATGAATAAAGTTTAGAAACTACGGCCTGATGTTTGCTATATTGGATCTAATGGTTGATATATATATATATATATATATATATATATATATATATATATATATATATATATAATTATTCCAAGTAGTATTTATTCTTTTGTTTGAAAAAACAGGAAATCAGAATCTAATTGACTAATAAATGAATATAACATTGTTAAAGTATCCTTCAATAAATAAGAACCTTCTATGAGTGACATAAACTGATATGAATTAACATTATATTATTATATATCTAAGTCCATTGAGGCATTTATATATATATATATATATATATATATATATATATATATATATATATATATATATATATATATATATATATTGGAGTGGGTTAGGCAGTTGAAGGTATACAACAGGAAACCTCGGACCTATGATTCATACTGTATACCATTTATGAACAGAGTGTATCAGTAATCCTTATGTAAATAATACTTACATATGTATTTAAACCACTACCAACCAACATCTAAATCTAACACGTTACTTTAGTAGTTTTATATCTGACAGTTTGGATTGTAGAATGATTGCTATCGAGTTATAGAAATATACATATCCTATCGTAAATGAATAACGGAATTAAAGTAAGCTACATATATTCTGTACACTCATTGATCTGGATAAACATTTAGAGGGACGAAGTGAAGAAAGTGAGACGAAATGACGCGCGATGGAGAAGGCGAATAGGTATTTGTAGCCGAACAAAAATAAGTTACAGACATGTGATAAGTACGATAAGAAATGTACACATATATGCTTACATAAAAAGCAATCGAGGTTGATCAAAATCATCCACCTGAGCTACAAATCTTCACCATCTCAAAATCGAGGTTGATAAAGGGATAATTAACAAGGTTAAAATGTAACTCAAGTTAAATGAATAAATTGACCTATCTAAAAGCAAGAACAAGCTGTATAGGCTGAACATAGCAACCAACACTACACTATCATTGAAGCAATCGGAAAGCTATTGACCTTCTTATATCATCATTAAAGGGGTAAATGAACAAAACATTGGTTACCACTTAGTGATGAACCAAATTGGTCTGTTTAACAAACATTTAAAAAAACAGATGTCAAAATATCTCAAATGTTTAATCGTTAAATTTTTAACTTGAATAAATGAAATGTGATGTCTTTTGTGTAAAGAGTGAATATTGAGGAGTGGATATGAAATAATGCAAAGTTTAGTACAATACAATTTATTATAGAAATAGGTATTTTATAATTGAGTTCATAAGTCAATCGAAGCTAGATCACCATGGATAACCTCGAATCGCTGGATGGCCATTTCGTCCTAGTATGGGACCCCTCAGCAGTGCACATCCACGATTCTGCTTCGCGAGACTCGGACACAGGATCTATCAATCTCGCGCGCGAACACTTAACTACTGGACCATTGAGCGGACATCTAACGGTGTTCCTTCGTTCCTTTATTTGCACACCAACTGTTCTCGTTCTCTTTTCTTCGATCTTCTTAACATTTCGCCGTCAGGAATATCACATTCTATTAATGATAAATACTACTTATATCTGTCGATATCAATAGCAATGTGATGTCTGTTATTATGTTAAGCCCATATACCTTATTCTAACTTTCGGACAGCTTAATCTATTCATTCTACTTTAGTCACATTCTCATCTTGTTAATTATTCGCTTATCAATCTTCACTGTTTTTATATGAGCGCGTAGGTGTGCGTTCATTTCCCATCCCATTCATCACATGTCTGAAACTTTGTGTGACTATAAATATTGATTAACGTTTGGTTAAATGGGAGTTGGCTTACCCGCCATTTCCACTGTGTGTCGTTTCTCTTCTCTCTATTCCATTCTCTTCATATACAAAATATATGTATTCGAAAGTTCATTCACGTTATTTGACTTATTTAATTCCATTATTGATTAACGCGATTTAAGTCGATGATTATATACGAGAATAGACGACATATATATTTTGACAACGATCATTCATAAGATCTACATGGAGTCGGATCCACGAGCCACTAAAGTGGAGAGCCCGTCTACAAGCATTGTCCAATCTAAATGACGGCAAAATATACGGCCCCACAGTGTATATCTATATCCCTCTTATTATAAGCTTGGTTTTGATCTATAGAATATTACTATACGATTTACTGTTCTCAAGTCATATTCAGTTTATTAATTACAGTCTCCCACGTTCACAGCCACTTTTTGGCTTGATCTTGTATAAATGTTATATCCTATTTTTTTACAGAGTGATGCGTTCTATTTGGCGTGTATGTAAACCAAGTATGTTTGAAATAAATGATTCACATAGTGGAAACTGTTCTTGACGTTCTGAACTAAACTGGAAGGATAAGTAAGGACTTTAGGCTGCTCATACCGATCGAACGTTATTGGTTTGACATAGTGCTAAGATTGTATAAGTCGTATCCCTATCAGCGAATAAGTCACATGATAATTAGCCTAACTTCAAGTCATAACAGCAATATTATTTAATAGATCGTTTAAGAAATAATCTTGGCACCTTAGTACACCTTGAGAAATCCCATTTTAATACATCCTATTCATAGTTTTTAATTATTTAAAAGACAAATTTACTACCAATAATTTTTATAAACAAAAAGAAATAATGAACAAAATTGGATTGGATTTTATTGTACACCAGATAATAAAATGAAGTAGGTAATGCATAACTGTGATCATTGTTTGATGAAAATATTTTGATGGAGTTTTGTTCTTTGAGCTGGATAGTTTAGTCGTGTTTGTTCTCTGTGTCGTTTGCATGATATCTCGATGGCTGTTGTCAAGATTTCCAAATGTTCTGACGTAAGTGTCCTTTTTAGCTTCATCTTTTGATCCTCTATGACGTGTTGGTGTTTGCGGATCCTGTAGTGTGCATCCGTTATCATTAGGTGTACCATTTTTCTTCCACTTTGCTCAGCTATTCTTCATCCTAATGGGCAGTTGATTGGAGGTCTATATCTTAAACCTGTTGCTAGAACATGCTTCCGAAGACACTCATAGAGAAAATACATTTGTTCTCGAGTGGATGCCTTCCTTTTAGCGAAATTCTACCATTTTCGAACAACGAGAAGTGTATTACGCTCATATGATTTTGAGATGGTGGAGAAGATTTGTAGCTCAGGTGGATGAACAAAACTCCATCAAAATCATCCACCTGAGCTACAAATCTTCTCCATCATCTCAAGACGAAAGTATTGATGCTTTAGATCATGCAGTCGTTGTAGAAACAAGAAGAGTTACATTTGATAGTTGTAAGACATTCTCGAGATTTTCTTCCTACTCTCAAGCCTAATTAAGTTGCTGATACTTATTTATCAAATAAACAGTTTGTCAGGAGTTACAAATGATCCCTGTGACAGTGTTTCTAGAAGCCAAAAAAGATTTCAGAACTATTTTGATTAATTCACTTGGTATTGTTTACTTGAATCTTCTCATTGATGTTTAGGACTGCAATTGATCAGTCTCTTACTGGCATATGTGCACACTGTGCATATTGTCTCGTTATTGCCTTATATCACAAACATCATAAGCAAAGACTAATCATAGTCCTATGAAATATTTTTGGAAAAATTTATTATCAGAAGGGTTTTGTGGATATTATAGTAATTATAATGGTTGAGATCATGAGGCAATTGAGGCTAGACGACTATGGATGAGACGGCCGTCCAGTGTTTCCAGCTTTTCCATGGTGGTCTAGCTTTAATTGACTCATGATCTCAACCATTGAAAATTTTATTATTTCTGTGTAAAATATTTCGGAAATCTGAAAAAAATACTATCTATTGCAGCGATTTGGAAGACTCTCCCAGTCTCACACGAGCATTTCATGTACCTAAATAAATGGTTGCTCTGGTTGTCAGAAGGGGCATCGGCCTCGTGACTTCCGAAGGAACTCGGCTTTCATCATGAGGCGTCATAACTCTTCCAAATGAAGACCTTCTGACTCCCAGGGTAGAGTTTATATCGGGGCCCGGGACTGGCAGTAGCCCCCGGAGGGACTCTAGGCAGAGTTAGAAGAGGACGATCACTGGTGCGTGTAAGGGAATTGACGAAGTCTCAATGTGACACTGAACGGAGTGAGAATGTGACGTGGCGGTGGTGTCGGTGTTATTGATTAGCTGTGATAGTGTGGTTGTAGTGTTTACTCCCTATTACTCATGTCTTAACATTACAAAGTCAGACAAAATTATTCTATTTTCATCTGTTGTTTATGTTATGTTACTCGCAGTATAGATGCTGTGGAGATTGTGAAGCTTTTGATTGACATCGCGAACTGCTTGATGTTACACCGCCATTGAAAACCTGGAAGCACTGAACGACCGTTTCGTCCAATCGTGAGACTCCTCAGCAGTTCACATCCATGATCCCGCTCGCGCGATACCTGTTTGTTACTGAATATTTTCACTTTATCCGTTTTATTTACAAGTAATATGGTTTTTTAATATTCATGTCTTGCTACATTGAATATTCACTTAAAAACGGACAAATTTGACGATTACATATTGGAACAAATTCAGTGTTTAACATAATCTAGAAGGTAAATAAATAGACATTTACCAATTTACATGTTTGTGTGGACACATGTGCGCATCCACGATTACGCGAGCGGGATTTGAACCTAGAGCCTTCAGTCTTGCGCGCGAACGCTTAACCTACTGGATCATTGAGCCGGCATCCAACGGTGTTGGTGTCTAACCCCAACCAATCCACGAAGTTGCACGACCATCTTTCACTGTACTGAGGTAGACACCTGTTTCTACCCGACACGGATTAGCTCCACTGGTCACGGCTTTTCACCAGAACTCCGAGAGTTTTCTCACGAAGCTAGTCACTAGTGAGCACATGATAATTATCATTTTAGGGGTTGTGTATGCGCACTGCTGATGAGTCCCATACTAGGACGAAACGGCAGTCCAGTGCTACCAGGTTTCCAACGGTGGTCTAACATCAATCAGTTCATGGTCTCAATCAAAAACTTGACAATCTCCACAACCCCTAAACTGATAAAATGTTTTTATTACAATAATTAATGGTCATTAAACGTCATAAAGGTGTAAAGAAATAAATGAAGTGAAACCCTAAGCAATTATGAATAAAATAATCAGAATATGAGACAAAGGTAAGAGAAGTAAAGTAAAGGAAATTAAGGTTAAAGTAACGCTAACGGTAGGCCGTACTTCTTTTTATGAATAGTTCTGCCTTGAGCTCATGGATGGTTAGAGCTTCGGGTATTTTTAAGAGTTGAATGAGAAGAAACCTAGTTCGCTTTCATGGAATTTAAGCAGTGTTTTGATTTTGTTTCGAAAAATCATATTTTTGCAATCATGCGCGATTGTTGGTAAAAAATATTTTTGATATTGAAGTTAACATTCCATAAATATTACAAATATTTATGTAATTTGTGGTTACTTTTTTCGAAAGAATGAGTTTTTCATAGCTACTCGTGTAACTGAAGTTAACCAATTTAACTTACTATGTGTTCTTCAATTGGAAGAATGTTGTCCATGCTTTGTAAATCCTCTCCTTCACATCTGCATCTGATCCTCCTTATTCATCGATGATGTAACTGACCACCAGGTGCGTAAAAGTTTCCACATCTTCCAAAGCTTCCCCATTAAGTGTTATTGAGTTGTTGTTTTTCGTGTTGAATGTGAAAATGTTGTATTTTCCTTTGTGTATGTTGAGACCTACCAATGAAGAGTCTGCTGCTGCTACTACACTAGTTGTCCTCATTTGCATTTGTTGGTGTGTATGGAATAGAAGAACTAGGTCATCTATGGAGTCTTTACCGTTTAGCTGTTTCAGAGTTGTCCTTTGTATTCTGTGTTTCCCCTGAGATGTGGAGGTCTTTACAATCCAGTCAAGTACCAGAAGAAAGAGGACGAGGTAGAATAAGCAAACTAGTTTGGTTCTAGTCCTCCCTTCGGATGCGCCTGTCAGCTGTTCTCCATGTACGACTTTAAAATAAATTCTGAATGATGTTGACGACTTTATCTTCTAGTTACATTATACTGTCCATAAATTCTTCATATCCACACTGTCGAATGCTTTCAGATAATGAAGGAAGTTGATATATAGTGACGATTTGCATTCAATTGCACGTTAAATGATGATCTGTAATGTGACAATTTGGTCTGTGCACTACCGATGCTCACAGCATGTGGTCTAATGATCTGGAAGGTCTAAGTCTAGTCAATCTTTCATCCGGTTCATCAACACTATGTTGAAAACCTTTCTTGATACTGACATTAGTGGGACTTCTCTGTAGTTCTCAGATTTGCTCAGATCTCTTTTCTTTGATATGTTGATGAGTCATCCTTTCCTTCAGTCTGTTGGCAGTTGTTCTTCCTTCTAAATCTTTCTGAATAAAACATGGAGCATCTTTCCACTTAATTGTATATCTGTTATAGCTTGTGACTGCCAATTAGGGAGCAGTGACTTATCGATCGAATCAATGACGCGCAAACGCGTATGAACAGCCTAGAGTCCTGATCGGTCTTGCAGACCACAACGTACTATAAAATAGAAAACAACATTTATACATGGCCAAATGTGGCTGTGAATATGGGAGGCAGTGAATAATAGACAGGACATAATTCAAGAATGGTAAAACGTATAATAATGTTCCATGAGTCAAAATAAAGCTTATAATAAGAGGAATATGAATATGAATAATTTAGTTAATTAACAATTATACGATAAAAAATATACGTGTAGTATTGGTCCATAAATGGATCCCAAAGTTACCATTCATTATGCTTATCGGGATCTAACAATATCAAACTTCAATGTTTCACTTCATATATTATCAGATCCTACTGCTTACCTTAATCCAACTTCAAAAAACAAAAAAAACAAGAAACTCATCTCCCTTTTAACATTTCCACATATTCTCAATTATACTTTCACATAGAACTTTCTTTAATTATTCAACTAGTTGTCATCCCATTTTTTCTTCTTTTCTTTGCTCTCAGATTTTTAATTTTTCACTTGACCTCATTTTATTTATGTATCACTAGTATACCTATATTTTTCTTTTCTTTTTTCAGAAAAAAATTATTATTTTTGGCACCGTATTATGGTTCGATTGAATGATAAGTGATCTCATGTGTAAAAATTGTCTCCTTTCTCTTTTCCTTTTTTCTTTTCTTTCTCTATTTTCGTTTTCATTTTATTTTTTTTGACTGTTTATATTACTTAAATAAGTAAAAGCTAATTCATTCGCTTTCTATTCTCGTTGGTTATTTATTATTAACCAATCATATTACATTGATTATATTATTTAATAAATCATTATCAATATATTTATAGTGGATATATTTCACTTATATATAATAATGATATTTCATTATTAACATATATATATGTATACAATATTTATTTCTATTAAATATGAATAATATTTCATTATCATTAATTATCAATAGTGATATTACTACTAAAACTACTTATATGAATGTTAGTAGTATTCTAACAAATCCTATGAATACAAATACATGTATTGATCATTATCCATGGTTAGAATTATTTCATCAAAATTATCAACGTATACATGTTTATTTATGTTTAATATTATGTCCAATCGGTGTGATAGCAAATACATTAAATGTAATTGTATTATGTCAAACACGTTTACGTAGTCCAACTAATTTATTATTAACTGTATTAGCTGTTAGTGATGGTTTTGTTATGTTTATCTATATTATATTTGATTATTTTTATTTAATGACACCAAGATTAATTATTGGTATGTCTAAATCTTATGCACAATTATTATTAATTAATATTGTATTACAAAATTTATTTCATACATTCTCTGCATGGATTATAGTTGCTGTTGCTATATTTCGTTTAATTTATATTAAAACTGGTGTTAGAGCTGCTATTTATTGTAATATGTTTAAAGCATGGATTATTATTATATTAGTATTGATTAGTTCTATATTATTAACTATACCATTTATGATTGCACATCAAGTACGTATAAAATCAAATAATCAATTATTATTAATGAATTCTTATAATATAATCAATAATCAATCAGATACAATAATATTCAATCATTATAATAACAGTATAATCAATAATCAATCAGATACAATAATATTCAATCATTATAATAACAGTATAATCAATAATCAATCAGATACAATGATATTATATGAAGTTGATTATACGACAAATATAAATCTTAGAATAATATTATTTTGGAATTCAGCAATACTTGTTAAAGCATTACCAATAATAATAATGACAACAGTAAGTACAGCATTAATATTATCAATTAGAGAATCAGAGAAACGTTATCGTATATTAAGAAGATATCGTCATTGTAAAAATATTCAAATGACAATAGAAACAACACGTGTTGAAAGTTTTATTCAGAATAATGAAAATAATAATGATAATGATAAGTCAATAACAATACAACGTTCAAAGCATAAATCAAATTCACATCCTGAAACATATTCTGGTGGACGTAGTGCAAATCAAACTACATATATGTTACTTACTATTATTATGTTATATATATTTACATATTTACCACAAGTAAGTATAGAGTTTCATTATTATCTTTTTTTAAACAATATATTATTTAATAGTTATAGATATCCACAAAGAATCCCTCCTGATATGTATCAATATATACTCACTAGTGACTGGTTTCAAGACGTATATGATGGAGTTCTAGTGAAGTGGTGTTCAAACTGGGTTTGTTGTGTGACTCAATTCCGTGGATTCGTTAAAGTTAGACATTAACACCATTGGATTCCGCTTGACTGAGTGGTCTAGAGGTTAAGCGTTCGCTCACGAGACTGATAGGTCCTGGTTTAGAATCTCGCGGGAGGCGTGATGGTGGATACGCACTGCTGAGGAGTCCAACAATAGGACGAAATAGCCGTCTAGTGCTTGGAGGTTTTCCATGATTGTCTAGCTTCAAGTGATTCATGATCTTAACCATCGAAGTTATATTAAAACTACAATGATATCTCAATCGTTAAGATTATGAGTCAATTGAAGGTAGACTACTACAGAAAACGTGGAAGTGCTGAAAGACTGGGACTCTTTACGTTCAATTGACTCATGATCTTAACTATTAAAATTACTATAATCTCCACAAAATTCCTTCTGACAGAATGATATCATTGTACAAATAGTCTATTTTTCTAATATTACCCAATCTCTCTATTTTGGGGTTTTCAGCAAAGTTCAATAGTTTTCTCTAAACTTTGGGGAGATTTTAGGATTTTTGTACCATTTCTCCAAAATTTTTTATAACAGCTTCACTAAAACGGACATACATTTTTCTCAGAATTAAGAGATCAGGTAGTTTTAGTAGTAAATAACTGAAATCGATTAGGATGAAACTCTAAAAACGAAAACTGTACTATACTGAACTATACTATTCAAGTCCTCATTTACCTTCTTCAACTTGTGATAATATTATAATTTTATTAACTGTTTGGTTATCATTCAAGGAGAAAAATATTAAAAACATAATGTTGAAATGATGAAAAAGATTTGTAGCTTAAGTGGATGATTTAGATGGGGTTTTGTTCTCTGAGCTGGATGATTAAAGTCTACTTGAAGTTTGTTCTGATGATATTGTCCAGAAGGACAAATAAAGCTCCAAGACTAAATCATCCATCTCAAAAAACAAAACTCTACCCCAGAAAAATAACTTAAATATCAACAATTAATTTATGCAAATATCAAGATTGAGTTAGTTGCATGAAATATCAAAAATTAAATTATTCTTAAATGTATTATTATTATGATTGATTGCCTTATTTAATATTAGATGTTTGGTACAAAATAGGATTCTCAAAACAAAGTATTTTAACAAGTTTCCTCTCTCTAGTTTTTGAGTGATCCTGATGATAAATATTGAGTGATCTGCGGATCAATGATAGAAGGAACGACCTTTGAGCGATGATAGACTGACTTTGAGAGTGTCCATCTAATAACCGGGACCAAATGAAGGTTAGAAACCGGTGTGAGGAATTGGAATTATATTTTACAATTTATGATTAAGGTTAATAATTAGATGAATGTAGATAATTTTTTCCGATAGGTCTATAGAAAAGAGAAAAAACAATCTGAGAATTAACAATATTTAAACTAAGGAATTCTCGAAATTGCTTATCTACTTTATACACAGTATTATAAAACATAATAATATGACTTACTTATTTACGCATGCTACCCCTGGTTGTCGAGGAGGGGCATAGGCCAGTCATCGGCATTCTCCATCCATCTTTATCCTGGACAATAATTTTCACATGTTTCCAGTTGCTATTGATCCGTTTCATATCATACATACATACCGGCGGCCTGCTTGAATATCTGGGCTACCTGTTCCTCCTATCTAGATATTTCGTCAAGTTATCTGTTTTCTTGTTTGTTTTAACACATTATTATGTCTATTGAGCTCAAAACCTATTCAGGCGCGTTTATGAAAAGTTTACAACCTTTCGCTGTACGATTACAAAAAGGTACAACCAGCGACATCATGATGGCTTGCAATATGCATTGAAACGAATGAACATTATTCAGATGTCGATTACCGAACTCCTAACATCTAACTGGCCACCACTCAATATTTATCGTCAGGATCGATCAAGATATAAGAAAAGGAAACCTGTTGAAATACTTTATGCTGAGAATTCTATATTGTACCAAAAATATAATGTTAAATAAAGCTTATTTGTCTTTTGATCTCCTCCTTCTCCATTTCAACTCACAACTCTAGTTAGTAAGCGCTTGTCTCATGGTGCAGTTTGGTGATTTCCGTAATGTATCTCCTATCTACTAACTCTATCGATTTTACCTAATTTCCTCCTCTTTACGAACACGGTTTGTTATCTTCCACATTAGACTATTGCTGATGGTATTCAACCAACGGATATTGAGTATCAATTCATTTTTTAGCCTTATCTAAGCTTCAACGTACAGTAATTTTATTACTTGAGATCATAAGTCACTTGAAGCTAGACTACCATGGAAAATCTTGGACAACTAGATGGCCATTTCGTCCTATTGTAAGACTCCTCAGCAGTGCGCATCCATGATCCGCCCTCACAAGATTCGAACCCAGAACTTACCAGTCTCGCGCTCGAGCACTTAGTTTAGTATAAACGTTTCGATAAATAAACCGAGTATATATAAACATCAAAACACATCATGGTTAACAGGCTTATTCTCATTACTATTAAACAAAATGAAGTTTAGGTTTAGACTGTTAAATGTTGTTATCATTCGTTTTATTTTTTATAAACGAAAACATAAAGTAAAAAACAGAAATTGTATCAGAGTAAAATAAACGTATTTTCTATATTGTATATTCACATTACTTTCTTACAATATTATTTAAACTAAGACAAAACCATTGGTCAAATTTAATAACAATAGTAATACTATCAGAAGGAGGTTTTTTTGTGGATATTATAGTAGAACCTTTCGAGGCGGGATCGTGGATGCTCGCTACTGAGGAGTCATAATCTAAGCTATTGAAATAATAATATTACTTAAATAAAAATGAGGTAAATATAATTAATTCAAAATGATGTATCAGATTAATAGAAAGTTAAATAGAATATCAATAGTTGACAAGGTCAATATTCCTAGAAAGTGTTCAAGCTATTAATGGAGTTTTGTTTTCTTGCAGTGTGTGCTACTTATATCGATATAAGTAGTGTATAATGTTAGTCAGGAATAGAATGCCTGCCAGCAGAAGGTCAAGGAGATCATGAAGGAAAGAATGCATACAGAAAGTAATTGGTATGGAGACAATGAAGGAACAATAAAGTTGAAAACGATTGATCAAGATCGCCAAAATGAACATTCAATTTTAGGATAATTGATTGACATTTTACAAATTAAGTATTCACTGTATAGTTCTCAGATTTTACTAGGATGTTCTGTAATTTTTTGTCTTTGAATACGATCAATTGTCTCCAATTGTATTCTCATTCACTACACTCTTAGCTGGATGGTTTGGTTGATCAAACCATCAGAGAACAAAACTTCATGAAAATCATCCACCTGAACTATAAATTTTCTCCATCATTTTAAGTTTGTTAAATTGGTGAATACAATAAATATCTTAATTAGATGAGATAAAAAGGAGAGAAAATAACTAATAAGGTAATCCTAAACTTATATTCTTACATTAATGATAATTAGACAACTGTTTTCTTTTTGTTATATCTAGAAGGTTGTTTACTTGATGTTAATTTGGAGAGTAATTCATGTGAACTAGATTTGTAAATCTTTACAAAATCATGTTCTTACATTGATAAATAATTTTAAGTGACTTTAAGATATCAATAGTATTACTACGATTAATTAAGTAGTATTTGATTGAACTTTAAAGACATTGGAGCACAGAAGTATCATCTCTTTCTTTCAAATGATTGGTGTACGATGTTTTCATAAGATTGTGAATGTTCATTGACTGAGATGGTTGGGCCACTTGTTACGTATGCTGAACACCGACTACCACTGTGAGCAATGCTGACTACTGTTGGGGATGGTTCGAAGAAAGTTAGGGGTGGTCAAACCAAAACGTGGAATCAGTGCTTAAAGTCACTAACTTCTGGTCTTAGCCATGTTGGTAAATGCAGACTGCTTGGTTGGGATCCGCGTAATTATCGTAACCAATGGTTGAAGATTCTGTGTGACATGGCTCAGAATCGATCACAATGGTGTAGGTGTATACACTTTTTGTCTTTCCTTAAATCGTGAGATTAAAATTAGTTTATGCCCTTCTTTCTGTATTATATATATATTAAAATTACTATAATATCCACAAAAACTCCTTCTGATACTAATCAACATATGTTCACTGGTGACTGACTTCAAGAGGTATATGACGGAGACTGATAGGTTCTAGGTTCGAATCTCGCGAGGTGGGATCGTGGATGTTCACTGATGAAGAGTTCCACAATCGGATGAAACTGCCGTCCAGTACTTCCAGGTTTTCCATGGTGATCTAGCTTCAATCGACTCATGACCTCAACTATTTGAATATACTTATAAGAAGTAGGAAATCTCAGATTTGCATCAACTACTAATTAAGATATAGTTCTGAATTATTAGTAACATAATTCAGATAAAAACGATCTGTGTATATAATGAGCAGTTGTATAACTAGTGAATTAATTAACTACAAGGAAATGTAATCTGAATGAGGCAGAACGTGTTTTCTTTTTATGAATGACATAAATCAAGTGAAAGACTTGAATAAACGACTTTTTTAAAACAGAAATAAACATAAATCTCTTGAATTTCTTACCCAAATTGAAATATTACCATTCATTGAACATATTTTATTTAATTTATTTACAATACTTTTTCCCATGAATATTATTCGTCAGTGAACGGGAACACAAAGGGAATTAATTGACTGTATCAGGACACAAAATTACAAAATATCCCATTAAAACCTCAGAACCATAAAGTAAATTTTCCATTTGCGAAAAGTCCATTAATTGTCTCAGACTTCATTGTTCCTTTATTTTTTCCATATCAATTATTTTCTGTTTCCATTCATTCCTCCTAGATCTTCTTGACCTTCTGCAGGCAGACATTCCTGAATATCATTATATACTACTTATATCGATATAAGTAACACACACAATGAAGTAGATTACATAACTAAACATAATAAGTGAAAAGTACAAATTGTTAGTGTAATGACAAGTGTACTAATTGTGATAAGTAAATAATAAAGGTTTAAATCAATGTTACATAATAGGTAGTAGATCAATGATTAGAAAAATACAGACACTGAAATGATAATCATAGAAAATCATTAGATTACGTAATATGAAGTGCATACAAATATTACTGTAAAATGAATGATAATCCTCATTAAAAGACATTTGAGTCAAGCTGACTTTACCTGTATTATTCTCTATAATATTGTTGAGATTTATCTTAACCACGTATTCTGAAACATGTAATATCATTTAGTTACTGTGCATTTTAAAATTCAATAAAGCACATCGATCTATAATGCGTGAATTGAAGAATTAACAAAGATGGTGGTGAGATGGTGACTTCTATCTGAAGTTTGTGCTGATGATGTCGTTCAGAAGAACGATGAAGGCTCCATGACTAAACAATCCAGCTCAGAGAACAAAACTCCATCAAGAAGAATTAACTCCCTAATATATGTATTGATAAGTCAGGAAATACAAAGAGTTAAACTAGGTAACAAAGGTTTTTTTGCTTTAGTCATAATTTTCTTACAGTTTATTATTATTATTATTATACGATCCTTTCATCCTACCTTAATTTGTATATGTCAAATGAATGCTTAACCATGTTACTAACTATTCGTTGTAAAATCTCACCAAAACAAACACCCTGAAAACCTTTTTGGGGAAATTTTAGTAATTTAATGGTTGAATTCATGAGTCAATTGAAGCTAGACCACTATGAAAAACCTGGGAGCACTGGACGGCAGTTTTGTTCCATTGTGGGACTCCTCAGTAGTGCTCACTCATGATCCCGTCCCCCGAGAGATTCGAACACAGGACATATAAGTTTCGCTCGCGAATGCTTAACCTTTTTCTATGTTTGAAGCGATCACGAGTTTACCTAGTTTGCGAACGGAACAAGACTTTATGAACGAAGACCAACAAACTAGATATTCTGATGCGTCTAAGCACCGGTAACTAGAGAAAGAAGTCCAAGGTCGAGCGGGGAAGTATATTGCGCAAGCAGCAAGAAGCACGAGCAACCACTACAAGTCCAGTCGGAAGTACACTTATTTATATATTGGTTTGTACACCTATTTTTGATTAATAATCAGAATAAACCGCATATATGAAAGATACTTCATACAAGAATATTGTTAGTTACACAGAATAAAATGTCATAGAGGAAAACGAAACAATATTATAATGGGTAATCATCAAATTGAATTAAACGGAATTAATGTTAAATAAAAATCATAATGAGTAAATCAATCTGATTTTGACTTTTTATTCCATCATAACACCTCTAGATCATTAAGTCATCCGGCATTTCATAGTGTTAATGTCTAACTTCAACCAATCCACAAAATTGAGCGACACATCCACCATTGTGTTCAGTGAATTACTATCTCACATCAGACCCTAGTTGAACTCTACTGGTCATCGCTTCTCACTAGAACGCAAGGAAATACCTCCTGAAGTCAGTCACTAGTGATCAGCTGATGATTATTAACAGAATCAGAATGAATTTTGTGGAGATTTTAGGGATTTAAATAGTTGAAATCATGAAGAAAATGGTTTACGGTGGCGCAATTTCGTGGATTGGTTGATGTTAGACATTAACACTGTTGGATGATGGCCGGCTCAGTGGTCTAGTGATTAGGCGCTCGCGCCCAAGACTGGTAGATCCTGGGTTCGAGTCTGGCCTAGGAGTGGGATCGTGAATGCGCACTGCTGAGGAGTCCCATACTAGGGCGAAACAGCCGTTCCGTGCTTCGAGATTTTCCATAGTGGTTTATCTTCAATTCGATCATGATTTCAACTATTAACAGAATCTCGCGCACGGGATCGTGGAGTCTCATACTGATACGAAATAGCCATCCAGTACTTCTAGATTTACCATGGTGGTCTAGTTTTATTTGATTCATGATCCCAACTATTACATTTGCTATTTATTAATAAATAAATCAGTTCTTTAAATGTTTCACATTCATTTACAATCAGTCTATTTTCTTTTTCTTTTTGAAACACTGTTTATGACATAACACTGATTTATGTTTATTTTCATTGAAGAAAAACATAATCTACTTTAAGACTGGAATATTTCCATAAATACATAATTGTATATATATAGAATATATCAAAAATACAAAGTACAAAATAACATCATTTGTCAAAATTTCGTGCCTTTCTTTTTTAATTTCTAAATGGAAATGTTCATTCATCTAGACACAACAACAACAACGACAACAACAACAGCAACTTAATATCAACGTAAACAAACCAAATTCGACTTGTGTTGATTGTTTGAATCTTATTATTGGAGTTTTAAATCGTAATTGATTAATTTAAGATTCTCCAGCTAATCTTTATCTATCTTTACTTATAATAGTTATGAGTTAAGATAATATCCTAGTAATCGGCACAGGATACTTTAATTTATAGTCTTAAACAATAATTGGAAGATTCAAAATAAACAATACAAGATGAATTAAAGTTAATCTCATTGCATAAACTAATAAATATCTGAATTCAGTAACTAAGTAGATAATGGAATAGCGTTTGAAGAGAATGGTACTGGATTCGATTCCCAGGGTGAATATCAATTCCGGGATGCAGGTACATCCGGCCGACAAGTGTAAAACGGGACGAAATCCGCCTCCTAGATTTTACTACTAGCCCCAATCTATCTTTACTTATTAGTTTGGTTTTTGTTTTGAGGTTTATCATTACATCTAATCCTGAATATTTATTACAGTATTTTGTATTACCACCTATAAACCTACACTAATGACTTAAAACGGTGGAGTATTTATATTCAAGTATATTTATTCTCTTATGTTGTGACGATAATTACTGGTGACGATTTCGACTGTATCGACCAGACTGACAACATTCTTTTATAACGTGTGATCCGCCTATTAGAGAGCAGCGTATTATCGATCGATACAGTGACGCATAAAATACGAGTGAGCAGCCTAGAGTCCTGATTGGCCCTGCTTCCCTGTCTAGCCCAGCCAGTTGAGTCCAGAACACAAGTCTCAGCCTCGGTGATATGAATCATTATATTTCAAACACACTCGGTTTATATACCAACCGAACAGACCACAACGTACCAATAAAATATGAAACAACATTCGTACAATAATTAGCCAGATGTGGCTGTGAATGAAGGAGATAGGAATCAATAGATAGGGCATAACTCAAAAATGGTAAATCGTACAATAATAGTTCATAGGTCAAAATAAAACTCATAATAAGAGGGACATGGATATGAACAGACTAGTTACGTAACAATTATACAGTAAAAATATACTCATAATATCGGTCCATAATTGGATCCCAAGAATTACCATTCACTATTCTTATCGGGACACAACACCTCCCCCTTTTGAAAGAGATCCGGAGTCGATATCCGGATTTTAAATTTTCAGAGTTCATCCCCCACCACGAAACAGTGTTGGATCCTCATATACCCAAGCTACCATTAATCTGACTTTATTTAAATCGTATTTGTCACATTGTGCAGAAAATTTTCTAAAGGTGATTAAATGGTGAGGATCAACGTCGCTTGATAAGAAGTCATCAAAGTTTGATTCTTCTGGAACATTATCATCGGATTTCTTGAGAATCTCATCAGTAGATAGTCAATCACTAGAATAATCAGCATCTATCAAAATTTTATTAGGTTCTTGTTCATGGTTTGATGCACTCAACAAATTTTTCTCAATTTTGTAAATTTCATCAAAAGCATAGGAGTCATTGAGATAATTCATATTTGATAAAACTAGAGAATTCCAATGAGTAGATTCATCAGGAACTTTTGTTCTGGAATGATGAGCTCTATTTGATGCAACTGTCGTCATTATGATGCTTGACTCAATTTCTGTCTCTTCGTGAGAGGGTACTGCAGGAATTTCATGAGCGTTTAATAAGACGTCGACTTTCTGCGAGCTGTTTGTACATGGTGCATTAGGGGCAGTGGGATTTGAACCCACGACAGGGCATGTCTCTGAAATGGACGTAACTAGTCTGTTCATATCCATGTCCCTCTTATTATGAGTTTTATTTTGACCTATGAACTATTATTGTACGATTTACCATTCTGTTAGAAGTCTATCAAGACTATCTATCATCTATTGAAATATAATGATGGCTACTCTAAATTAAATTAAATTATGTGAGATATTACTATCTCTCTTGTTGACTACTTAACTTGTGTAAACATCTTTGTATTAAATAGAATACACATATCTCATATACAACAGTATCATTACATAAAATGTTTCCGATTACTGTTTTATACTCTTACCACCTCTACCACTATGAGATTTGAATCGACAATTGTATCTCTGTGCTAATATGGTATGGTAACTTGAACTGATGTACGAACGTACGTACGTAGTATGAAATTAGAAAAAAACAAACATTATCGGATAATTTCCAGTTTTCCCTGGATTTAAATAAACCAAATATTTCAACATTTTTACTTTATTTCACTTCATATTTATATACATTATAACAAAATATTACCAAAAAAAGGAATTAGTATTGTGAACAGTGATCTATTTCAAAAAACATTCACTTTTCCTCTCTTCTTTTTTAAAGAAACACATTGAATTTATCTATTTTCTTTTTTTCCTTTATCTTCTGTTATTGTTATTGTTATAAAAATGGGAATGTATAACACCTATAGATTAAAACAGCTGATATTATCGTTGTGTTGATAGATTATTGACAATCATATGATTATTAGTAGATATAATTTACATCTCCATTCTATTGATTCTAATTAAATATTATCTTTATTACTATTATTATTATTAGTACTAGTAGTAGTAATATTAGTATTAGTATTAGTAATAGTAATAGTAATAGTAGTAGTATTAGTAATAGCAATAGTAGTATTATTAGTATTAGTAGTAGTAGTAGTAATAGTAGTATTCAATATGTCCATCATACTGATATCTTGAAATCAGTGATGGTGATCTTCATCGTTAGGGAAATATTTGAATAATAAATGACAAATTTAAAGATTTCAATGGTAGTAATCCATGTCAACAGTATACAGGGAAAATGTCACTGTTGATAGTTAATTGAATAATATAATAGAAAAAATAATGTATCTACTTGAAATGATCTAATTACTAGAATAAATTAATTTGTTTACATGATGTAACTTCCTAGAATGAATAAACAACATGTCTAAGTTCATGTAATTTCTATGTTGGACGATTATTAGGAGATGATTTGACATCAATTCTGGGATACAAGTATTTCCAATTGATGAGCCTTAAATAGGACAAAACGAATTGCACAAGAAATTTGCTATTAGACTTAGTAGCTAAGTGGATAATACGATGGCGTTTGTAGTGAACGGTACTGGGTTCGAGTCCCAGTGTGAACATCAACTCTGAGATTCAGGTACATCTAGTTGACGACTGCGAAATAGGACGAAACGCACGATCTGGATTCTACTGTCAGTCACCATCAATTTTTGCTTAGAATGCTTGTAACTTAGTGGTAATATTGAGGCAATCCGCGCAAGATGTACATATGCCAATAAGTAGCTGATCATTCGCAGTACTACATATTATTTATTTAATTACTATAATGATAGAAATAATTACTCTATTTAATGTAATTTGTTTTACATTACGTGGAATTCATAGAACAGAATGACACAAAAACCCATTTATTGTTCAAAGACGACATCATATATACGTATTTATGTATGATGTGCGAAATATAAGTAAGTAGAATTCAATGGAATTTCTATATGAGAAAGGAAATCTGCACAATAGTCAATAGTAAAGATCAGTTTTCTAAAGTTTTAGTTTTTCTGGTTAGCGTTGTTTTTAGTGACTTAGTTTTCTAGGGTATAGGGTTGCTAACTCCATGCCCAACCCTCTTGCTTTATCCCGACCGAGACTGGCAATAGCCTCAGAGGGGATTTAGGTGAAATTATTGTTGCTCAAAAGTACAAGTTTTTATTTAGGTCAATCTTTAAAAACATCTTCACCTCATAATCTATATGCTAAAAACAATAGTGTAGATTATTATGTCTATGAATTTAAATGTACCTTAATTTGGATTCTGACAAAAGATAAGCAAATGAAATTTTAAGAAGGGGTTTTGTGTAGATTTTGGTAATTTTACTAGTTGAAATCATGAGCCAATTGAAGCTACATCACCATGAAAAACCTCGAAGAAATGAACTGCTGTTTCGTCCTAGTATGGAACTCCTCATCAATGCACATCCACGACACCCCGGCGAGATTCGAGCCCAGAACCTATCAGTCTTACGCGCGAGCCCTTAACCACTAGACCACTGAGCCGGCGGCATTGTGGATGCGCACTGCTGAGGAATCCCATACTTGGACGAAACGGCCATCCAGTGCTTCCAGGTTTTCCATGGTGGTCTAGGTTTAATTGACTCATAAATTCATTTATTAAAGTATGATTTCATTCTAATGTTTGAAGTTTGATTTTGTAAAGTTTAAATGCAAGTGAGAAGTTTACTTCTAAATTTGTTAAGTGAGGTTTAATTTGGTTAATCCCTTTGATAAATTTAGATAATACTGTGAGAAAATGAAGTTTATCATAATGAAGTGACATAAATTAGCCCAATACATCACGAACTACAATTTGATGGAACATAAACTTGTTAAAATATTTACATTATAAGAACCAAAGTACAGTTTGATAATTGGAAATCAGGAATATATTAACGTAATAAAAATCAATACAAATAACACCAGTCTGGATGATACAAATGAACGCCGCATATTGTGTTGTTGTAGTGAACCAGAACACTAGTGGGGACAATCGAATGTATTTGAATACAAAATTACATAATCACTTAATAAAATCTGAGTAGCATACAATAAATACTTCATTTGCAAAATGTCAATCAATCGTCTCAGATTTCATTGCTCTTTCATTTCCACACTAATCGTTTTCTTTGTTCACGTTCTCTTTTCTTCGATCTCCTTGACCTTCTGCCATCAGGCCTTTCACTTTCGATTGATGATACATATCACTTATATCTGTGGAGATCAGTACCACACACCACACTATATCATATAGTTTTGATAATTTTCATCTTCTCTGTTAATGATTTAACTAAAACATCTTCGTTTTAATTTTGTAGCAATAATCGTTTATATAAAATTGTATTCATTTAATAAAAGTACGCATTTACACAATACGGTTAATGGAGATAATTATTTTGTTAAATGGACAATAATCAATAAATTAACCTATTCATCAGGTTCGTGGGTACGACGAAAAAAAGGGATTAAAGGTTAATGACATTACTTGATCATATAATAATAAATAAGTAGAATAGGGTTCGAACCTGGAATTTACTGGTTAAAAGTCGAACACTTAATCTTCAAGTCATCGTTCTACCAATAAAATTAGAACATTTCAGTAATGGTGCAATTTCATTAATTAAAATCATGGGTCAATTGAAGCAAGACCACCATGAAAAACTTGAAAACACAAGACAACCGTTTCGTCCTAGTATGGAACAAAACCCTTCTGATATGAATTTAAGGATTTTCAAAACAACACATTTATATTTTTAAAAGTATTAATCAATGAAGATTGTTTTCAACAATTCCAAAAATTATTTATTTTTAATAATATAATTATGAGATAGTAGACAAGATTTGTAGGTCAGGTGGATGATTTTGATGAAGCTATGTTCTCTGAACTAGTTGGTTTTATCGTGGAGCTTTCATCGTACTTTTGAATGACATCATCAGAAGAATAATGAAAGCTTCACGAACAAACTGTCCAGTTCAAAGAACAAAACTCCATTAAAATGTTTAAAAATCTATTGCCCATTTCTAATAACTTTAATATAATTTGACAAAATACCAACTATTTTATTTTGTGTAGAGAGAGAAATAACAAAACTAAAAAAAGAAGGAAAGAAAAAAAGAAGTAAAACCTTATGACTGATGTTTCTTTTTTTGTTTATTTTTTTATAATCTTTGTGAACATCGTAAGAAACAACATTGATGTAGAGAATTAACGCTCTGTTTTATATCAAAATTTGTAGTAGTAGTTGTAATAATATTAATATTCTATTGATAATTGCTATATACAACTTTGTTTTCGATAAATTCGATTTGAAATGATCAAAAAAGAAAACAAAAAAGATAGAAAAAGGAAAAAAGAAAAAAACCCAATTAAGTATGACTTCTTAAATTGAATATAAGAGATTATATTTGATTAAGAAATAAATTTCACGTCAATTATCAATAAAATAAGAAATTTCAAGTGCTAGCAACAACAACAACAGAAAAAAAAGAAAAACAAGCAAACGTACACAGAAAAGGTGAGCAGTAACTATGACGTTGATAAAATTTGGGGATGGGAACGGGGGGTGGAGGATATAATAATGTCTTTTTTTGGTAACGAATAATTGTTTTTGATTTTGTAAATGTTAGAAAAAAAAATTGTATAAAAACTAATAGTTGATTTAAAATTTTGTTAGTGTTTATGTCGGTGAAATGAAATGAATATAATATAAATGAAAAAATGTATGAGTGATAGTAGAATATTGAACAGTGATATAACCTAGTTTGTAAGATGATATGATGAGCAGCTTTTTTAACTGATTAATTTATAATCTACAGAAATGATTGTTTGGAATTCTCTACATCATGATTTCATAACTCCTCTATCTGGATTTGGGACCACCAGTAGCTTCTGTGTAACCGTAAATACTCTTTTAAACGTATCAAATGACCAAGTATGGTACACTAATCGATCATTGGTGAATTAATGATAGTTGTTTTTCATCCTTCCTTTACATGAAGTACACCCGTTTTGATTACTAATTAGGAAGAAATCACATATATGAAAAATACTCTCAGTTATAACAGATCACATACTGAGCATAGTTCATAGTCAATGGAATACAAGAATATCGTATATTACACAGAAGAAAAATATCATAAGAGAAAAGAAAACAAAAACTACATTGCGTAATCATTACATTGAATCAAAAAGGATGTAATGATGAATAAAACTCATATTGAGTAAATCAATCGAATCTTGACTTTTCTTTCCATCATATCACCTCCCCATTTTTTATTTGAAGATCCGGATTTAAATTTTCCTAGTTCGTCCTCCTCCACGAAACAGTGTTAGGTCCTCATATACCCAAATTACAATTAGCTTGACTGTATTTAAAACATATTGAACAGAGAATCCAGTAAAATGGACCGGCTACAGAGGATAAACGCCATCTAATTTGAGGTCATCAGAGTTTGAATCTTCTGAAATTTTGTTATCAATTTTATTGGGAGCCTCATTTATAGATGATGAATCATTAAGATAATCAGCATCTGATCTATGTTCTGGTTAAAGAGAATCTCGATAATAAGATTCGTCAGAAACTTGTGTCACATCATGATGAGAACCATTTGGAGCAGCTGTATTCATTGTACTGCTCGATTTATTTTCTGTTTCATGGGCGGTTACTGCAACACTTCCATGAACATTTAGTAGGGCGTCCTTTTGTGAGCTGGATGCATCACTGTCTGTACATGCTGTTTAGGGGATAATGGAGTTTGGATCCATTACCGGGCATGTTTCTGGAGTGGGGAGTACTGGATCATCGGGCGGATCTTGAGTGACAGCTGTTTCTTTTGAAGTACGGGTTATCGAGGATTCATCGAGGCTGCAATCGTTATCCAGTTCAGTGTGCAGTTGAGAAATCAATTCATCCACTTCCGTTGCATCACCAAAGCATGAGCGATTCAGCAGCTGCGTGCGTAAATTGACTAATAAGTCCAAGTGTCGCTCGAATAGCAGCTGTAATCGATCGGAAGGGAGAGTCATTTTTTCTTTTTACCCCGTCGTCAATTGTTAGGGTTGAAAGCTGTTTCGGGTTCAATTGCTTTGAGTTGCACATGTTGTTTGTTAATTGTAAAAATGTAGCCCTTTCTCTGTCAATCACATCATTTCATATTTAAATAATTCAGTCAGCTATAATTGTTAACATTTAACAGATCACTAAGTGTTATAAAGTTGTATTAGTACCATCTTAGACTGTATATTTATATTGAACTCAATAGCGTTGAATATATCTTGTTTGGTCTTCATATATATATTCTATCGGTTGAAGTTAATTTGCTTCCATTATTGTCTTCAACTGTTTTAAATTATGATAGGTTTTAATTTATATACTTTTTTATATTTAATAGTTGAATTTGATGGTTGTTGGAGGTAGTCGACAGGAAACTCTAGACTCGGGTTTCGTGCTACTTGGCACTTTTCAGCAAGGTGTACCTGTAATCTTGAGGGAACTGGTGCGCCCTGACGGATTCGATCCTGTGTCAATCAGCTTGACAGCCAGGGAGCACCAGTTCACTCAAGATTACAGGTACACCATGCTGACGAGTGCCGAGTAGCACGAAACCTGGGTTCAGGATTTTCTGTCGACTACCTCCAGCCACCGTCTAATCTGAACATAGTGCCCGCAGTGTTGAGCCACCTAGACTGGTGGCCACATTGTAACTTGGTTGATAGTATTCGATCTACACTAAGAAGGACTTGACACATATGACATTTATCACCACCCAGTGATCAATCAATTGGGATTAATAGTTGAATTCATGATTCAATAAAAACTAGATCACCATAGAAAACCTGGAAGCACTGAACAGTCATTTCATCCTAATGTGAAACTATTAGTTTACTTGAAATGATTTAAGAAAATAAGAACTTTCGTCGAATAGTTACACAGTATTTCGGCACGGAGTTCTTTCACCGAGATTTTACAAATACATTCTTCCTCTTTAATGATTCAGGTGAATGAATTTAGTTTTAGAATAGAACTCTCTTCATCAGCGAAAACAGTGCAGTCTGGGGTCACGTAGATATTGGTAACATAAACATATTTGTATTTATTCAGATGTTTTGGACGGCATCTTAGAGTTAAACAGTCGATAAAGTCATTTGAAAACTTGAAACACTCAAACGTAGATCGACACCAGTTCACGTTTACAAAAGTAGCTAGACCGCCACCACACCTCTTTTTATCGTTTGATCGATCTGACGATAAATTTTGAAATCACGTAGGGATACTAGACAGTCATCCTGTAATTCATTTAACCAAGATTCTTAAATTATGATGACACCACAATTACGATACATATTTTGACTTAAAAGGAATTGAAGATAGTCCACCTTGTTAATTAGTGATCAGCAGTTAGAATTTAGCAGCTCGTGAATCGACATACGATTAATGTTCATTTTCTTCAACGCATATTGCCAACCACCACGATGTCTTTTATTGTAGTTTTTTGTAACTTGTGCAGAGAAAGGTCGTAGGCTTTTCATAAACATGCCTATATAGGTTATGCGATTAATGGACATAAGGAGGCGTTAAAAACAAAATGAGGAAACAGATAACTTGTTCAAATAATTAGATGGCAGAAACAGGTAGTTCAGATATTCAAGCAGGCCGCCGTCTTACATAATCAATCGATTAACTTAAACGAACCATTAATTACTGATTAGAGATTTTGTAAGAAAGGAACACGTTGATTATCAAAACTGATAATTGATTCAATTAAGTGGGTGGGTTAAATACTTGAAAATGTATATTCTATTGAATATTTATGAACTAATTATTAGAATAGAAATAGCTAAATACCTTTGTATCTAAATATAGATAATTAGTTATTCACTATTACCGAAAGAAACTTTAATATAGTTGTTATAATGTTTATAGTCTATTCTAATTTCTTAGACTGCAAATAAATATATAATCTTATATATATATATATATATATATATATATATATATATATATATATATATTCTATTACAATATTGAGATACTTATCTCATAATTTATAGACTGGTTGTGTGGTGTGTGGTACTGATATCCACAGATATAAGTGATATGTATCATCAATCGAAAGTGAAAGGCCTGATGGCAGAAGGTCAAGGAGATCGAAGAAAAGAGAACGTGAACAAAGAAAACGATTAGTGTGGAAATGAAAGAGCAATGAAATCTGAGACGATTGATTGACATTTTGCAAATGAAGTATTTATTGTATGCTACTCAGATTTTATTAAGTGATTATGTAATTTTGTATTCAAATACATTCGATTGTTCCTATTAGTATTCTTGTTCAGTACAGTTGTATTAACAGATGACACTTTAATCATTTTATTGTTTCTTTTAATGTGAATCTTCCAAGTGGTGAGTGTCTTATCAGTTTTTCGATTTAAAAAAAACTAATCAATTTTAAATGACATTATTAATGTAGTATTTGTTTACTAACAATATCAAATCAAATATGATATACAGAATTGAAAAGTTTATTTCTTTCAATGAGTTGTTTGATTAAAGTATTAGGATTGTCTAAATCTGTATTCGATTTGAAATAAGATTTCGTTGCTCAGTATATATATATATATATATATATATATATATATATATATATATACAATTGATTAGTCTCTTATTGGCATATGTATATACTGTACGGATTGCCTCGATATTGCCTTTATTCACAAATATTATAATCAAAGATAGATATTGGCTAACAGTGAAATCCAGATTGACACGCATTTCGTTCTATTTCGAACTCGTCAGTTCAATTTACCTACATCCCATATTTTATGTTCACTCTAGAACTCGAACCCAGTACCGTTCACTTCAAACATCACCGTGTATCTACCTACTTACTAAGTCCTAATAGCCACGTACTTGTGCAATTTGCATAAATTTGAATTTACTTGAATCTTCCCATTGATATTTAGGACTTCAATTGATCAATCTGTGTATTGCCTACATATTATCATTGTCATAAGTATTCTAATCAAAGCATTATTATTCTGTTGATTTACTACTATTGAAATAAAGTCAAATAGTTTGTTACTATGACTAATAAATTCTTTCTCTTCTGTTGTTGTTATTGAGATTATTAATCAAGAAAAAAAACGAACAAAACAAAAAACAAAAAAAAAACAAATTGAACTTCTCACCTTTACTTACTTAACATTGAAAGCTTAACTTGGAACGATAAATTAGTAAAGATCTATAAAGAGAAAATTATAAATAAATAAGTATATAGATGAATATTTGTAAACCTTATTCAAAGATTCATTTATTTATACGATAAATTAATGAAGTTTATAATAATATTAATCTAAGAAATTTTCATTTTTTTAAAAAAATTTTTTTCCTTTTGTTTTCCTCTTAAAAATTATATTCATCTTTTATATTTTTGTTAGAAAAAAGAAGAAATATATTTTAGAAACAAGATGTAAATGATCAACATTTCAATAGTTACCATTAAAGAGTATTGTATATGTTTTAACAGTTAACATCATGAGTTAATTGAAGTTAGATCATTATAAAAAACTTGGAAGTATTGGATGACTCCTTAGTAGTGAGTATCGATGAATGCACCTCACGTGATTCGTACCTAGGACATATCGGTCTTGTGCAAGAACACTTAACCAATAGATCACTGAGCTGGCTGGCATCGAATGGTGTTACAATTGAGTTACAATTTTTGTACTGTTTAGAAATTTTAAGGGATAACAAAATGTTTTCAGTGTTGGCAGTTATTATATGGTTCTTTGAATGTTGTTAAGTTATAAAGCGACAATGAAATTTGAATTTTAGTTATTGAATGAAATAATGAACTGGTAAATATGAGTGAATTTCAAAAGCAGATATTATAGGTTTTTTATCACTAAGTCTAATTCTTAAGGTTACAGTTTGATAGTCATCATAACTATACATTTGTTTATTTTAATTTCGTAATTAGATTTCGAGTATAATTTACAAATACTTACTAGAATGATGAAAATTTTGAACAAATTATCAGGTCAATCACTATTCGTGTTACAAATATCTAGATGTACATACATTCAGCTGACGAATCACAAATAGGACAAAACGCACGTCCTGGATTCCAATGCTAGCCACTATCCATCTTTGCTTAGAATGCTTTTGAATTAAAGCAATATCGAGGTAGTCCGCACAGTATGTACATATACCAACATGAGACTGATTAATTGCAGTTCTAAGTATCAATGGCAAGTTTCAAGCAAACAATGCCAAATGAATTTAAACTTCCCCGCATTGCACAAGCACATGGTTATTGGGAATCGTCAGCTAAGTGAATAACGCAATTTCATTTGAAGCGAATGGTACTGGGTACAAGTTCTAAAGTGACTATCAACTCTGAGATGCAAGTGCATACAGCATTTAGTGAATCACTTACATTTGACATTAATTAGACCTCACGATGTTGTCGACGGGCTCACCACTTTAGTGATCCGATATCTGACTCCCATAATATCATATGAATGATTTTTATTGAAGTATACATATCGTCAATCATCGTATATAATCATGGACTTAAATCGCATTAGTCAATAATATAATTAAAATAAGTCAAATACGAGAAAGAATTTCGAATACGTATATTTTGTACAATCATTGATCTGAACAGACAATCAGAAGGACAAAGCGAATAGAATAGAGCGAAGTGAAATGACGCGTAGTGGAGATGGCATGCAAGCCAATTCCCATTTAACCAAGAATTAATCAATATTTATAGTCACACAAAAAATAAGTTACAGACATATGATAAATAATGGGATAAGAAGTGCAACCACATATGCCTTAATATAAAAACAGTGATGATTGATAAATAAATAATTAATAAGATTAAAATGGGATTCAAATAGAATAAATAAGATTAACCTGTCCGAAAGCTAGAATAAGGTATATGGGCTTAACATAATAATCGAAACTACAAGTTGATGAGTCCTAAATAAAACAAACCTCACCATTTCTAATTCCACTTCTAACTACCATGTAATTGCTTCTAACACCATCAAACTCATTATTACTTATTATTAATCATACTACTTGTAATACATTTTATAAATAATAAATTAAATTCAAATTCATTCATCATTCATTCATTCATTTATCCAATAGACAGATGAATTAGATAATGATAAACGTTTGTCGGTCTCTTTCATCATTAAATCAATTTAATTCAATGTTTGATTTTAACTTAAAGTGAAATTATTTTTTTCCGTTTTTTTTGTTTTTTCGTGTTTTTCTTTTTTTTTTATTGAGTAGATCAATTTAAAGAAAATAAGAATTTAAAAAATAATAATAAACAAGTTTGTTTTATTATTGTTGTTGTCGTTGAACGTAATCGATAATCAATCAATATTTCAACAGATCAATCATTACTTATTTTTTTATAATTTAGTTTTATAGAAGAAAAAAATATAAGAACAAAAAAAACTTGAAATTTGTGAAAACAAAATTTAAAGGAACCAGTTTATTTTATAGTTTATTCTTAAAAAATTAATATTAGAAAAGTTTCTTTTAAGTATTGGACGGCCATTTCATATTATTGTGGTACTTCTTGGTAGTGTACATTTACGATTCCGTCTGGCGAGATTCGAACCAAGGACATATCAGTCCCGCACACGAATGACTAACCTCTAAACCACTGAGCCGACCGTCATCCACGAAACTGAGCCACACATCCACCATTGTCATCAATGAGTTACTATCTCACAACAGATCCTGTTAAACTTTACTAGCCGCTGCTTCTAACTTGAAGTCCAGGAAACACCTCTTGAAACCAGTCATTAATGAGCGTATGTTGATTAGTATCAGAAAGGTTTCTTTGTGTGGATATTATATTAAATTTAGTAGTTGAGATTATGAGTCGATTGACGCTAGACCACCATGGAAAAACAAGATGCATTGGATGACAGTTTCGTCCTATTGTGAGATTCCTCAGCAGTGTGTATCCACAATTCTGCCTCAATGTCAAGTTCTTTCAGGTTTTTATTAGTGGTTTCGTTTCAATTTACTCATGATTTCAATTATTTAAAAAGTGTTTCAGTCAATAAATTCACTTGGTATTGTTTATTTGTATCTTCTGATTGATGTTTAGGACTGCAATTGATCCGTCTCTTATTCGCATATGTGCATAGTGTGAGGACTGTCTTGATATTACCCTAAATCACTAGTATTATAAGCAAAGATGAATGATGGCCGGAAATGAAATCCAGTACGTTTATTTCGTTCTATTTGGGACTCGCCAGCTGGATGTACCTGTATACCAGAGTTGACGTTCACTTTGGGACTCGAACCCAATAATGTTTGCTTCAAACGCCATCGTGTTATCCACTTAGTTACTGTGTCCGGATAGAAACGTGCTTTTAAAATGTGGTTATGTTTAAATTCATTCACTAAAGACAATGGCTTCCGTGTGTCTCAATTTCGTGGATTGGTTGGTGTTAGTAATCAACACCGTTGGATGCAGGCTCAGTGGTCAAAATTTTAGGCGTTTTCGCGCGAGGTCAATAGGTCCTGGGTTTGAATCCCGTGAGCGTGCACTGCTGATGATTTCTATGCTAGGACGAGACGGTTGTTCAGTACTTTCAAGTTTTTCATGACGGTCTAGCTTCATTTCGTATTGAATCTCTATTATTTGTTATTATTTATTTCCTATTATACAAGTGTAATCAATTTTTCGAAACATTGATGTATCATTCATTTAAAGTGTGTGTAGACTTCTGTTTATTTTGGATTAACGTAGTTGTTATATGATTTTTAAAAATTGTTTTTTATATTTTTATGTTGTTAAATTTGTCATAGTCCTACTAGGCATTCGAATAGTCCTTTGTTTGATATGTAGAGAATAATATCAACCGATTATTATCAAAGATCAGATACAATGAAAAGATAAAGGTTGTCTCATATGTTTAAACTTCATATCACTTAATGAACAAAATCTAAATAAGAAATTGAACCTAGAATCTCTAAGTTTTACAATGAACAAGATCTATCTAGGTTATTGAATTGATAACAATAAATGTATATGTTTTAGGTAATTAATGATGTGGTACAAAGATCATTCATTCCTATTATTGATAACTGCCAAACTCGATACATGATTAAGTTTTATCAGTTATATTTTCTCTAAAATGTCTAGTATCATTTTAACACAAGTCAATAATGAAGCCTTAGATGTGGTAAGCCCATCTTCAAATAAATGGTTTCTAATTGTTTATACTTTGTCCCACACATAGTGAAGTTTTAAAATAACATTATTCGAAGTAATCTATTCCCTATAATTAGTTCAATAACATATTTATATAAGTTTTATCTTAAATAACAACCAACAAAAGCATAAGTTTTTATTTGTTATACATGCAACAGAAATGACATATTGTGGTGTGCGCTACTAATGTTAACAGATATAAGTAGTATATATATGATCAATCAAAAGAGACACAGAAGGTTAACAAGATGGAAGAAAAGAGAATGAGAATAGAACGAAGGAACAATGAAATGTGAGACGATTGAATGACATTTTGCAAATGAAGTATTTATTGTATTACTTACTTATTTACGCCTGTTAATCCTAATGGAGGAACATGAGACGCCCACCATAACTGTCCACCCAACCCTGCCCTAAGCAACCCTTTCCAGTTTTTTCCAGTTCTCATTCATTATTTTCATGTCTGATTCTATTTCCCAAAGTAATGTGTTATTTTGCCTTCCTCTTTTCCGCTTACCTTCAAAATTCCAAGCTGGGGCTTGCCTCGTGATGCACTTTGCTGATTTCCGTAATGTATGTCCTATACATTTCCATCGTCTTTTCCTGATTTCCTCTTCAGATGGAACCTGGTTTATTCTCTCTCATAGTAGACTGTTGCTGATAGCGTTCGGCCAATGGATGTTAAGTATCTTGCATAGACAACTATTTATAAATACTTGTACCTTCTTGATGGTGGTTGTTGTAGTTCTTCAAGTTTCAACTCCGTACAATAGAAGTGACTGCGTTGACGTTCGTATTGAAGATTGTGTCTTTGATATTAGTTGGAAGTTCCATATGTTCTTTATATTTATTGTATGGTACTCAGATTTTACTAAGACATTTTATAATTTTGTATTCAAATACATTTGGTTGTCCCTACTTGTGTTCCTGTTCACTACAATAACATTAAATTCAATAATTATGACATAATACTCATGGATTAAATAAAATAAAGTGTATAGATTATTAAATATGATACAGATTACCAAGCAATTAAGTATATGTTTTATGTTGGTAAAACTTAAAAAAGCTTACTACTGAGTTAAACCTCAAGTAGTGTTTTACAATTTTGATTTATATCATCTGATTTGAAGATACCAAATTACACCCGTTTTTAAAATTGATTGATCCTTGGATAGTGATTAATGACAAGTGTATCAGGTTTTCCTTAGGTTCCTGTTGATTGCCTATAAACACCATCTTATCTCAACACAATTTAGGTGATTTATTATTGGTGATTAATTAGATTCATGCGTAATATACAACTAATATATTTTTAACTTGTAATCGAACACTAGTTAAGAGAGAGAGAGGGTGGGAGAGAAAGAGAGAGAGAATTATTTTATAAGAACTTCATTTATAATCAGAATTTCATTATGATTTCGATATTTACAAGTATATAATACTTATAAACAATATCAATTTCACATTACCACTTTGAATATATATATATATATATATATATATATATATATATATATATATATATATATATATATATATATATATACGGAATGGGGTCGCTAACTGCATACCCAACCCTCCTCATTTATCCAGGCTTGGGACCAGCAGTAGTCCAAGGAGGGCTTCAGGCGCAATTAATCCTTTATGTTAACGTAACTCTACTGATCATATATATAGGAGCATGATATTGCCTAAGGCAATGAAAATTATTTGCATATTACTGACAAAATTCATAATGTCATATCATTATAGCATGATTGAATATGACCTTATATTAATGGGAATACTATGCAAAACAAAACGGTGTATAATGTACAATATGTTGAATAACAGTAAAACAAGTCTATTATGTATATATATCACAAAACCTATTCATATTTCATTTATAAACGAAATATTATCTTCATGATGAATAATATTGTTCATCTATTCAATGGAATATCATTGAAAGAATGATATCATTGAAATGAATAACAAAATTCATTGAATATAATGAATTCATTAGGTAGGTAAAGGTTTCTTATCAGATAAAGTCAATAAAGAGGAGATTGGAACAATATTATATACAATACATAATTGTTAAGATGGATCAATAGTTTGGTTATTACTTACTACTTACGCCTGTTACTCCATGTGAAAGAGAATAGACCTCCCATCAGCATTTTCCATCCAACTCTGTCCTGGGCAATCCTTTCAAGCTCTTTCCAATACTTTCGTTATGGTTAATATCATTAAATTGAAACAATTTAAAAAAGAAGCAAAATATTAGATTCTGGATTAGTAGCCTGTTGGTTAATCATTCACCATAAAATCTAAATATTGTGAGTTTGATCTCATGTCTTACAGTGGATTTACAATGTTGACCAGACATATACTTAAACAAAAGAGCTCCCCTACGTTTTATTGGCTTTTAATGATTTTAAAACTGATTTTGATCCGTGATGTTAACTATAAAATTGAATCATGATCTCAACTATTAAAATTGACTCGCGACCACAATTATCAAAATTACTATAATATCTACAAAATGCCTCTCTGATTATAATCAACATATGCACATTAGTGACTGATTTCAAGAGGTATTTCCTGGAATTCTTGTGAGAATCAGAGATCAATGGAGTTCAACTAGGTCTGTTGTGAGATAGTAACTCACTGATGACAATAGTGGGTGTGTGGCGCGATTTCATGGATTAGTTGAATTTAGACACTAACACCGTTGAATGCAGGCACAATGGTGTTGTGTTTAATCATTTGTGCGCGAAACTGAAAGGTCCTGGGTTCGAATCTTGAGAGACGGCATTGTGTATGCGTACTGCCAAGGAGTTCCAAACTAGGATGAAACGGTTGTCCAGTGTTTCTTGGTTTTCTAAGATGTCATTTTTAACATTGTATAAATAGTGCCAAACATTTTAGCCAAACTCTAAATCACAAATGTCAAGGGGAAATATCAGATTTCGGACACACTAATGTGTACTTTACCCCTGATGGGCAAATTATGTTGAACATTTAATTTGAGCATCACTCTATACAGCTTCAGAAGAGAAATTTATAAGAAATCAACTGTTTGATTCATGAATATAACGACAACTCTAGTCAAATTGCCTTACTCAAGTTATTTATATATTATTTATATATTACTCCGATTATTCATTCCCCAATCAACGATAATCAAGTGAATGTTCAAGTTGATCATGTGTGTTTCTGAATACGCATAAATGATGGACAATCAGTCATTGAATACTCTCCTCATTTTATATTGTTTCTATCTAACACACATTTTTCTCATTTTCATGAATCACGTATAAAATACTTAGTTAATTGTAAGTTGCTGCTTGATGTCATTTCCTGGATATTGATTTTCATGAAAATCAATAAAGTCGAATAGATGAAGAAGGTTCAAATCCGTATTCTGCATTAATCAGTCATAACTAGTACGTGTTTCCATAGTATCAAACCAATATCATTGCTATAATTTTACTGAACATTCACCAGAAAGTACAATTTTAGGTCAATCATATAGTGACTGGAAATTCAATTAAGTGAGGTGTGTTTCGATGCATTAAAGTGATCATTGGATTCAGTTATGTTGCTGTTATTATTAATATGTTATGGTCAACTCCCGATTTTCTGTTAATCATTAGGTCATTCATCCAGTGTTCGATATAATTGATTGTGGTTGACAGATTCAAACAACATGGGTCTACCGACCAAGTGAGTTCAATATCGTGATAAAGAAAGCGTTTTACAATTCCAGGTTATCGTATGTGTTTTATTAGAAGTTAACGGAAAAGGTCGGACAAGCAAAATTACCAGCTTAACAGTTTACCGTTAGTAACCATTCACTTCACTCGTATAATTTTTGGTTTGTAAATTGAAACTGTTCGACTTTTATCGGTTCATCAACTCACAATATAATTACTATCTAACTACACAGTTAGATTAGCATAAAAACATCAGTGTTTTGTCATAAGTCTCAATTTAATTCCTATATTCCCATTGTCGAGGTACTGAAGTATCAATTTCACTAATGTTTCTGTAAAAAAGTAGAAGGCTTTCTCTCAACAAATATTCAAATGTAAATTAATTACGATAGTAGGAAAAGTTGGCAAAGTCTAATAATGACACTAATCAGATGAATAAGAGTGTTTGTGGAAATGACACAGTGAAGAGAGCAGTTGGTTACATATGAGTTAAGCAAGATCATATGGACGGTGGAAATAGTGTGTTACCACAATGAGTACTCATATCCTTCTGCGTTTGTCTATGGGTTTCTGACTTCTAATCAGTATATTTCTATATAATAAAATTAGCTTTTAAGCAGTTTCCTTTTTCTGTTTATAATTCTATTGGTTCGTTTGGATAAAATGTTTCCATTGTGGTACTCCTCAGCAGTAAGCATCTACGATCCCGCCTGTGGGATTCAAACTCAGGGCGAGCTGGATCATGGAAACGCACTGCTGAGGAGTCCCATAATGGGACGAAACGTCCGTCCAGTGCTTCCAGGTTTTCAATCATGGTCTAACATCAATCGGTTCAAGATCTCAATCAATAACTTAATAATCTCCACAACCTTATACTGATAAAATGTTTTTATTACAACAATGAAGTAACATGATATTCTGCACTGACACTTTAAACTAACTTCAAAATCTTCCAATATTCTAGAGATCTCACTTTAATAAGATTGAAAGAGAAATGTTCAGCAACAATCCCTATTCCTTTAATCTGATGTTGGTTATTTTTATTTATATAATATGTACTTTTATTTACAAGTGTTTATTTACTCAATTAGAAAAACAAAATATTCTTCTCATTGTTAAAACAAACACATTTGAATAGTAAACAAAAATGTTTTATCTACTTGGAATGAAATTATTAGTATTTTTGGCGAGACTATAATTTATGGATGAACCAATCAGATATAAGATAAAAGATCTCGGATTTTGGCGCGAAATTCATTCATCCATTTGACTAAACAGAGTCAAGACATTATAGCTGATATCAGTTCGTGATGAAAACCCTAAATCTAATTTCTAAAATTAACGATCAACTATGAATCATAATTGGAATTCCTCGCACTGATTTATAAACCTCATTTGATCCTAATTATAAGGTGAACAGCCTCAAGGTCATTTTGGCGTTGCTCAAAGATTATCTATAAGTCATAATCTCACCCCAATAGGTTCTGTGTTCGAATCTCGCGAGGTGGAATTGTGGATGTGAGTCCTACACTACGATGAAACGGCCCTCTAATTCTTTCAGGTTATCTATGGTGGCCTATCTTCAATTGACTCATGAATTCAATATTATATTTTATTGCTGTTACTAAAAGAAACAATGAAACTATTGTATTAAAATTTTCCAGCGGTAATTTATGGACGAGTTTTGAGCGACGCTACGGTGACCTTAAAAGTGTTCACCTAATAACTAGAATCAAACGAAGGTTACAAACCAGTATGATGAATTAGAATAAAGGTTGACATTTGATAGTAAGGGTTAGGAACAAGATCTAAGGTTTTTATTACAAATTGACATCAGTGCTATTTAGCCAAATGGATAAATGAAATTCGCGCTCAAATCCAAGATCTGATATCTTAGATCTGATTAGTTCGTCCATGAATTATAGCCTTGACCCTATCAGTCTCGCAAGGCGGGATCGTGGATGAGCATTGGTGAGGAATCCCACACTAGGATGAAACGGCTATCCAATGCTTCCAGGTTTTCCATGGTAGTCTAGTTCCAATTGACTAATGATCTCAACTATTAAAATTACTATAATATCCACAAAACCCCTCTTAGATAACAACGAAAACTGTATGATGGAAACAGTATTTGTAGTTTACAACGCCTTATAGAAATACATTGTAAACTGTTGAGTGTACAGGGATTTTAGACAAACAAATTGTATCATTTCTGTTTCATTGTGGAAAATATTTCATGAAATCTAGAAAAATCAAGCTCTTCATACGTTTTACATTATATCACCTCACTGTCGTAGTAGAAACATTCCGGCTAAATCAACCTAAAGAATCATAAAGACAGTAAGAAAACTGCTTAAAATCTAAATTTTTTATATAGAAATTTCATAAGTAGTTTCGACTGAATTAAAAGTTAGAAATACATAGATAGTCACAGAACGGTACCAGTATTCATTGTTGCAATACACGATTTCCATCGTCCATACGATCTTGTTGAAATCATATGAAACGAACTTCTCTCTTCACTGTGTCATTTCCACAAACATTCCTATTCATCTTTTCACTCTCGTTATGGTAATTTTGTATATTCAAACTTCTCCTTTGACTTCCAATAAAACACATACGATAACCTGAAATTTTAAAACGCTTTTTCCATTACGATATTGAACTCAATTGAAATAAGTTTACAAGTAGATATAGAGTTTGCTCGGAAGATCCATGTTGTTTGAATCTGTCAACCACAATCAATTATATCGAACACTGGATGAATGACCTAATGATTAACAGAAAATCGGGAGTTGACCATAACATATTAATAATTTTAGCAACATAACTGAAAATTAGAACAACACATGTAAGCAATCCTTTTTGTTCATCAGAAATATACCTCGTCCATTATCTGGTTTGCTTATGATAGAGGTTTCATATTTTTTTAGTTTCGTTAAAGAGAAGCTAGGAATTATTATGTCGATAGTGTTACTGTGATTGTATTTTATTTGATAATCTCGGAGATATATTGTTCAATATGAATTGAATTGATATGATGGAAAGAAAAGTCAATTTTCGATTGATCTACTCAATATGAGTTTTATC
Source organism: Schistosoma spindalis (assembly GCA_946903255.1). NCBI lineage: Eukaryota > Metazoa > Platyhelminthes > Trematoda > Strigeidida > Schistosomatidae > Schistosoma > Schistosoma spindalis. Next base: position 36,388,820 of record OX336416.1, on the reverse strand, counting down.
CATCATTTATCCTTTTTGATTCAATGTAATGGTTACTCAATGTAATATTTGTTTTCTTTTCTCGTGTGATATTTTTCTTCTGTGTAATATACGATATTCTTGTATTCCATTGATCTGAACTATGCTCAGTATGTGATTTGTTATAACTGTGAGTGTGGCGTGTGCTACTTATGTAGACATAAGTAGTATATGACGTGAGTCATGAACAGAATGTCTGACAGCAGAGAGACGAGAAGATCGAACATTAAAGAATGAAGAAAGAATGCAATTTGTATGAAAATGCAAGAACAAAAGGATTCTGAGATGAACAATTTGCAAATTAACGATATAATATATGGTTGTTGGATTTTACTAACTAGTACTGTAATTTGTTGTTAAATATATTCGGTTGTCCCCACGTGTGTTCTGTTAACTACATGAGTATTTTTCATATATGTGATTTCTTCCTAATTAGTAATCAAAATGGGTGTACAACAAATACATAAATGAGTGTATATTCTACTAGATCATCATCATTACCATCACCATCATCATCATCATCATCGTAGTGGTCGTCATCATACTGTTTTGGGGCCAATAAATCTTCACTTATAACAGTCTTGTGTTCTTACTTTGTGTCGTGGGAATTGTGGAGGTTCCTTCGTTCCGGGTATAAGTGATCAGCGCTTTTCCGGCACAGCAATCAGCGACAACCAGACATAACATAACTGCACATCCCAGTTGTCCTAGCAGGTGAAGGTAATTACCACACCCAGTACGAGGCTTTCACACTGTACACTGCAAGTTTGGACTGCCCATCTTGGTCCAAATCTTACGTGAGAGGATAGTGACATCTGATGCAGTATCTATTTGCAATCTAGATGAATGCCCATTATTATTAACAGTAAAAAATTTTCTCTCACCTGGTGATGAGCTTTGACACGAAGATACTAAGCTCAATGAATTGGTGCGGGATCTAGGAAGGGTCTTTTTGTTATTTCTGGATTGACTAGGATTCTTCTTCCTCGGACAAAACACATCCTTATGACCGATAACCTTACACTTCTTGCATCGATGTTGATTAAATGGGCATTTTCAAACGTAGTGCCATGCACCACATTGACATCAAGGAGCAGAGGGATTCGCTTTAGTCTGTCGTCCCGAGCCGCAGTGGGATGGACTGGTTGAAGCAGGGACGTATTTGTTTTTGTAAGGTGTCTGTTTCACGTCTCATACTTCAGATCGGCTAGACCCACCACTCTGGACCATAGAAGTGTCTCGTTGCAGATTAATGAGACGTTGATATTCATTAGCTATATCACTCAGGGTGAGTTTTGGCTCTTGATCCAACCGAGTTAATAGCCTTGTTCGTAAGTCACTGAACTTTTGGTGCTGCAGGCTGCAAGTGAGGATCAGGGCTTTAAACTGATCTTCAGTCAAAGACTTTAACCGGAAGCGTTCGCATTCACGGTTGACGACGCCTACATGCGTAGGAAAATCATCATCTTCGTTCATAGTTAGCTTCAAGCATCGATAACGAGTATTAAACAGTGACGAGTTATCTCCAAAATGTTGGCTTAATGTTTGAACTGTCTGCAAATGATCGGTCACTTGGGTTCAAAGGCAGGATCAGATTGCGATACTTGTCCAGCTCAGTTGCATCCAATTTACGAATTAGCAGCCGCACTTTTCAAGCATCATCTTGATTGACGAAATCAAATTTAAATAGATCTCCATAACGCCTGAAACACATCTCAAAAGTAACATTAGCATCAGGATCGTAGTGGAATTCAGCTAAACTATTTGCGATGCCATCTACTGATGGTGCCGTGGTTGAGCTAGACGTGCTTGGCTGTGAGGGAGGCGTAAACTTGGTCTCCGTCAACATTCGCATCAATTTCAGCTGCTGCTCAAGTAACAGTTCAAGTTTGGAAGGGTCCATAATTGAGAAAAACACCGTCGCCGAATTGTTAAGTTCGTGACGCTTGACTGCTACTACTGATTTCACTTACTTGGAACGGAACGAAGAATCAGGGATTCAGAGACTCGATAGGCTATTCTGGTCCGTTGTTCCCTACTCAGCTAACTCGATCAAGAAGTGTCGGTAAGACGTAGAAAGTGTATTCCACAGGCAACCAGAAGATACCAGATCAATCAGGCACACAAATCAAGCGTATTTATGCAATACATATATATATATATAATTGATATTGCCATGGAAGTTCTTAAATATTGAATCGATAAGTTCGTCAATCGAATATGTGCCCAAGCATACATCGGCATACAAGCTCCACATAGATAAAATTACAAAATATGAGTTTTGCGGATCTAACGTCCTCATTATTTACTTACAGGTTATGGCCATGAAACTTATGGAACTTTGGCGTACACCTTTGCCGCTTGCTGACACCGCATATATTTTCCAACCAATTCTGTTATATTTTGATCCATTAGTGGCCAATATGCATGACTCCTGGCTATGGATTTCATTCGTCTAACCCCCGGATGACCAAGGGGGAACTGTTTCAGTACTTTTTTACGAAGGGGTTCTGGCACAACCACTTCCTCCAAACATCAAACAGTCGTTTACAATGCCTAGCTAATCCCTCCGCTGATACAGCTGTTTCATGTCACTATCAAACTTATCAGACGTCCAACCGTTGGTGACATAGCTCATAGTCATCTTGATGATGGGGTCGCTCTTAGAAGCATTTTGGAGATACCGGTAAAGCTCGTATTGTGCTCGTCAGATAACATTCGGCGTGGTCTTCCGCTAGTAGAGATGCGATCACTGTGTTTTCCTCAGCCACCAACTGGTCACCAATGAGTCGTGAAAAGGCATCCACTTGACCGAATTGTTGAGTGCATCGGCACTGCATCTCGAAATCATACGCCAAGAGTGCCAAGGCCCATCTCTGAAGACGATTTACAGAATGAGCTGGAATGCCAGATTTCGACACGAATATTGCGAGTAAAGGCTTGTGATATGTGAGAAGCGTGAATCTCCAACCGCACATCAAACACTCGCGCAAGAGCTTCTATTTCTATCTGGCTGTATTTTTTTCTGCTGGGGTTAATGTGTGGGATGCATGCATAACGGTTTTTCCGACGCATCTGAAAACTGATGTGAGATAACAGCGCCTAGGCTATACGCTGAAGCGTCTGAAGCTACGATGATCGGTATAGCTGGATCGTAGTGTGTCAACAGCAATTCCGAACTAATAATGGACTTCAGTTTACAAAATGCACCGTCACACTGTTTAGTCCAGTTCCGAGAGCTTTTCTTTTGCAGTAAGCTATTCAGTGGGGTGCACAGCAATTAATGACGACCAAACATAACAGTAATATAATATATTATGCAGGTATCGCTCCATTCTAAATGCAGTAGATCTTTTTGAAAGCTATTCTTCTGTTGATTTGTGAAGTTTCAAAATTAATATCTTCTATCTTTGAAAGTACGTTACTTGATAAGCTTTCGATCGGTGTTAATGCTAGCTATCATTTGTTGATCAATTTTATGTATTATCTTCAGATCACGTCTCTTCTTTTGTTGGTTATTCCTAGTATCATCCAGCTTCTCTCTCTCAAATGTTTTCACTGAGAATTTAGGGTTTCTCCCGACTTTCTTTTGGACTTATACATTTGCATATTTCTGATCTCTGAATTATGACTAATGCCATGTATATTTAGAACATTTTGAACTGATCAGATTCTATTGATCAAATTACACTGATCCCACCATGCTCAATCACTCATTTGACCAGTCGCTACTTGAGTAGCTTAGTTCTAACTTATCTCACCGTGAAGCTGGTTGACATGAGATAAGGAACACCAGGAAGTATAATTTTCTCCATGATTACAAATAAACTTTGCTGACAAGTTCCACACAACACAAAACTCAGTGACAGGGTTTACTGTCGACTACCCACAAACACCTCTCAACATATTACATAGATTGGTAACCATATTATAATTTGATCGATAGAATTTAGTCACTGCTATTAAAAACACTACACAAATGACTCTGATCGTCACACAATGGTAAACGGGTTGTAAATTGTTTTAAATAGAAAATATTAAAACAAAGATTTCCATTTATCCTGGTCACTTATGTCTGTCAATCTGTTACTGTATCTTTCAATTTTAATTAATATCAAGCATATAATTACATCCGTTAAATTGTTTTCAGAACAAAATTTTGTTTTGAAATTTTCATACTGCTGTATATTGGGAAAAAACCTCTTAATTCATGTACCACTTATTTTATTAAAATAAAGTATTTAATTATAAGCAAAGATGGATGATGACCAGCATTGGAATCCAGAACACGCGAATCGTTCTATTTCGGACTCGTCAGTTGAAGGTACCTATATCCTAGAGTTGATGTACACTCTGAGACCCGAACCCAGTACTGTTCGCTTCAAACATCATCACGTTATCCACTTAGTTATTGAGTCTTGATAGCCACTTGTTTGTGCAATAAGTGCAGGTACATCCAGCTGACGAATCCCAAATACGACGAAACACACGTCATGAATTCCACTGTTAGCCATTATCCATCTTTGTTTATAAAGCTCGTGACTGAAGGCAATATCGAGGCATTCCGCACAGGATGTACATATACCAACAAGAGACTAATCAATTACAGTTCTAAACATCAATAGGAAGATTCAAACAAACAATACTATGTGAATTGCATCTATAAAGATTGTTTAATAACTTACTGTCAATAATGATTTATTGTAAAACAAAAAAATTTTTTGCTTGAAATTTCACTATTTATTTATTATACCTGTTCCTTATTTCAACTTTTTTTGGTAATGTTAATCATGTTTGGCAAAAATTGATCCTTTATACTGAACGGAGTTTTTATTATCTTTGTTAGACAACCCTTAAATAATGTGAATTATTTTAATCTCCCTCCCTCTCCCTTTCTAAGTGGATAATAGTTTGTTTCTATGATGTATTCTATAAAATTGGTTTGAATGATTTTTTTTCTCCTGGCAAATAAACTCCACCCCTTTTTAACGCACTCTATAATCTGATTATAGTTTTTGATGTTTTTCATTCAAGAAATAGATAGTCCGTTTTTTAGTTTTTATATTTGACATTTTTCATGTTGATGAGTTTTAATTGAAAAGAGCTGGAAGGGATTGACCAAGATAGGGTTGGATGGAGAGTATTGGTGGGCGGCCTATGCTCTTCCACGAGGAGTAACAGGCTTACTAGACTATGTTGATGAGTCTGATAAGCATTTTCTGATAGATTTGAGTTGATACAAACAACGTTTAAGTACCTACATATATTTCTTCGTATCATGGGTGTGTTGCAATATATTCTTACTATTTTGAATATGATTTATACCCGTCTAGTTATATGATTATGTAGATTGTTCTAATACAGTGTACAATTTATTTTCTATGCATTGGCTCTCAATAAATCATGTCCTATATCGGTTCTAGTAGTTAACACATCAAAGACTAGTAGTTTATTGTTTAGTTTCATTTCTAACTAGATTCACTTGTTATTGAAATTGTGGATTGTAAACATTTCTCTATTCGTTATTTTACTAATCACATTTAGTCTTGATCCCTGATAAGCTTCCGACCTCTTTGATAAGTCTACAAATTGCGGTGTCATTTTTTGTTTCCTACACAAAGGTATCCATCTTATCACCAAGTTAAAATTATTCTGTTAGACACTATTCCAGGGTGTTTCATTAAATCTTGATTATGATCCATATTTGTTTTTTTATGTATTTTGTTATGTTTATATTTTTTTTACAGTGTGATCTAGCTAAGGTATGAATGTATTATTCAAAGATATAATCACCCGATTAGTGTTCATTTAAATTTCCCACCTTTCATAAATTATCATTTCTGTTATTTTTTTATTTAAGATTGTAGTAATTTTAATAGTTGAGATCATGAGTCAATTGAAGCTAGACCACTATGAAAATCTGGAAGAACATTTTAATCAATTTCTGTTTAGAGATTACTTACTTATTTACTTACAACTGTTACTCCCAATCGAGCATAGGCTGCTAACCAGTATTCTACAACCAATCTGTCCTGGACATTACTTCCCAATTCTATCCAATTCTTGTTAATTTGTCTCATGTCTGTCTCCATTTCTCGGTGTTATGTGTTCTTTGGTATTCCTCTTCTCCTTTATTTAGCCTTGAGGATTCCAAGTGAGGGCATGCCTTGTGGCGAAGTTTGATGACTTCCTCAATGTGTGTCTTATCCACTTCCAGCTATTCTTCCTGATTTCTTCCTTCTCTGGAATCTGGTTTATTCTCTCCCATAGTAGGTTGTTTATGATAGTGTTTGGTCAACGGATCTAAATTATTTTGTGTAGACAACTGTTAATAAACACTTGTATCTTCTGGATCATGGGTTTCGTAGTTGTTGAAGTTTCCACCCCATACAGTAGAACTGTTTTGACATTTGTATTGAAAATTCTGACCTTGGTGTTGATTGACACTGATTGGGAATTACTATACTTATATTCTAATGGAAAAACCAGTTTGTTTAAACTTACGATATGGTGTTTATACATGGAGGAAATATAAATAAATTTGTTGTAAATAATTTTTTTGCCCAGGAAACGGGTTGGCTGAAGAGTGGTGGTGGGTGGTTTATGTTCCTCCACGAGCGAAAACAGTCGTAAGTAAGTAAGTAAGTAAACAATTCCTTCACTACACTAGTTATCTGACCAGATATTGAATACATGAGTTTTGTTTCAGATTCTGTAAATTATTTATATACGCCATTGCATTATGTATTTAGCTATTAAGTCCTGAAAGACACCTGAAATGCAGGTACATTCAGCTGACGAGTTCTAAATATAACAAAACACGCGTCCTGGATATCACTGCTATCCATCATCCATCTTTGCTTATAATGCTTGTGACTGAAGGCAATATCGAGGCAATCCACAAAGTATGTATATATGTCAACAAGAAACTGATCAATTACAGTCATAGAAAAATAATGGGACGATACAAGAAAACAATACCAATGTGAATTTATAAATAAAACAAGATTTAAAATTGCTGACCACAACTTAGAACTCATTAACCTTGAGAGATGTTTCATCATTTGGTATAGTGTCTAATTACCGGGTCAAATAAATTGCTTACTTACTTACTTACGTCTGTTACATCTCATAGAGAGACATAGGCCACCCACCAGTATTCTCTATCTAATTCTATATTGGACAATCCTTTCCAGTTGTTATTCATCGTATTTATGTTTGCTTCCAATCCCTCAAACAGTGTTGTTGTTTTTTTGGTCCTCCTCTTTCTCGTTTTCCTTCACGATACCGAAGGATCAAATAAATTAATTTGAATTAAAACATTGACAGTATACTTGAAAAATGAGATAAATTTGCAATTTAACTGTTGAAAACCTTTTAACTTTATTTTTTGAATGCTGCACAATCAAATTCTAGATGTGTTAATTGTTAAGAATAAGTAATAAACTATGATCTTCAATGGATGGTTGCTATGAAGAAATAATATACATTAACAAATTGTCACGGATAAACGTATCTGTGTACTTCAGTAAAACGTTTGTACTATACTGTAATACGTTAGCGGCCTACTTGAGTATCTGAGCTATCTGTTCCTGCCAACAGAATATTTCAATAAATTATTTGTTTTCTTGTTTGTTTTAACACATCATTATGCCCATTAGTCACATAACCTATTCAGATGTGTTTGTGATAAGTTTACGACATTTCTCTGTACACGTTACAGAAATGCCCAATCAGAGACATTGTGATTGCTGGCAATATGCATCGAATAGGATGGACATTATTCAAATGTCGATTCCTGAACTGCCAACATCTAACTGGAGACCACTCAATATTTATCGTCAGGATCGATCAAGAAATAAGAAAGGGAAACTTGTTGAAATACTTTGAGCTGATAATTCTATATTGTACCAAAAACATAATATTAAATAAAGCCAAGAATAATAATATCAGAAGGGATTTTGTGGAGATTGTATTAATTTCAATAGTTGAGATCATGAGTCAATTGAAGCTGGATCACCATGGAAAACCTGGAACTACTGGATGGCCATTTCATCCTAATATGGGACTCCTTAGCAGTGAGCATCGAAAACGCTCGCACGTGAGACTGATAGGTCCAGAGTTCGAAGCTCGCGAAGCGAGCTTATGGATGCACACTGCTGAGGAGTCCCACAATAGGATGAAACTGTCATTCAGTGCTTCCAGGTTCTCCATGGTGATCTAGCTTCAATTGACTCACAATCTCAACTATTGAAATAATGATTATATTCATTTAGATATAAATAGTGTTCAACCTCTTTTTTATTGTGTCATGTTTTTAGTGAGGAATAAATTAAGTGTTACTTACTTACTTTAAAAACAAAGCGGTATAACTTAAAGATGGTTATCAATCAAGTTGAGTGACATATGAATGCTAAATGAGGGAGATAATCATTACTATCAGTGATATCCAGATATTGATATCTTACAACTTTATCTTGCTAACTAATCAATAAACATCCTAATTATGATTCCTTAGACAGTATAGTAGTTTTTTTGTTAATAAAGTAAAATATGGCCATGAAAACGTGTAGAACTCAACAGTGAAATTTTCATATTATTGATGTAAGAAACCTTATAATTTAATCTCTTATAACTACTACAAAGTAACAAGTTTTATTACTTTAATAAGGAAGAAAGTGTCTTCAAATCATCAGTCAGTCAGTCAGTCAGCTACAACGTAGGACCAGGCACATATATGCATCGGTCTAAGTTGCCATATCGCATTAGCACAGCAAGATAAACACCGGATTCATAGGAGTGGTTAAACCAATAGTAGTAATATATAAAAGAAACATTGTATATAAAGATACAGTACAGGAAGAAAGATTTAGTACACGGAAAGAAAGATATGAAGTGATTTTAATCTCTTGGTTTAAGAGAAAACAGAGAGTGCATACACCTACGCCATTACGATCGATTCTGAGCCATGTCACTCAGTCTCTAACCATAGGTTACGATAGTCACGCGGACCCCAACCAAGTAGTCTGCATCTACCAACATGGATCAGACCAGAAGTTAGCGACTTCAATGACTGATGCCACGTTTTGGTTTGGCCACCCCTAACTTTCTTCCAACCATCTCCAACACCAGTTAATATTACACGTGGTGGTAATCGGTGTTCAGGCATACTCAACACGTGGCTTATTACTAGATTAAAGTCATTAAATAAATCTTTTTAAATACCAGTATCATAGAATAATGATACACAACCAACATCAGTTACTTACTTACTTAAGCCTGTTACTTTCGTAAAGGAGTATAGTCACCCATCAGAATTCTTCATCAAACTCTTTCCTGGGAAATCTCATCCACTTTTTATTCATTCTTTGGATATATGCTTCCATTTCCCGACGTAGTGTGTTCTTAGGCCTTCCTCTTTTTCGTTTTATTTCATCATTCCACGGAGTAAGCGCTTGCCTCATAATGCAGTTTGATGATTTCTATAATGTATGTCCTATCCACCGACTCGATTGTTTCTTCCTAATTTCCTTCACATCTCGAAGCTGGTTTGTTTTCTCTTATAGTAGGCTGTTGCTGATGGTTTTCATCCAACGGACATTCTGTATCTTACGTAGACAACTCTTTATAAATGTTTGTACCGTTTTGATCATGGTTGTGGTAGTTGTGGAAGTTTCAGCTCCAACAGTAGAACTGAGTGTGTTGACGTTCGTATTGAAGATTGTGATTTTGATATTGGTTGATAGACAATTATTTTGAGTTGCATATATTCTGTAGGAATGTTACGATTTCTTTAACAACCAACATCAATAAAACATTTTTATTTTTTTCAAATTGTCGTCAACATTGTGGTATAGATAGTGATATGAATCTATCGACTCCCATCCTTTTTTTGGAATTCATGACTATATTTCTTTTGTCACAGTTGAAAAATGTCTAAACTTAGTAGATTGGTAAATATTACATTTTTAATTATAATATCAGAAGCGGCTTTGAGAACATTATAGTAATTTCAATGGTTAAGATCATGAGTCAGTTTAAGCTAGACCTCCATGGAAAACCCAGAAGTACTGAACGACCGTTTCTTCTTGTTGTGAGACTCATCAGAAGTGCGTATCCACGATCCCGTGTCGCGAGATTCCAACCTGGAACCTAATAGTCTCACGCGCGAACGCTTAGCGTCTACACCACTGAGCCGATCGGCATCCAACGGTGTTGATGTTTAAATTCAACTAATCCATGAAATTGAGCGACACATTCACCATTGTCATCAGTGAGTTACTATCTCACAACAGACCCGGTTGAACTCCACTGATCACCGCTTTTCACTTGAACTCCAGGAAATACCTCTTGAAACCAGACACTAATGAACATATGTTGATCATAATCAGAGAGGGGTTTCATGGATATTATAGTAATTTCAATGGTTGAGATCATGAGTCAGTTATGTAATATTATTATTATTATTACGTGATTTCCAATTATGTTGTATTTAGATAAGTGAAACAAAATTCATTATACACATGAGATAAAACTTCTCCATATATACAAATGAAACAGACTAATATAAAATTTCATTCTGTAAATGATTATCAGAAACACCATCTTATAAATAATCTATAATTTGATGGATAAGTTAATGAAAAACATGAAGGATTTTTCAATCTTTTTGCAATTAGCAACTAACAACAACTTGAATGGAAAAAAGCATTTATCCATAGAATAAACCATAGTTAATGAACACTATTTCATTTTGTATAATCCTGAAAGTTTGTTACATTTGAGAAACAAAGAGATTATGATAAGTAAATAAATAAATATGTTTGTATTAGGTTCAGATCATGAACAGATCGATGTTAGACCAACAGTGAAGCACTGAACGGCCGTATCATCCTAACATGGGACTCGTCAGTAAGTAAGTATAGGGATCGTGAAGAAATTCTTGGAACTTTAGTGAGATGCTGTGACCAGTGGAGCTAATCCGTGTCGAGTAGAGATAGGCATCTCCCTCAGTACAATGGAAGATGATTGCGCGATTTCACGGATTGGTTGGGGCTAGACATTAACACTGTTTGATTCCGGCCAGCTCAGTGGTCTAGTCGTTAGGCGTTCGCGCTCGAGACTGATGGCTCCTGGGTTTGAATCTCGCGATGTGGGATCGTGAATGCTCACTTTTAAAGAGTCCCACAATAGGACGGAATGGCCGTCCAGTGCTTCCAGGTTTTCCGTGGTGTTCTAATATCGATTTTTTTTATCTGAATCTGATATGATGGGAAGAAAAATCAATTTTCGATTGATCTACTCAATATGAGTTTTATTCATCATTACATCCTTTTTGATTCAATGTAATGATTACGCAATGTAGTTTTTGTTTTCTTTTCTCTTATGATATTTTTCTTCTGTGTAATATACGATATTCTTGTATTCCATTGATCTGAACTATGCTCAGTATGTGATTTGTTATAACTGAGAGTATTTTTCATATATGTGATTTCTTCCTAATTAGTAATCAAAATGGATGTACAACAAATACATAAATGAGTGTATATTCTACTAGATCATCATCATCACCATCACCATCATCATCATCATCATCATCGTAGTGGTCGTCATCATACTGTTTTTGGGCCAATAAATCTTCACTTATAACAGTCTTGTGTTCTTACTTTGTGTCGTGGGAATTGTGGAGGTTCCTTCGTTCCGGGTATAAGTGATCAGCGCTTTTCCGGCACAGCAATCAGCGACGACCAGATACAAAAATTGGCATTCGATTCACAGGTTATAACAGAATCAAAAACTTAGTAATCTCCATAACCCTATACTGATGCTTGTATTATCCTAATGAGTAGAAAAATTAAATTTCCTGACGTTTCGTGACTTAGTTTAAGCCACTTCTTCAGAGAATAAATATCCAATTCAAAAATTAGTCCAAGTTGAAATAATACAAAGTAGCAACACAGGAATATTATGTGCGATCAATCAAGAAAATCAGATCTGAACAAATCAATGTCATGTCATTCCAGTCAAGGTGATTCATATGAGGCGTGTTTCTATATGCGTGTTAGCGTATGTGTGCACTGTTCGAAGGAAATATCATGGATTTGTACTTCAGTTTAACCATATCGTCGTGACACAACAGAACTCCAAAGAATCTTAAAATAACACAGAATTAAAGTATATTACAAAAAAACGGGCACAGTTCTAAATAATTTAATTCGCTTAAAAGAAAAAATCTCATTCATGTCAGTACAGGACTGCGTCTACAAATTAGGTTGTGTCGATTGTGATATCTTCTATATTGGAGAGTCATCTCACGAGATCTTGACTCGTGCCAAAGAACATATCAGGAACACGAAGAAACCTCTTAATAATCCCGTACAACTGGATAGACTTCAAATTAAATAAGCGATAACAGTTCACAGCCATCAAATCGATTTCAAAAACATCAAAATATTACAAATAGATTTTTCCAATTGCAAAGAAATGAGAGTAGCTGAAGCGTTCCATATAGTGCTTAATCCTAATGCTCTCAATAGAAAAGAATGGCTTATCATACATCTTACTTGGACTATCTATCCAAGCTACCATTTCTGATTCTATTCACATTTTACACTCACCACAAATGTCGTGTTTCTTCACCACTTATCATACATACACTCATTCGCATATAGAAACACGCCTCATATGAATCACCTTGACTGGAATGACATGACATTGATTTGTTCAGATCTGATTTTCTTGATTGATCGCACATAATATTCCTGTGTTGCTACTTTGTATTATTTCAACTTGGACTAATTTTTGAATTGGATATTTATTCTCTGAAGAAGTGGCTTAAACTAAGTCACGAAACGTCAGGAAATTTAATTTTTCTACTCATTGAAATATTACAAATATATTAATTTATTTATAACAAGTGAATCTAAAATTCATCCCATCGCACAAGCAAGTGGCTGTAAAAACTCAGTAGGTGAGTTTATAAAGAAATGTTGTTCGAAGCGAATGGTACTGGGTTTGACTCCCAGAGTGAACATCAACTCTGAGATGCAAGTTCATCCAGCTGAGTTCTTTAGTCTACTTAAAGCATCGAAAAGATTTAATAAATTATATATAATTTACCAGGAGAATCCCTTTTTATGTTATTCACGTTTATCTATATTTAAGTTTGAGTGAACGTTATTCGTTGATACAGTGATTACTACTAGTTAATGACAATGAACTTTACAATTAAAATGGTAGTTGTAGGTAGTCAATAAGAAACCCTGAATCTACGTTTCGCGCTACTTGGCACTTGTCAGTTAGTTATATCTGTAATCTTGACTGAACTGATACTTCCTAAGAGATTCGATCCCGTTCCATCCAAATTCACAGTCAAAAAAGGTTACTACTGAGCTATCTGGGTTATGATTGATCTCCTGTAAGCCTGAGATGTATTTGCAATTGTTTGATCACTAAATGGTGATCAGTATCATGTATCTGAGATCTTTCTTAGTACAAATCGAATCTTAACGATCAAGTTAAAATATTCTATTAGATGATTAATGAATATAACTTTAATTATATATGAAAATTTATTTTTAAAAAAATAAATTTTTTTTGTATTTTTTCTTACTTTCTTATAGTCTGCTTTATTGATATTAAACAATTTTCAAGGTGGATGTTTCAGTGCAACCGTTTATGAAAGATTAGGTGACTTTTTGGATTTCTTAACATTAATTAATAATGGTTTAAATTTTATTTTATATTGTGTTATGTCAAGACAGTTTAGATATACATTTTTACAATTATTTTGCCCATTTCTTAATTTGTAATATGTTTTATGCAATATCTATCTATCTGCTTATAGTGCAAATGATTAGGAAAACTGTTGTATATGTACAGACAAATATATACATACATATATATATATAAACTCTTGTGATAACTGTCTTATGTTTTAATATACTTAGTAACTGGGTGAACATCAATTCAGTAAGTTTTATTAATATTAAGTAAAGATGAATAATGACTAGCAGTGGAATCCAAGGACTGACATTTCGTCGTGTAAGACACGATCTCATGCAGTTGTTTCTTGAGCATTGAGGTCACATTCCCAGGTCACCAAGGCCACTTCTAAATCAATTTTGTTTTCAGGTACCTCTAGAAGAACCCTTCTATGATGTGGGCAACCGGGAAGTGATAACCGACCTCATACTTCTGGCAGCACTCCAGACTACTGTAGAAAAATAAATGAATAACAAAATCAACATAATCTAAAGAATTAAACGATAGATTCAAAATACCCATATTTAAATACAACCTTTGAAGAATTTACCAGATATTGAATTATATATATCCCCATATAGCGCAAATGATTAGGAAAACTGCTGAATATGGACAGAGAAATATATATATATATATAAACTCCTGTGATAACTGTCTTATGTTTTACTACACTTTGTAACTGGGTGAACATCAATTATTAATATTAAGTAATGATGATTAGTGACTAGCAGTGGTCAAGGACGCTCGTTAACTGAATGTATCTGTATCCCAGAGTTGATGTTCACTCTTGGACTGAAACCCTATTTCATTCGCTTTAAACGTTATCGTGTTATTCACATCATATTACCAAATGTTCTAAAAATTTCAACGATGAAATATAAAATAACGTTTATTCCTGAAATACCTCTTCATGAATTTTGATATTATCCGGTTAAAATTGTCAGTCAGTCAGTCAGCTACAACATAGGACCAAGCACATATATGCATCGGTCCAATTTGCCATACCGCATTAGCACAACACGATGAACAACGAATTCATAGGAGTAGTTAATTTAATGATGGTATTATATAAAAGAAAGATTGCATATAAAGATATGGTATGAAAAGCAAGAATTAGTTCGTGGAAAGATAGATATGAAGCGATGTTGTCTTCCTATATAGAGGTACAGGGTTAGTAATGGTCGACCCTAAAAATGAACACCTCGCTTTATCCCACAGATATCTGTCTCCGGCGGTAAGGTTCCAACAAGTACGGAGCTAACACGAAAATAACTCACAAAACAATCGTGTGTGATCAGTATCAAGTAGTTGTTCCTTGGGCACTGAGGTCACGTTCTCAGGTCACAAAGACCACCTCTAAATCAATTTCGTTTTCAGTCAACTCCAGAAGAACCCCTTTACTTATTTAATAAAAAACTTATTCCATTAGGTCAAATATTAGAATTCTGTGAAGTCATCGTGGATAACTCTAGTTCATAAGAGACGTTGATCGCGAATGATGATGGAAAGATAGATTGTGTGTCATCCACTGGACTATCCAAGTACTTATTGATCGTTAAAATTATTGTGGATGAACTATTCATGAGATTATCGTTTGTTCTCACTGTAAGAGCTGGTATTATATCAAGCCCATATAGGTTATACTAGCCTCTGGACAAATTAATCTATTCATTCTTCTCAAGTCACAATTTTACCCTGTCATTTATTTGCTCATTAGTACTGACTGTTTTTATGTAAGTGTATGTATGTACATTTCATATCATATTCATCACATGTCTCTAACTTACTTTTGTCTGACTATAAATATCGATTAACCATTGGTTAAATCAAGTTGACTCACATTCCTTCTCCATGGTGCATCATTTCGATTCGCTCTCTTCCCTTCTCTTGCCTCACTTCGTCTCTCTGACTGTCTGTTCTGATAAACAATTGTATGAAATATACACATTCAAACTTCATTCTCGTATTTGACTTATTTAATTCCGTTATTCACTAAGGCGAGTTAAGTCGACAGTTATGTACGAAGTTTTGCAACATGTACATTTCGATAACAATCATTAATACGATCCGAACGGAGTCAGATATAACTAGAGCCATTAAAATATTAGATACTAAGTAATAAGATTGGTCTAAATCCTAATTACTTAGGAGCTGGAAAAATATTTTAAACAATAGAAAACGAAATAGTCGAGATTTGTTACGATAAATGGGTGTATTGTGAATCTATTAAGATTAATGCACCATTACCTAGAGATCTCCAGTTTTCAATTGTTCATTTCAATGGGTCTTGAATAGAGCCTAACATCAAACTGATTAGTTGATTTACTTTTTACTTACTCTTGTTACTCCTCGTGAAGGAGCATAGGCCTCTCACCAGCATTCTCCATACAACCCTGTCCTGGACAATCCTTTCCAGCTCTTTCTAGTTCTCATTCATCCTTTTCATATCTGCTTCTATTTCCCGACGTAATATGCAGTTTGGCATTCCTCTTTTCCGCTTCCCCTCAAAATTCCAAGCTGGGGCTTGCCTCGTGATTCACTTTGATGTTTTTGTAATGTATGTCCTATCCATTCCTATCATTTTTCCCTGATTTCCTCTTCAGATGGAACCTGGTTTGTCCTCTCCCACAGAAGACGGTTGCTGATAGTATCTGTTCAACAACGGATATTGATTATCTTGCATAGACAACTATTTATAAATATTTGTAACTTCTTGATGATGGTTGTAGTAGTTCTCCACGTTTCTGCTGCGTACAGTAGAACTGACTGTGTTAACATTCGTATTGAAGATTGTGACTTTGATATTGGTTGAAAGTTGTTTTGAGTTCCATTTGTTGTTCAATTGTAGGAATGCTGTCCTTTCTTTGTCAATCGCCTTTATATCTGCATTCGATCCTCCTTATTAATAGATGATGCTTCCCATGTACATGAAGGATTCCACATTTTCCACAGTTTCGCCATCAAGTGTAATTGGTTTGGTGTTCTCCGTGTTGTATTTGAGGACGTTGGTTTTCCCGTTGTGTATGTAGAGGCCTAATGGTGCAGAAACTGCTGCCACACTGGCTGTCTCTTCTGTATTTGTTCATGTGTATGCATCAGTTGATGATGAACCTATATTAGTTTTGCACAGTCAGAAAATCAAATAGGTTTGGTCTACAAAACTAAAATGGGGTGACAATTGTGTTTGTCTAGTAAATGATTCAAAACCAGACAAGTTGACTAGGGATTTTGAGTTCTTAATCAATCAGGTATAAGATAACAGGTCTCGGATTTCGACGAGGAATTCACTCATCGACTTGGCTATATAGAGTTTTGGAATTATAGCTGATATCAGTAGATTATGAAAACCCTAAATCTGATTCCTAACCTTAACCATCAACTTTGAATAATGATTCTAATAGCTCACACAGGTTTTGTTATAGCTTGTGACTTGTGTGCCCTTTTATTATATAATGTAACGATATCGCCAACTAGGGAACAGTGACTTATCGATCGAACCAAGGACGCGTAAAAACGTACGAGCAGTCTAGTGTCCTGATTAGTCTTGCTTTCCGCCTAGCCCAGCCAGTTAAGTCCAGAACACCAATCTCAGCCTCTGCAATATGAATCATTTATTTCAAACATATTCGGTTTATATACCAATCAAACAAACCACATCGTACCATAAAATAGAAAATAACATTTATACATGGCCAAATGTGGCTGTGAATATGGGAGGCAGTGACTAATAGACAGGGCATAATTCAAGAATGGTAAAACGTATAATAATATTCCATAGGTCAAAATAAAGCTAATAATAAGAGGAATATGAATAGTTTGGTTAATTAACAATTATACGATAAAAATATACGCATAGTATTGGTCCATAAATGGATCCCAAAGTTACCATTCATTATGCTTATCGGGACCTAACAGGTTTATAACCCTCATTTGGTCCTAGTTAGTAAGTGGACACTCTCAAAGTCATCCTAGTTTCGCTCAAAGGCCTGAAAGCACTGGACAGCCGTTTCGTCCTCTTGTGGGACTCCTCAGCAGTGTTTATTATCTTCAGGTAAATAAATTAAGATAATGTTTATTTTTTATGGAGGAAGTTCTTAAAACTTGTTTCATAAAACCCTAAATATAAACATTAACCGATTACATCGAACTAAATACTCTTATAATAAGATTATGATATGCCGTTCAGCTGTTGATAGATTTACGTTTGATCAAAAGGTAGTCTCTGTGCTGAGTGAATAGTCAACTGACGTAAGGATTTTTGGTAAAGAAAAAACCTAATTCAACCACTTAAAACATTTGAAGGAGATATACACGTTTAATAATGAAAGTAGTCAACACCTATCCCCAATGATAGAAGTATAAGTTCAGACAATCTGACAGTAAAATCTAAAAGTTGACAGAATGAATTTCATATATGCTATATACTTATCATCTTGTATTTTCTTATTTAAGACTTCATAATTCTGAACTATATCCTTTCTGAAATAATAATTATTTTGTTTGTTACACATTTACTTACGCCAGTTACCCCCGTAGAGCACTCTCCATCCAACTTTGCCCTGGACAATCATTTTTAGTTGCTATTCATCCTTTTCAAGCAACATACTACTAAATAGCATAATTTTTGACCGAGTTACTTTCGATCGAACTTTATATCAGAAGGGATTTAGTGAATATTATAGTAATTTTAATAGTTGAGATCATGAGTCAATTGAAGCTAGATCACCATGTAAAACCCAGAAGCACTGGGTTCTAGTGTGAGACTCCTCAGCAGTGCACATCCACGATTCCGACTCGCGAGATTCGAACCCAGCACCTATCAGTCACGCGCACGAATGCTTAACCAATAGAACATTGAGCCGGCCGGCATCCAATGGTGTTAATGTCTAACTTCAACTCATCCACGAAATTAAACGAAACATCCACCATTGTGTTCAATGAGTTACTATTTCACAACAGACCTGGTTGAACTCTACTGATCACTGCTTTCCACTGGAATTTCAGCATATATCTCTTGAATCCAGTCACTAGTGAGCATATGTTGATTTGTCTATAAATTGAAAAATATTTACATGTGAAGACAAGTTCTGTAAAATGTATATATGTCACTGGTATAATAATTAATCCTAAGCAGAGATGAATTTTGATAGAGTTTTGTTCAAAATCATCCACTTGAGCCACATAGATGGTTGGTGGCTAGCAATGCTATCCAGAATACATGTTTCGTTTTATTTTAAACAGCTATTACAATAATCATTGTTCATTTGTACGAGAATTTGATGACATTAAGTTAGAATAGTTCAGCTTCAGAATTCTTCCAAACAGATTTTATTGATATAAATCAACAATGATCAAAATACTTTACCGGTTAAATTAAACAAAATATTGTTGATTTCTAATATTTATCTGATTCTTACAATCAAATAATCATTATAGATTCTCACAAGTAAATCTCAATCTTTGAGTTATTATACGATTTTAATCGAATCCATGACTCAATGTAAGCACTCAAAGCCAAGAATATAGATTTCGCTTACGAACACTAGGTTCGAGTCCCGCATGCGAAATTGTAGATGTGCACTATTGAGAAGTTTTATAATAAGATTATTAGTCTGCCTTGTGTTTTCAGGTTTTCACTATTGATCTAACTTACATATCGACTCATTAGTTCAGTTATTATAATCATTACAATCTCCATAAACCTTCAATTCTAACATAATGAACCAATGATGTAGAAATTATTTTTTATATCATAATATAGTACTGTATTTATTTAATTTTCAAGTTTATTGATTTTTCATTTATCTATTTAATTAATCAATAATCAATTTAATCATTATTTATCATTAATGATTGTTTAATTATCGAATTGACTAATCAGTTAATCAACAACAAAAATTAATTAAGATAAACAAATTTTAATTAGAGACATTATTTTCCATTAAAAAGTAAAACAAAAAGGGAAAAAAAGTTGTTTATTAATGTTTTCGATTTTTGGTATAAAAATCATTAAAATTTATCAAATCTTCAAATAGAGAACTCTTGACCTGTTTCTTCTCATGTTTTTGTAGAACTATACTGCAATAGGGTTGGATAGTAGTTAGGAGTAAGATTCAGGACGCGCGTTTTGACCTATTTAGGACTTTTCAGATTAATGTATCTGTATCTCAGAGTTCATGTTCACTCTGGGACTCGAACAAAGTACCGTTTGCTTCAAACACCATCGCGTTATTCACTTAGCTACTGATTTCTGATAGCCACTTGCTTGTGCAATGGGGTGAAGTTATTGTATTTAAGTTGAAAGCATCTGCTAACTGTGGTTTGTTTACTTTAGTTCAAAAGAACAAGTGAACTTGTAGATGTATATAGGAGTCACCAGATATAAGAGATTTTCCTTAATAGATATGTAAAATAAATTTCTGAATGTTAATTGCAGCTTTGTCGAATAAAATGGTACATTAAAAGCCACTATTACTATCATGTTTACTTGATACATCTTTGTTGACTTCACGAATATATTTGGGATGTACATCGTTCAATTATAGTAGATTCATAATTGCAAACCATAAATCTGGCGAGACTATAATTTATGGACGAACCAATCAGATTTAGGATAACACGTCTTAGATTTTGGCGCGAAATTCATTAATCTGTTTGGCTAAACAGCGTTTCGGTCTTTTAGCTGATGTCAGTTCATGATGAAAACCCTAAATCTAATTCCCAACCCCAACCATCCACTGTAAATCATAATTCGCCCCCAAATGCCCTGGTACGGCCGAGAGTGGGGAGAGTCCGCTCTCCCTCTCGAAATACTCTCACATGACCATGCGTATATAGCTTCTGCCAGAGAAGTCCTACTCACTGCCTTCTCGTGGCGGAGGTGTTGTTTACAAAAATGAGAGGACGAAAAGCGAATGTCCGGCGCTGTAACCGGACCCCAAACCAATGGTGCAAATGGGCTCCAGTATCCTGAAGGAACAAATGGCGTATGAACCAATCATTGGTCACCGGGTACCATGGGACTGCATCTCCTCACGATGCTCCACTGCCTTGTGGGTCAGACGTTCAGGTCGAAGGCTCGGGATGTGACCCCCTAAGAAAACCACCTGGTTCGGTTTGGGCACCCGGGCAGTATCACAGCCCTCACACAAATCAATTGAGATTCGTGTGGCGCATATGTGCTTGGTGTCTCCCTGTACCTATACCTATGTGCTAAAATAAATAAATAATAAAAATCATAATTCGAATTCCTCACGCAGGTTTATAATCCTCATGTAGTCCTAGTTATTAGGTGGACATTCTCAAAGTCACCTTAGGGCAGTTCACCTGAAATTTTGGCTAAATGAGTAATATTTGATGTAAGCATGAAAACAAAATCTGTGAAAAAAAGCTGTCAATTAGATTATACACCATATTTCAGAAAAAAAGATCATATGTGGAAAGTGCTTTAGCCGTAAAAAGGAGAACTGGACTATGTCTAACGTTTCGTATTTACTCTATTCAGTGAAAATGTTTGACAACCGGCTGTCATTCACCAAAAATACTTGAGAATTAGCGTTGCCTTTAGGTCAGAATTTAAATGTAATACGTATACAACCTGATCAACAGTGGTTTGTTTCTTGACATTCAGTTGCAACTAACATGGACATATCGAATGTAAGCTTTCATCGTTATGTTTCTCTGTATACTAATTGCTTGAATGAAAATGCTCACTTTACTATAAACTTTTATTTTAATTAGTGCACCATTCTAAAATCTACTCTGTACTGGGCCTTCCTTTCTAGTTCCATCCAATTCTTGTTCATTCTTCTCATGTCTGTTGTCTCCATTTCTCGACATATTGTGTTCTCTGGTCATCCTCTTCACCGTCATTTAGCATTGAGGATTCCAAGTGAGGACTTGCTTTGTGACACAGTTCGGTGATTTCCTCAATGTGTGTCTTATCCACTTCCAATGCTTCTTCTTGTTTTGTTCTTCTGCTTGAATCTGGTTTATTCTCTCCCATAGTAAGTTGTTCCTGATTGTGTCTGGTCAACGGATCCGAAGTATTCTGCATAGACAGCTGTTAATAAACACGTGTATCTTCTGGATGATGACTTTCGTAATTGTCCATGTTTCCACCCCATACAGTAAAAATGTCTTGACATTTGTATTGAAAATTCTCACCTTGATGTTGGTTGACAGACAGTTGTCTTGAGTTGCAGATATTCGTCAATTGTAGATATACTGTTCTTGCTTTGCCGATCCGCGCCTTCGCATCTGCATCGGATCCACCGTGTTCATCAATGATGCTGCTCAGTTATGTAAATGTTTTACATATTCTGAAGCTTTTCTTTCACGTATGATTCGACTGGTGCATGTTGTGTTGTATCGAAGAATCCCGCTTTTTCCTTTTTGTATGTTGGAATCTACTGTTGTGGAGGCTGCTGCTACACTGGTTGTCTTCTCCTGTACTGATTGTTGCGTGTGTGATGGAAGAGCCAGATCATCTGCGAAGTCTAGATCGTTCAGCTGCATCCTCCATAAAAACCTCTTCTAATAAAAATGTATATATTTTCAGTTTTTAATGATAGATAGTAATATAGTTAAACAAAATGTCTTCTTGATAAGGTCATAGACCGACATGAGTAATATACAACTATTTTATCCTAGTATGAAACTTCTCAGCTATTAGCCTCCAAGATCCTTCCACTAGAAATCTATCAAAGGACTTTTGGTCTGGCGCTTGAACACTTAAACTTTAAATGAATGAACCAAGATCCAAAGGTGTGTTCCCGGTCTTCAAGAGTTTCGTGATCTCACTAAAATTCAGCACACACACATTCTCTATCCATTGTCTATTTTCTAAAATAATTAATCTTTTCATTTTAATGTCTCAATGGATGATTTTCATATTTAAGACATGAATGAAATTACATTTAAAAGAAAAGAAAAGAAAAAAAGAAAACAAATCACAGAACAATAACCACTCAAGCATTTCATTTTAGACTTCAAATGATAATACTTATAATTCTATATTGTTTATAAATGATAATCGAATTCTGCCTACAATTATAGTGTGTGTGTTTCGTTGTCGATGTTGTTGTTGCTGTTGTTGTTGTTGGTGGTGGTGGTGGTGGTGGCGGTGTTGAAAACTATCTATCTACCTCTAAAATTAACTGTAAAACATTTATTGTCTTAGAAAATTAACAGTTCATTTTTATTTCAATAGTTAAAATCATGAGTCATTTGAAGTTAGATCACCATGTAAAACCAGGAAACACTGGACGGTCGTTTCATCCTAGTATGGGACTCTTCAGCAGTGCGCATACTCGATCCCGCCCCCCGCGAGATTTGAACCCAAGATCTATCAGTCTCGCGCGAGAACGCTTAACGTCTACACCACTGAGCCGGCCGGCATCCAATGCTGTTAATGTCTAACTTCAACTAATCCAAAAAATTGAGCAACATATCCCCCATTGTCATCAGTGAGTTACTATCTCACAACAGACCCAGTTGAACTCTACTGATCACTGCTTCTAATTAGAACCCCAGGAAATACCTCTTATAATCAGTCACTTTTATTTGTTTAGTGTTTATAATGAATAAAACAGAGAATTTTAATATTTTATTATGGTATTTTTAGAGAGAATATATTACTGAAATACATGTGTATATGAGGTGTTTTTTAAGCCTGTGGTTCCTGGTTTTCTACTTGATTTGTGTGAAGGCTGTAATACTGTCCAGGTATCCAAAGAGAACCAGGTTGCTTTCTTAGGGGGCCATATCCGGAGCCCTCAATCTGAAGGTCTAGTTCACAAGTCAGTAGAGCAACGTCAGGAGATGTAGTCCCACGGTAGCCGGTGACCAATAATTGGTTCATACGACATTTATTCACTCAGGATCTTGGATCCCATATGTACCACTGGTTCGGAATCAGGGTTTTCCAAATCCACTAGGTGGATCCCCTATATCTACCAACCAGGTTTAAGCGCTGGATATTCACTTTTCGTCCTTTCATTTTCGTAAACAACAGCTCCTGTCCGAGAAGGCACTGAATATATATATAACAAATGATATAATGGGGGTTGAACGAAGAGATCACATTTTCTAACTGAATAAATTTTGTTCAATAGAACTTTCGTTTTTCGTCCAATATGAAGAACCTGCTGTATCACTTTTTTCTATCTCCTCAGTGTGTACAGATTTTTTATAATAATGTAACATTTGCTCTGGATATTACTCTTTATAATTTAATTCAATGTGAATTTGTTCAATATAATACATATCATGTACTTTTGTATTACTTCTAGGCGAATAAAACATTTATATGTGTTCATTTGATATTGTTTACTTGAAGCTTCAAAATGATATTTATGGCCAACAATTGATCAGTCTCTTATTAGCATATATACATCTTGTGTGAATTGCCTCGATATTACGTTAAATCACAAGCATTATAAGCAAAGATGGATAGTGACTAGCAGTCAAATCCAGGACGCACGTTTCGTCCTATTTGGGATGCGTAAGCTGGATATACATGCATCTCAGAGTTGACTTTCACAATGTGACTCGAACCGAGTACTGTTTGCTTTATTCGCTATTACGTTATCCACTTATCTACTGAGTCCTGATAGCCACTTGCTTGTGCTTCCAGCTGAAGAGGAAATTAGGAAAAGACGATGGAGTAAGTGGATTGGACATACATTACGGAAATCATCGAACTGCACCACGTAGCAAGCCCTAACTTGGAATCCTGAAGGGAAGTGAAAACGAGTAGTTCCAAACTGCACATTACGTCGGGAAATAGAAGCAGATATAAAAAGGATGAATCATAACTGGAAAGAGCTGGAAAGGATTGCCCAGGACGGGGTTGGATGGCGAGTGTTGTTGTGCGGCCTATGTTTTTCTACGACGAGTAACAGGCGTAAGTAAGTAAGTAAGTAAGTAAGTAAGTGAATTTCCAATTAATATTCTTCAAAATTTCATATATATAATCCGTCTTTTTTTATTCGAAAATATACATTTAAAAACTTGATTATTTAAGTCAGTATTATAACTTGTTAGTACATTGTATAACAATTAGTTTTTACTTTCTTCAAGTACCTTTGAAATCTATTTAATCCATGATTAACTGATTAAACACGGATCAAAAACTGTTTCTTAAATGATTTTCATTACAATTTGACAGGTTTAAAGTTTGTTTGTCTGGATAAATTTTTTTCACTCAATTTTCTGTTTAGTAGCATATGATGAAGTGCTTCATTTAGCTGATTTACTCGTTGGCCAGTGAAATTCATGGCGAAACTATGGTCTGATGAATTTTTATAAGAAATAATATTAACAACACATTGAAACTCGAACCCAGTACTACGCGTTTATCCATTTATCTACTGAGTCTTGATAGGCACTTGATTGTGCCATAATGTAGGTAAGTGGTTAACGTGATGGCGTTTGCAGTGAATGATACTGGTTTCTAATCCCAAAGTGAACATCAACTCCGAGATGAAATTACATCCAGCTAACAAGTCCCA
The DNA here is from genome assembly GCA_946903255.1 of Schistosoma spindalis. NCBI lineage: Eukaryota > Metazoa > Platyhelminthes > Trematoda > Strigeidida > Schistosomatidae > Schistosoma > Schistosoma spindalis. The sequence continues at coordinate 36,363,525 of OX336416.1, read as the reverse complement.
AATAGAATGAAACACGCATCCTCGATTCCACTGTTAGCCACTATCCATCTTTGCTTATTGTTCATATATTTGTTATCGGATTATAGTCGATGTGTTGTGGAAGTGAACTAAACCTTCTCCTGTAATCATTTTTCATGTTCAAATTGTTGATCGAGAAAACTTCATTATTTTCACAGTTTCAATTAATTTATTGACCTACGGTTAAAACAGAAGTAAATTGAAGAAATGTCATAAACAATGACATCCCACTTGAGTAGTCATGGATATGTGCTGATAAATAGTTCCAAATTATAAAGAAAATCTGTAAGACTATAATTTATGAACAACCTTTGAGTGACGCTAAAATGACCTTGTGAGTGTCTGCCTACTTACCAGAAATAAATAAACGTTATAAAGCAGTTTGAACAAAAAGTATTATGACTTACAGTTGATGATTATGGTTAGGAATTAGATTTAGGGTTTTTCAACACAAAATGACATCAGCTGTAATGCCAAGATTCTGTTTAGTCAAATGGATGAATGAATTTCGTGCCAAAATCTAAGAATTGTTATCGCGAATCTGATTGGTTTGTTCATAAATTATACTCTCGCTCCAACATCTTTATCTAGTACTCATTTGTTGCAGAGTTTATTCCACAGATATAAATCTATGCGTCAGTTTACTCTTATATGATAAAAGGGTTTGATTATGTAATATAATAAAAGCATATTATTTTATCCTATGAATAAAACTACTTATGCTTCATCATTATCCATGTAAACCATAATTATGAAGAATTTATTATTATTATTATTATTATTATTATTATTAGCGGCTTTATTCAATATTAGATGTATAGCACAATATAAAATTCTCAGCAAAATGTATTTCAACAAGTTTCCTTTTCTTATTTCTTGGTTTTGATTGATCATCAGTTTGTTGTAAGCAGTTAATGTGAACAGAGAAACAAGAAGTCTTGACAAAATACGGAAGTTATTTTTCGGGACGTTATTTCATTTACTTCAGAGCTTGTAATACTGTAACATTTATTTTTGTCCCCAGTCTATTCTACAGATAATAAGCTTTCGCTTGGTGTATGATTCACTGCCAAAGCCTTTTTGTTCCAAAGGTATAGTAATTTAAGCATGATATTTTGCACCCTATTTTCTACACTAATCTTCAGTTTTGGAGATAATTGTATTGTCCTAATTATTGTATGTTGTGATCGGGTTAGTCATCTATTTATTCATGTATCTTTTTACACTGACCTGAAATCGGGAAATTGGGAACCAGATCGGAATTGGGAAAGAATCGAGTAGTGTTCCAGTTGACTTGTCTTCTCTCACTCGCGTGCATTTCAGCTAGTCAGGTGATAGAATAGCTTTCTTCTCTCAACCCCACATCGAACTCACGCGTATTAGCCTCAAGGTTAAGCCGGTTAGCCTATCGCTCCAAGGTCTTAATCTAGATTAGACAAGTTATCCTCAGCACCAAAAGTGGGTAAACATATGAAGGACGTAACAGAAGTTCAATAAATCAACATCGAAATAATGTACATTCTTTTCGTTACATATTGCTAGCAACCACAATGTCTCTCATCGGACTTTTTTGTAACTTGTACAGTGGAAGGTTCTAAACTTTTCATAAACTCACCTGAATAGGTTGTGAGATTAATAAACATAATGGTGTGTTAAAACGAACAAGAAAGCAAATTACTTTTGTTGGAATTTTAAGATGGCAGGAATAGGTATTCTAGATACTCAAGTAGGCCGCCGATTTGGTTATATGAGTTGTACACCCTTTGATTAATACCTTCGAAAGTAATCGGTAGTTCAATGGTAATATAGATGTAAAGTTCATGAGTAAACTGTAATTTAAGGGATAAAGCTTTTTTGCTTTTTTATCATTTTTCATTTCAGTATTCTAGTGATCAGAAATATGATTTATGTGTCTTGATATATTAAATACCAGTTATCTATAGAGAATTTTCATATGTCGACCATTTAAGTTATTGTTATTTGTAAAAAGTACGTAGTATGGGGAGCGACCAAACCAGATCCCAGTGCAGGAAGAAGCACTGGAATTGGATAGGACACACATTAAAGGCTCAGGAAAGAGTGGGTTTGAGAATGCTGGTTGGCGGCCTATGTTCCATTGGAAGGAACAGGCGTAAGTACGTAAGTAACATGGTATAGACTAGTCATAATTTATGTTTAAATACAATATTGAGATTTTCAGTTTTTCATGTGTGAATAACTGAGATAAAACATAAGAATAAAGTTGAGCAGTAATGAAATTTCTAAAAACGTGTTGTGGTGTACGCTACTGGTGTCGACAGATATAAGTAGTACGTATCACCAATCGAAAACGAAATATCTGGATGTAGAAGGTCTAGAAGATCAAAGAAAAGAGAATGATCGGTGTGTAAACGAAGAAACAATGGAACCTGAGACGACTGACTGAAATTTTGCAGAAGAAACAGTCAAGTTTGAAACAATTAACTGATATTTTACAAATGAAAAAATTACTGTATGGTTCTCAGGTTTTACTGTGATGCTCTGTAATTTTGTACTCAAATATATTTAATTGTAATATTTAAGATCATGAGTCGGTTGAAGTTAGATCACCATGGAAAACCTGGAAACACTGGACGGTCGTTTCGTCCTATCGTGGGACTCCTCAGCAGTGCGCATACACGATTCCGACTCGCGAGATTCGAACCAAGGACATATCAGTCTCGCGCGAGAACGCTTAACCTCGAGACCAGTGAATTGGCTGACATCCAATGGTGTTAATGTCTAACTTCAAGTAATCCACGAAATCGAGCGACACATCCTCCATTGTGTTCAATGAGTTACTATCTCATATCAGACCCAGTTGAACTCCATTGGTCACTGCTTCTCACTAGAACTCTGGAAAATATTTCTTGAAGCCAGTCAATTCCAGGTATCCATGGTAGTCTAGCTTTAAATGACTCATGTTTTCAACTATTTAAGTCACTACAATCTCCACAAAACCCCTTCTGATACATCATTCAATTGTCTCCATATGTGATCTCGTTCACTTCAATATAAATTTGCGCTCATTAGCTTAGTGAAAACACAACTTAGAAGGAAAAAATTTCACCACCGCAACTAAATCACCATCATCATCATTATTCTTATTTAACTACGTAAGTTTTATAATTTATGATAAAAATAATCAATTAAATGTTTACATATTGACTTTAAGTAAAACAAAACAAAAGAAAACATGAAGAGTTATGCATAAAAAAAGAACAGTTTACAAGAATGGAAATGAATTATTTGGGTAGTAACCATAAGTTAAGCAAAAAAGTTTAATTTATGTTTGAATGACATGTTTGTATAACATTGTTCTCATTAGTTCTCACCTTATCTCAAACATCAAATGACCTGCTTTATATTATTAATTAAGCTATTCATCCCAATTCTTGTATTACATTTTATAATTATTTTCATGGATAACATGTAGTTTGTAAGTATAATTAATTGATTAATTAATATTGTGTAAACATAGATTACTCTTATACAATCATGATAAATAGTCAAACAAATTGAATGATGAATGATAAAACATACTTTAGTTAAATTTTAAGAATAAATGATTGATTGATGTCATGAATCGATCATTGTTTGACCAGCATGGAAAACCTGAAAGCACTGGACAAACGTTGTGTTCTAGAGTGAGACTCTTAGACAGTGTGCATCCACGATTCCGAACATAAAATTCAAGCCGATGATTTCCAGTGAGAACCAGTGATCAGTGGAGTTCAACCAGGTCTGTTGTGAAATAGTAACTCATTGAACACAATGGTGGATGTTTCGCTTAATTTCGTGGATGAGTTGAAGTTAGACATTAACACCATTGGATGCCGGCCGGCTCAATGTTCTATTGGTTAAGCATTCGTGCGCGTGACTGATAGGTGCTGGGTTCGAATCTCGCGAGTCGGAATCGTGGATGTGCACTGCTGAGGAGTCTCACACTAGAACCCAGTGCTTCTGGGTTTTACATGGTGATCTAGCTTCAATTGACTCATGATCTCAACTATTAAAATTACTATAATATTCACTAAATCCCTTCTGATATAAAGTTCGATCGAAAGTAACTCGGTCAAAAATTATGCTATTTAGTAGTATGTTGCTTGATATTTTGTGTGATCTTAGCTTTACTGAAGTAATAAGCTAGTTAACCGATTGATAATTGAAAATCACTATATAAATCATCTATTTGCTTGATCTATTTTTTAAGCTATACAGACTTGTCAAGTTGAGGTGATTCGTAGTTAAGTCTCGAAAACGACTTAAAATAAAGTACCAAAACGAGAGTAGACGGATAAACAAACATAGTGTAATGATTTTGTTGGGGAGGTTAGATCCCCAGAACTCATCTAGAAAATGTTCTAATTTTGTAGTTTTGTTTAGAAAATTTTAATTTCTTTGTTTTCGCGCTAAAAGCGCTCTTTTTACCTTTATGTCGTATTTCTTACTTCGGAGAATGTTAAACGCTAGAGACCCGTTGTGTTTTTTTAGTATGCTATTTTGTAACGCTTCCCAGATATATATATATATATATATATATATATATATTCATTTGTGTCTGTTGTTATCGCTCGTGCTTCTGGCTTTTTGTGGAATATACATCCCCGTTCGGACTTCGACTTCTCTCTATAGTTAGCGGGGCTAGTCACAAGTCTTTGTTCCGTTTGCAGTCTAAGTGAACTCGTAACCGCTTCAAACATAGCAGGTTTTCTCCTTCTCTAATGTTACTTCACGATTATTGATATTGGATTGATATAGCGATTATGTAACGTATAACGAAGATCATAAAATTTGTGTGACTTTAAGTACTGCAATTAGACTAAAGCGTTATTAGACGTTTCTCATGAAAACACAAATGAATTATTCATAACAATTATGATCTCAATCTATATTTCATTAAAAATTAAAGTAATCATAGATTGTCAGTATGAGGTGTAGAAATTATTGAGTTTCATTGAAATCATGAACAGATCTAATTAAAACAACCAACATCCATTGCTTTCAGGCTATCAGTAATGGTTGAACTTAAATCAGTTCATGATTGCAATGTAACAATAGATTATAAGGAAGACAGCGAGAATACGCAATATGACTTGAGTGATGATAATCACTCAATCATGTAAAGTATATCTACTCTATGTATAATGAATCCAAAGTTCACTAAGGTTTATCGACTGTCCTCATAAACGTATTTTATCAATTATATAATGTTTCATTGATAGCAAGACATCTCAACCAATATACTAAGACATCATCTAATACATTTATAAATATCATATTTGAATATTGCTGGCAGCATAAATTCGACTAAATACTATCCACTCTATACAACTCTGTACTAATCAGAAACTTCGGCTAGCACTTTTTCAACAAGATTGTTTTCTATGCTATAAAGTTGCTAACCTTATATCCAACCCTCCTCGGAGAGACTATAACTTATGGACTAACCAATCAGATAAGATCTTGAATTTTAGCGCGAAATTCATTCATCCATTTGGCTAAGAGCGTTTTTGGCATTATAGCTGATATCAGTTCGTGATGAAAACCGCAAATTTAATTCCTAACCCTTAACCATCAACAGCAAATCATAATTCTAGTTCCTCACCATGGTTTATAACCCTCATTTAGTCCTAGTTAGTAGGTGGACATTTTCAAGGTCACTTTAGCGTCGCTCAAAGATCGTCCATAAATTATAGTCTCACCAAAATTTTATATAAACAAATTTGAAGATGGAAATTTATTCATTTTTCTGTTGCATATCAATTACAGAGAGATAACCACTGGAAACAAAAGAGTACTGAACAACGGCTCCATCTTATCAGTGTTGGATGTTTATTGAGTCTCATACTAGGAGTAAAACAAAATCCAGTGTTTCTTAGTTTCTAATAGACGTCATAAGTTATTCATTATTGATTTTTTCTACTGATAATTCCTTAATGTTTTGATTTGGACATAGGACGGTATATGTATATATAACTGACAATATAATAAACAACATTTATCATCCTCTATTACTAAACACATCATTGAAGCAGGTCATAAGATTGATCTTAACTCGGCTTTTGTGGTGTTGTATAAAACTGCAAAACAGTGTATATTAAAATTTTATTGAATCATCAGTCATACGAAAATCCAAACCACCTTTATGTATTTAAAAACAGTTTGTTCTCACTCATAAACATATCCTAGTAATATTAGCTTATTATCCAGAGTGATGAGGTTTCACATTATTTTCTTTATTATCGTTGTCTCTTCATGCCTTCCAAGTGAGTTGTTATCTAGCTCAATATATAGCAACTATCCTACAACCAATTTCGATTATGGTTCATTTTGGTTAAACCATTTTATTAACTTACTTAACAGACAATGTTATTTGAACAGTAACAATTCTCATAAATTTGTACCGTTATGATCACTAGGGCACATGGCAGACTCTAGTTGGAATGTTGATTGACTAAATAACACTTGATGGTTCATTCTCCTCCTCATGTTTATATGTACTCAAATTTTATTATTAGTCCCTTCCTTTTCCTTGCTTCGCCGTTATGTAATTTGCCTATATAATGGTTCACATATACTAATTCTCCACTCCGCTTCAAATAGGCTCGATGTGCTTATAGCTTTGTGATCTACTCTATCCACTAATAAACTGTAATTGGAGCTTCTCATTGCCTTCTGATTTCAAACACCGTTGAGTTTTATATTATATAACGGTTATCGAGATAATCGATTAACGAAGCAAAACCATTACAAATGATTAACCCATTCGAAGAATAAAACAAAGGTCATTGTTTTTGAATAAATATTAAAACGAGTGAATGGATAGTGAGTTGACAAGTTCTAAAAAAACGACTGAATGCGTGTCTTAGATTCCACTGTCAACCACTACAAAACTCTTCAATACAAATATGAATACTCATAAATAATGTCATTACAATAAACCAGTAACACTTTATATTATGTTTAGTTTAAAAAAAATTTAGGTTAACAAGGTTCTTCCTAGTCATTATTTACTTAAACGGATCCCTATATATATATATATATATATATATATATATATATATATATATAGAGAGAGAGAGAGAGAGAGAGAGAGATGGGGGAGGGAGTTAGGGAGAGAGGGAGAGACAGAAAACAAAAGAGAAAAAATTATGTCACGCATCAATTTTTTTAACATTTCCGTTCCAACAATTAATTTCTGTTATAGTCGTGTTAGTTAGTTCTAAACGTTATCCAAGCCAGATCATTTTTATGTAAGGTATAATATAAGTTATAATTCTTAATCAATACAATAATTGGTGATTATTCATGAAGCATATTGTTGGATGAAGTGAATGACGGTTGAATAGAGATGAATCAAAAATGTAGTCAAACAAGATCGAAGTTGATCTCATTCTACTAACATTAAATAAAGAAATTATCTTTCTCATTTACAAATGAAAGTAAACATTAACATTGAGTGAACTTTTTATTCAATAAAACATAAATTTCTCTACAGTCTCGCGTGTAAGCTTTTAACCAATGAGGCGGAATCCAACCTTGATAATATCTAACTTGGACCAATCTATGAAGTTGCGCTGCGGTCCACCATTTTCATCAGTGAGTTATTATGTCACAACAGACCCGTGAATTGGTTGAAGTTAGAGATTAACAATGTTGGATGCCGGCCGTCTCAGTGGTCTAGAGGTTAAGCGTTCTCTCGAGAGTCTGATAGGTCTTGTGTTCGAATCTCGCGAGACGGGATAGTCGATGCACAATGCTGAGGAGTCCCACACTAGGACGAAATGGCTGTCCAGTGCTTCTAAGTTTTCGATGGTAGTCTAGATTCAGTTGACTCATAAATTCAATTATTAAATTACGATAATATCCACAAAACTCCTCTCTGATTGTAAATTTCTCTTCCTGTAAATATTTAATAAAACGTTTTTTAAATCTATAAACTTTAAGCATTTGTCCCTTTTGAAAACCTTATCATTTTTAGGATATGCCTAATCTTCAATCTAAATATATGATAGTTTACAGCCATAACATCATTAAACAATTGATTTGTAGAAGGCTTCAACACATGATGAGTGTTTTTGTCTTTTACGTTACCATGGTATTAATTTATTTAGTTAGATGTTTCATATGCGACTACGTCTAGCAACTAATCTATGAAACAATTAATGAGAATGGGAAAATTTTATATTCATAAGAACACTTTGTGAAGATTTAAATCAAATTGATATAAATAAAATTAAAGGGGGGGAGTTCTTGTCTAATCAATATATTGTCAGAATGGGGATTTGTGGAGATTGTAGTAATTTAATAGTTGGATTCGTGAATCAACTTAAGCTGAACTACTATGAAAAATCGTGAAACACTGAATGGCTGTTTCGTTCGAGTAGGAGACTCCTCAACAGTGCACATCCACGACCCGTTGGATGCCGGCCTAGTAGTCTGGAGGTTAAGCGTTCATGCGCCAGATCGAATTTTATATGTTCGAGTTCCGAATGCGAAATCATGAATACGCGCTGCTGAAAAGTCCCATACTAGGACAAAAAGGTCATCCAGTTCTTCTAGGTTTTTAATGGTGGTCTAACATTTATAGATTTACGATCCTAATAAAAAAAATTAAATATTAGTTAGTAAACACATTCTACTGTTGATTACAAACTTTGAAATAGATTCCAGCTATATATTTATGAACTATTTATGAACATATGCATTACTTCGTGAAACTGTATCATTACGCTAGAATGTTTTAAAGTTTACTAATCTGACTGATAATGACAAAATAGGTTCTATTCTATAAACATCATACTGGTGATTAAGTGTATATAGATATGTATTAACTGGGGCAACTATTAAAACATCTTAATCAGTTCTATGGCTCTATTTCGTATCTCCAGTTAATAATATAAGTTATCATAAAATTCAATTAAAGAGTATACATAAGACGTAAATCATTAGTTCACATTAAGCATCTGGAGGTCCCAAATTTCCCAACTTTAAAAGTCTTTTTGTTTTACAATTGTTTTCACTGAACAATAATGTGTTTTAGTTATATCTACTGAAGTGACTCTACAAATAAGCATTGCAACCTAACATGAAACTGAATGTCTCAACATACACAGATGAAAAAGCAAGATTTTCCGATATAACACAACATGCACCAGTCGAATCATACGTGAAAGAAAAGCTTCAGAATATGTAAAACATTTACATAACTGAGCAGCATCATTGATGAACACGGTGGATCCGATGCAGATGCGAAGGCGCGGATCGGCAAAGCAAGAACAGTATATCTACAATTGACGAATATCTGCAACTCAAGACAACTGTCTGTCAACCAACATCAAGGTGAGAATTTTCAATACAAATGTCAAGACATTTTTACTGTATGGGGTGGAAACATGGACAATTACGAAAGTCATCATCCAGAAGATACACGTGTTTATTAACAGCTGTCTATGCAGAATACTTCGGATCCGTTGACCAGACACAATCAGGAACAACTTACTATGGGAGAGAATAAACCAGATTCAAGCAGAAGAACAAAACAAGAAGAAGCATTGGAAGTGGATAAGACACACATTGAGGAAATCACCGAACTGTGTCACAAAGCAAGTCCTCACTTGGAATCCTCAATGCTAAATGACGGTGAAGAGGATGACCAGAGAACACAATATGTCGAGAAATGGAGACAACAGACATGAGAAGAATGAACAAGAATTGGATGGAACTAGAAAGGAAGGCCCAGTACAGCGTGGATTGTAGAATGCTGGTCAGTGGCTTATACTCGATTGGGAGTAGCAGGCGTAAGTAGTTAATTAATGAAGCTGAATAATGAATGGAACCAATTGTCTCATAGATACATTTCATTGCTTGTCTATACTCTAGAGAAGTATGTTACATTCAGATTGAAATCCGTGCATCATAAACATTATCAAATGAAAAAAATATATTAAAGAGAGCAAGAACAAAGGTTGATGCAGAATAATATGAATTCACTTTATTTCGTTAGGTTCTCATCAGCTGCTTACAACCTAAAATATTTGAAATTCAACGTTATTACAGATATTGAAATATATTAGAGTGTGATGAAGGATGAACATGATGTAGCAAAAATGCTGTTAGAGATAATGAGGTTATAAAATTTGTTTCGAATATATATAGTTTGGGAGGGAAGGTTCCATAACATAGAAATAATGATTAAAACTCATGGAATTAAAACACATTAGATGATTATGTAATGAAGTAACTGAAAAGATTAATGGTAATAAAGAGAGATATGAATTGAAATCAGTAATGAATGATGTAATTATAAAATTTTTTTTTGAAAGAGTTGGAATGACGTAATAAATAGAAGAGGGGTTAATGTTACCAGGGCAAAGAAAGATTTATTACTGGTAACATTAACCCCTCTTCTATTTATTACGTCATTCCAACTCTTTCAAAAAAAAATTTTATAATTACATCATTCATTACTGATTTCAATTCATATCTCTCTTTATTACCATTAATCTTTTCAGTTACTTCATTACATAATCATCTAATGTGTTTTAATTCCATGAGTTTTAATCATTATTTCTATGTTATGGAACCTTCCCTCCCAAACTATATATATTCGAAACAAATTTTATAACCTCATTATCTCTAACAGCATTTTTGCTACATCATGTTCATCCTTCATCACACTCTAATATATTTCAATATCTGTAATAACGTTGAATTTCAAATATTTTAGGTTGTAAGCAGCTGATGAGAACCTAACGAAATAAAGTGAATTCATATTATTCTGCATCAACCTTTGTTCTTGCTCTCTTTGAAAAAGATATACATGACAGAAGTAATAACTGACTGAAAACATTAGTAGACTAAACTATGCAACTGTTGGAATAGAGTTGATCATATATTTTTCTTACATATTTATACAATAAATGGAAATAAGCAATCAATTTGCCTAAAATGTGTTCGTTTAAATAAATATATTGAATCAAATAAATTGATTAGAAAATTCATATCACTTATTGGCTGACAGCTAGTTGCTATGGTTAAATAATATATTAGTAGAGCTTATAGGTATTTTAGTAAACGAGAACACCAATGAGGACAACCGAATGTATTTGAATACACAAAATTAGAGAATCTCATAGTAAAATCTCAGAACCATATAATAAATAGTTCATTTGCAAAATGTCACTCAACTGTCTCAGACTTCATTGCTCCTTCGTTTCCATACCGATCATTGTTTGTTCTCATTCGCCTTTCTTCGATATTCTTAAAATTCTTCCTCCAGGTATTTCACTTTTGATTGATGATACATCCTACTTATATCTGTTGATATTAGTAGCACACAGAACAATATCAATACCATTGTTGAACTTGATAGTTTCAACTAGATTCAGTATTGGGTAGAGAGTTAATAATCAATATATTTAAACTTGTGTCCATTTAACTTTAGTTATTTATTTGCTTTGAAGAAGTGACTTACATTAATTTACGAAACGTGACAAAAATTTTTTCTAATTATTAGGACCGTATAATTTGAATTAGTTTATTCTGTTATTCAAATATTAATTGACTTGTACGCAATATTCATTTTCTCATGAAGCTGAGCTCTAATAATCATAAAATGGATATCATTTAATTATTTCTTGAATTTATAACAAATACTTAACATAATTACGCCTGTTACTCCGTCTGGAGCCCTTATGAGGCTACTGCCAGTCCCAAGCTCGGATAAAAGAGGAGGGCTTTGGTATGGGGTTAGGGACCGTATCCTATAAAAAATTAAATCGCTTAAAAAAACGCTTACCAGAAAAATATAATTCATACCATTTAAACTCTGCCCCGGAAGTTAGAAGTTCTTCATTTAGAAGTGTTATGACGTCTCATAATGAAAGCCGAATTCTTCCGGAAGTCACATGTTTGATGCTTCCTTCTGACAACCAGAGCAACTATTAATTTAGGTATATGGAGTGTTCGTACAATGTGGGAGACCGGAAGAGTCCCAAAATAAACACTTAAATCCGATAACAAATTTATATTGTTTACTACAGTTCTATACTTTCCACTGTTTCTCATAGTTTTAAAAGATATAGTTTAGACTCTCGCGTTATCATATTGTAGTACACAGAATCTTGATGTTTAACTCCTAGTATTGATCCGATCCAAGTTTAATAAAAGGTCACTAACCTAAGTGGCTTGATATCATGATGCATATTGATTAAGTGGTTTACTACACTGGTCTGGTCTGTGCCCCCAAAATGACCTGGTACGGCCGAGAGTGGGGAGAGTCCGCTCTCCCTCTCGAAATGCTCTCACATGGCCACGCGTACATAGCCCCTGCCAGGGAAGTCCTACTCACTGCCTTCACGTGGCGGGGGTGTTGTTTACGAAAATGAGAGGACGTAAAGCGAATGTCTGGCGCTATAACCGGACCCCAAACCAATGGTGCACATGGGCTCCAGTATCCTGAAGGAACAAATGGCGTATGAACCAATCATTGGTCACCGGCTACCATGGGACTGCATCTCCTCACGATGCTCCACTGCCTTGTGGATCAGACGTTCAGGTCAAAGGCTCGGGGTGTGGCCCCCTAAGAGAACCACCTGCTTCGGTTTGGGCACCCGGGCAGTATCACAGCCCTCACACAAATCAATTGAGATTCGTGTGGCGCATATGTATTTGGTGCCTCCTTGTACCAATACCTATGTGTTAAAATAAATAATAAATAAATAACACTGGTCTGTGGTTGTCAATAAAGCACACATGCAATATTAAAAGTTAACAGTTACTGATAAATGAACATCTGATGCATGCATATCTATCTGTTGTGATTAGTATACTGCACTGGTAACTGCAAGTTTTGAAAATACTGTTTCACATTCTACATTGAACATTAGTTCCCGAAAATTCCAAGATGGATTTCTATTGACTACCTTCAACAGTTCAACAGTAACTTCGTTTTAAATAACCTTAGGTTTTCCAGTAAATATGATGGAATCAACCAGACATGACATCAAAAGTTCAGCTGTCTGATTATATAATTTTTTCATCAAAGACACAATTAGACAAATCTGTTATTACTTACTTACGCCTGTTAGTCCTCGTGGAGGAGCATAGGCCGCTCAAAAGCACTCGCCATCACACTCTGTCCTAGGCGATTCTTTCTAGCACTTTTCAGTTGTTATTCATCCTTTTCATATCTGATTCTATATCCCGATGTAATGTGTCGTTTGGCCTTCCTCTTTTCCGCTTCCATTCACGATTCCATGTTAGGGCTTGCCTCTTGATGCAGTTTGGTGATTTGTGTAATATATGTCCTATCCTCCAACTCCATAGTCTCTTCCTAATTTCTTCTTTAGCTGGATGCTGGTTTGTTCTCTCCCACAAAAGGCTATTGTTGATATTATCCGGTCAATGGATGTTGAATATCTTGCGTAGACAACTATTTATAAATACTTGTAACTTCTTGATGATGGTTGTTAGTTCGCAGTGGCTTTTTTTATAATATGGGAAGTTTGTATAGATTTATCAATTCAAAGATAATTTATACTAAGACTTGAGTTTAGCTATCTTACTATTGAAAACCTATAGGTTTTGAACGTCTACTACATCTTAATATACTATCCTTGAGTAGTACACACCTATGAACTTGTCATAAATCCAGCTAAGAACATTTAGGTCTCATATTATATTTGATGACGTTACGTTTGATCTTATTTCTAAAGGTTACTGGATTCAACAGTTGTGAGATTTCAGTAAAGCCTCACAACGAATATGACATACTTCTAAAACTGTTGTTTTTTTGCTGATCTAAAAACAAACTAACATTCTATAAATTATTCACCTGCTATCAAGTCGTTAAGTCAACTATTCATGTTATGACAATATATCACGGAATTATTGTGTTAATCAAATTGAAAGAGAGAGAGAGAAGCAGAGAGGGAGAGTAAACAATAAGGAAGTAAATTACAGGTAATTATGTCAAGAGATGAATTATGTAATAATAGTGATAACTTTATTCAGTGTCATTTTTAAGTGCATCATTGTTACACTGTAAACATATTTGAAAGCCATTAGCTTTGACATAAATAAACTATTCATTTGAAAATGTTAACTTAAAAATTGATTGAATATTTGTATTGTAATATTCATTATTGGAGTACCTAGCCTGTCGTATGCCCTGATGGCGTTCTCTTATCTTTCGGGTTGCTTGATCTGCCAAGGGCGATGGGACAGTGCTATTGTTGTGTGCTAGGTTCAAAGAGAATTGTATGCTATATGCATACAATTCCGCCCCGTTATTGTTCCTATTCATTATTAATGATTATTGTGATTGTCAGTAGGAGGTATCAACCATATGACTTCCGAAGGATAGACAGACATCATCCTCCATTGAGAAACATTTAATTGAGACGGGTCATAATGTTGACATCGTATCAGTATTTGTAGTGTTATACAAAATCCTTCAAGGACATATACTATGGTTTATTGAAGCCTTGGCTATACGGAAAATGAAACCCCCTTTATGTATTCGAAAACAATTTGTCCTCACACTTAACCTACCCTGGTAATACTGATTTATTATCCAGAGTGGTAATCACATTTGTTTTTATGCACATGACTATTTTTCCTTTGTTATGACTTACCCTTAACCTGTCTAGTTGACCTTTTAATCTTCATATATAAATGTTATTAACAAGTACGTGTGATCAGATTGTTCGAAATGTATTGCGCAAATATATCACATAATTCTGATAAACTTCGTCTTCTCATTGCATTATCGGAACTTGACTTTCATCATAAAACTTCATAACTCTTCTAAATGAAGACCAGAGGTGAGTTTAAATGATTTGAATCATTTTGTCATTGGTTAGCGTGTAGTGTCAGATACTTTGTTAAACCCATATACCGTATTCTAACTTTCGAACAAACCAATCTATTCATTCTACTTGAGTCACTTTCTCATCTTGTTAATTATTCGCTTATCAATCTTGACTGCTTTTATATGAGCGCATATGTGTGTGTACACTTTACATCCCATTCATCACATGTCTGTAGCCTATTTTAGTGTAACTATAAATATTGATTAGTGCTTGACTAAAAGGCAGTTGGCTTACCCGCCATCTCCACTGTGTGTCGTTTCTCTTCTCTCTACTCCATTCTCTTCATATGAAAAGTATATACATTCAAAAGTCCATTCACGTTATTTGACATATTTAATTCCGTTATCGACTAACGCGATTTAAGTCGATGATTATATACGAGGATAGGCGATAACAAACATTCATACGATCGAATTGGAGTCAGATCCTGGGCCACTAAATTGGAATGCTTGTCAACAAACATTGTCCTATCTAAATGACGACAAAATAGAGGGCCCCACAAGCGTTTTTTAGCGAGTTAGTTTTTTTATGAGATGTAGTCGATAACCCACATACCCAACTGTGGTGTTTGAATGAACTAATGATTCCTTTGTACTTGTTGAATGCTTGATTTCCAATTCCAAATACAGTATATTTGTTCGTGTTTATCTAGTACTTCTTGATCCAATTACATTATTCTGGGATTCTTAGTTCGTACTATAGTTCAAATACTCCTAATTATCACACCAACCGTCTCCTTTATCCGTGCTTGGGATCGGGACTAACCCCAAAGGAGCTACAGGTGGAGTTTTTGAAATATTCATGCGATAAGTAAATAGATAGATAAATAAAGGTATATATTATTGAAGAATTCGTCAAGTTTCGGTCAGCGATTTTAAGGATTTAGTGTATGTTTGAAACGAGAATGTTGACTTTGAATAATTTTGCTATGTAATGAATGTCGACTGAAACAATCAGTTCTTTATTTGCACTTTCGAGATTGATGCTGAAATAAATTATGATAGTAGTTATTTAATGAATTATAGAGACGTCAGTGAAACCTACAGCCTTTCCAAATAAATGCACCAAAATATCAGCCACTAATGTTGACAGATAAGTAATATGTAAGGCCAATCAGGAGTAGAGTGTATGCCAGCGGAAGTTTGAAAAGATTGAAGTGAAGAGAAGAGAGAAGGAAACTTAAAGTAAACAAGATAATGAAGAAACAATGAAGTTTGTGAAAGATAACTCATGATATGCTAATGATGTATTTGATGTATGATTTTCATATTTTACTAACCCACTGTGTGATTGTGTATCAAACAACAAATTGGTCTTCTCTAATTGAATCGTCGTTTTCCACAACGACAATGGTAGAATATTGATTCTGAAGTATTAATTCAATTAAATCTATCCTTACGAATTGTTGGTAAGATGGTCGAAAACTGTGAAACTATTGCACCTAAAACAAACCATCATTGTATTCGTAATTTTAAACCGGAATGAGTAACTAGTGGTTTCTTCTATCTTACAAGCAGCTTTTCGGGATGTGAAAGGGAAATTTACAGAAAGTACATTATCAATTTGTTCGACATTGTATGGCTTCCACCTCATTGGCTATGACCATAAATTATGTCAAATACCCACCATATAAATGAATGAATGAAGTTTTGTTTTCTGAGCTGGATGGTTTGGTTAAGGAGCTTTCATCGTTCTTCTGAACGACATCATCAACACAAACTTCAGATAGAAGTGAAGTGTTCGAATTTTTCCGCATGCGTTTCACAGCTTGTTCTGTACACCTCGATGTTGATTGGTACTTATTGACTTTCAGAAGAACGATGAAGGCTCCACAACCAAACCATCCAGCTCAGAGAACAAAAATCCATAAATATCATCCACCTGAGCTACAAATCTCCATCTCAAATTGTATGAAAAGCTGCTTATAGGTGTCTTCGCAAATTTAGTTTTAATAATTGTGCCGTTATGAGTAAATGTCTTCTGGTAAACCCAGTAACTAGTAATAATAGTGATGGTACTGAAGCACTGTGGAATAGTAATGAAAAACTCTCTTTGATCATACAAATACTTCAGAGGTAGAATGATCTAGAAACAAAATAGACGAGTTTTTTTGTGTCAAATTTATTATGGTTTTAATATCAGAAACCTTATGTGGAAATCTAATAAATTTATGAACCATATTCTAGGTCTGTTTGGACCCTTTGTTATACATTATTTATCCATATCATTTGAATTAATGTAACTTCATAGGTTTGAATATTTTATAAATGGACGTCAAAAAGTAAATTTGTCGGAAAACTTTTGAGGTATATAGGAAAAGCTGTGAACCACATGCGGAGTAATTCGAACACTTCGCTTCTATCTGAAGTTTTTGCTGATGATGTCGTTCAGAAGAACAATGAAAGCTCCACGACTAAAACATCCAGCTCAAAGAACAAAACTCCATCAAAATCATCCGTCTGAACTACAAATCTTCTCCACACTAATATATTCGTAGATAGTGTTTATAAAATTTTCTGTTTGTTATTTATCCGTAATAAAGCTTTATATTGCCAAGTTTCAAACCTTTACGAATCATTTGTTCATTAACTATTCAAAATAGGGTACTGAATTTATTAATGAAATTTGAGGCGACCAGCTTGACCATATGAACTACCTATTCCTATCATCTAGATATTTCAACAAGTTACCGCTTTAATTGTTTGCTTCAACACATCATTATGGCGATTAATCGCATAACCCATTCAAATGCGTTTCTGAAAAGTGTACAACCTTTCATTGAACAAGTTACAAAAGGCTCAATCAGAGATATCATGGTTACTGTTAATATGTAACGAAAAGCATGTACATTCTTTCGATGTCGATTGACTGGACTGCTAACATGTATCTGGTGACCACTCAATATTGATCGTCAGGATCAACCAAGAAGTAAGAAACGGAAGCTTGTTGAAATAATTTATGCTAAGCGTTCTATATTTTACCAAAAATATCATATTGAATAAAGATAATAATGATAGTTATAATAATAAATAAATCAATAAGAGAGAATCAGGAAGTTCATACAATGCTGAATGATGTTAATGGCTATAATCCAACTAAAAAAACAAACATCCGTTCAGCTTAATCGATGTTTCCAATGTAGGCTATGAAGGTTACATTGATGATAGCATGTTTGAAACGATTTGAGTAATTTCTAATCTCCTATTTATTATCCAGATCATTTAGATCTTAGACTGTTGTTGTCGTCTTAATCTTATGATTTCAGATTATAAATTTCAAAATGGGGTTTTACTAGATTTGAAGCGATTACGAATTCACTTAGACTGCAAACGGAACAAAGACTTGTGATCAAAGATCAATAAAGTAGCTGTTCTGTTCCGTCCTAGCCCCGCTAACTACAGAGAGAAGTAGAAGTTTGGAATGTGGAAGTTTATATATATTTCCCACTTGGGAGAATGTTAAACGCTATTGATCCGTTATGACATGAAGGTGAAAATAGCGCTTTTGGCGCGAAAACAAAGAAATCAAAATTTTCTAAACAAAATTACAAGATTGGGACCTTTTCCAAGTGAGTTCTGAGGATCTAATGTTCACAACAGGTTTTGTGTATATTGTAGTAATTTTTTAATTGTTGAATTCATGAGTCGATTATAGTTAGACTACCATGGAAAACCTGGGAACATTGATCACGTGTGGGATCATAGATGCTAACTGTTGAGGAATCATATACTAGGATGAAACAGCCATCCAGTGCTTCTATGTTTTCTATGGTGATCTAACTTTAATCGACGGATGAATTTAACTATTATGAATTTTACTCGGTTTAAATGTTTTATATCGTAAAATATTATTCAATCATTATTATTATAAATAAACTAATTAATATATTAGTAGATATCCTAATGAGTAGAAAAATTAGATTTTCAGACGTTATGTAACTCAGTGTAAGCCACCTCTTCAGAGAATAAATAACTAAATGAAAATTAATCCAAGTTTAAATAGTGCAAAGGAGCAATACAACAATATTAGGTGCGATCATTCAAGAAAACGTGATCTAAACTAATCTCTTGAGAGCAGTAGGATTAAACATTATATGGAACGCTTCATCTACTCGCCTTTCTTTGTAATTGCAAAAGCCTTTTTTGTGACATTTTGGTTTTTGCGAAATCGATTTGGTGGTCGTTGAAAATGGCGTGAACTGCTGTTATCGAATTCTCTTGAAGTCTACGGGATTATTAGGTGGTTTATTTGTGTACCTAATATGTTTGTTGGCGAGATGTCTCTCACAATCGATACAACTTAATTTGTAGACGCAGTTTCGTGTTTCTCATGACAATCTTCACAATGCTGAATTTATTCGAAATTATTAAGTCAAACCTAAATAATGATACTGACAAAATCATTATTATTATTATTTCAATGGTTGATAAAAATCACCATAGAAAACCTGGGAGCACTAGACGGCCGTTTCATTCTATTGTGGGACTCCTCAGCAATGCTCATCCACGACCCCGTCTCGTAGTGATCGAACCCAGGACCTACCAGTCCCACGCGCGAACGCTTAACGACTAAACCACTGAGGCGGTCGGCGATACATTTAACATTGTGTTCAGCGAGTTACTGTTTCACAACAAACTCGGTTTTTGTTGTTAATCTTAGTGACTATTTGAAAACAAGAAAATCTTATTCTACATTTTAACATAGTCTCCTTGTCATTCAGTTTAATTAATTGTTTCTGTACAATCTTTGTGTTTTAATTCATTCATATTCTTATAATATACAATTCATTGAAATCAGCTGTCAATTCAGATGTTTAAAATTCATCATTTATTATCATCTTACTATTTCAATTACACGACATTTGGCGTCTCAAAAATAGAAAAACAAGAGAAAATTTTGTTGTTTGTTAGTATTTAGTATCAGAAGGGATTTTGTGGAGATTGTAGTAAATTCAATAGTTGAGATTATGAGTCAGTTGAAGCTAGACCACCATGGAAAACCTGGAAGCACTGGACAGCCGTTTCGTCATATTGTGGGATTCCTCAGTAGTGGGCATCCACGATTCCGCCTTGCGAGATTCGAACACAGTACCTATTGTTTTCGCTCGCGAGCGCTTAACCACTAGACCACTAGTGCTTGTCTCATTCATTATTTGTATACACAAACAACGTCTGTTGAAAACACAATACATGAAGAGAGTCATATACATTTTAAGGAGGAGAATTCCTGATTCTTTAAAAAGAATGTTTGTTGCAGCAATGTTTCGAATAGTATTTTCTAGCCGATCATCACTCATTAATAATCTTAAGGATAAAATATGCGATCTGACCAACTCAATGTGTATTTACTAATTTAAATTGAAGATGCCACAGGTATTTGGAGATCGACAACTCTTTAACCAGTAACATCTAATATGAATCGTACCCATCAAGTGAAATCAAAAAAACAGAAGCGAGGAGGTTCAAAGATATATTTGATAGGCTATCATTATATCGTGGATCGACTGATGTAATCTGGCTAGCGATTTCAGGGTATGTTGAGCACGTCGTTCCCACTCATGGTCTGGTGTGGATGCATGACCGAGCGCCTTCAGCTAGGTGAGTCCATCAAAACTCATTCGGTCAGCATCCAATGTAAAAGACTTGCAGAGCTATTGATTTTGAGGATTTATTTAACGCTACAACCTGATCATTTGCAGCCAAGTATATAAGTCGTTCGATGTGCATTTTATCCAAAATAATTTAAGAATATTATCCGGCCTGGCTAAGGACAGGAGAAGACAGCTCAATAAGAAGTCCAACAATCGAACACCTTGTGAATATGGCTCACTCAATCAAGACAGACTCTACATTCAAATTCGTCTACAAGATATGTAGAAGTCTTCCATCAACAATTATATTGCATCTTCTTAGTATTGCCGAAGCAATAGCCATACATCTGGAAAAAGAGAGATTGGTACAACCTCTTCTTTTATCATGGTCTTAATATCTTGTAATTCTTTTTTCTTCATACTATTTTTCATTTATAGCCATCTATTTCCTCTCCCATTTTCTCCTTAAATCCTCTACCCTTAACTGGTTTATTTCTGTATCCATGATCCTCTTGATTACATTTCATCTCAATTTCAACATTTTATCTTATCATGTTAAGCCATCATTTCCCAATGATAAGTTCCCTATCTATCTTTTGATGAATACTCAAGCTATTAACAATCAAACGATTATTAGTTTCCCTATTTAATAAAAAGCAAATGTTCTTCAGTACCGTTGTTTATTCTACCTCACTGTCACTATGTCCAACAGAAGTTTATTATTATTATTATCATCCTGGAAAATATATATATATATATAGTTTCAAATGAATTGAGCAATAGGTAGAAATTTAATAATAATAAATATATACTTTATCATATCCCAATGAATAGAAAAGTTATACTTCGCACGTTTCGTAACTTGATTTAAACCACTTCTTCAGAGTAAATAAATAATTAATAATAATTAAACATTAACACCGTTGGATGTTGATCGGCTTAGTGGTCTAATGGTTAAGAGCTCGCGCGCGAGACTGATAAGTCCTGGGTTCGAATCTAGAGCGGGGCAGGATCGTGGATGCGTACTGATGAGCAGTCCCAATGCTACGACCAAACGGCTGTCCAGTGCTTTCGGGTTTTCCATGGTGCTGTAGCTTCGATTGACTCATGATTTCAACTATTGAAATAATCGAACATTAAATTAACACAAGTTTAAGTAGTATAAATAAAGGTTGTTATCCGTTATGAATAATGTTGATCTGTTATTGTAAACATTTTGAGATGATACATGTCAGGAAAAAAATATAATTCAAAAACTTTGAACGCATTAGATTAAATTTCAACTTAACGGAATAGGGGACTAAAAATCTAACAACCAAGTCATAAGTTTAAACTATCCTTCAGTTACTGCGATTCGAATAGTCTGATCGCATCACTAAGCTTGCCATAGAAATTGTGGCTAGATGGAAGTTATGGGTTTTGTAATGCAAATAAAGGTCAGTTCTTAAATTTATGTAGCATTTACATACAAAAACGTTAAAAAGATTTTTGTCAGTATAGGGTTGTGGAGATTATTAAGTTTTTGATTGAGATCATGCAGCCTTGAACAGTGGAGCTAATCTGTGTCGGGTAGAGACAGGTATCTACCTCAGTACAATAAAAGACGGTCGCGCAATTTCATGGGTTGGTTGGGGTTAGACATTAACACCTCTGGATGCCAGCCGGCTCAGTGGTCTAGAGATTAAACCCTCATGCTTGCGACTACTTGTCCTGGGTTTGAATTCCGGAAGTGGGATTGTAGATGCGTACTGCTGATGAGTCCCACAATAGGACGAAACGACCGTTCAATGCTTCCAGATTTTTAATGGTGATCTAACATCAATCAGTTCATGATCTCAATTGAAAAGATTTTGCTGAGTTTTTTTTGTTTCTATATAGTTTATTTTATTCGAGATAAGTTTTTGGGAAAAATGTAATCCGTTAATTGAACATAATTTAATTATATTAATAAAAATTTTCATTTCGACATTTGACATATAAAAAAAAACGAATGAAACGAAGAAGTTCCCCTTCAATTAGTTTTTCATCATGGCTCTACACTAATATATGTATATGAAAGTTTTAAAACAATGAAATAATACTCATTGAGTGGTTGCACTACGTAATATTGATTATAAAATAATATTAAGTATTTGTAAGGAACAGGATTATAATAATCAAAGTGACTATTCAAATCAAACAGTTGCTACGTTACGTAATTTGCAAAACAAACCAACGATATATATATAGTAGTTGTATTGTAGTTATTCTTTATAGTTGAATTCATGAGGCAATTTAAGCTAGATCATCATTGAAAACCTGGAAACACTGAACGGTTCATGAATTAAACTATTAAAATACTGTCAATCTTCACCATTCCCCATTGTGATCATAATCATACTCTCAATAGAGACTGGATTCAAGATAAATTCCCTGGAGTTTTAGTGAGAAGCCGTGACCAATGGAGTCCGATTCGTATCGAACAGATACAGGTATTTACCTTAGACAATCGATGAATGGTTGCACATGATTATAGATAAACTGAACTGAGACATTAACACCATTGGATGCCGGCTCAGTGATTTATAGTTTAAACCCAGACCGAAGGTCTTGGATTTGAGTCCCATATCCGGAATCATATATGCACACTGTTGAGGAGTTTCACACTAGAACGGAACGGCTATTCAGTGATTCCAGGTTATAAATGGTGGTCTAGCGTAGACTGACTCATGAATTCAACCATTAAGATATTGTATAAGTTTGGCAAAACTGAGATCACCACTTTACAAAGCACAAAAACACAACATATTACAAACTCACATACTCTTATCTATTCAATGCTGTACAGGTCTGAAGTCATTTCAGTGATATTTCTCATAACTTTCTGTACATAAACTAACTTTGGAGTAAAGCGTTCTTTCCATATTATGCACCTTTTCTTTCGTATTCACGTTGTCGTATACATTTGGCCTGGGGTTATATGAACAGGTCAAGAAATCGATTCAATGATGTAAATCGTTTTCCATTTGATTTAGTTAACCATAGATCCGAAAGACATTTATTACCATAATAGTGAAGTAATTATTTAATAATAATAATAATAAATGAAAATGAACTCTTTCATTTCATTTGTTAAAATCTGTCTCCCCCTCCCTCATTTTCTCATCATTGATTTATTGAAATAGAGATAATTCACTCAATATGTATCTAAGTTAGTAGACATTTATCAAAATTTCGTGGTTTTGTTGAAGTCAAAGAGGTTAAGCGTTTGCGTGCAAGACCGATCGATCCAGCGATCGAATCCCGCGAGACGGGATAGTGAATGTGCACTGCTAAGGAGTCCCAAAATAAGATGATGCTTCTAGGTTTTCCATGGTGATCTAGCTCCAATTGACTCGTAATTTCAACTGATGAAATTATTATAATATCCACAAAAAGAAACCCTTCTGATATTTACCACAATGAACGAAACTTCTATAGTTGTCAAGTATGTAGATTATCTTAATGATTGTCTGAATTAATATGAATAATATGACTAAATGACAATCTCAGTAGCTGAGATCATGAGTTGATTGAAGCTAGACCACTATGGAAAACCTGAAAGCACTGGAGGGCCGTTTTGTCCTGTCGTGAGACTCCTCAGTGGTGCATATCCACGATCCTGCCTCGCGGGATTCGAACCAAGGACCTACCGATCACGCGCGCGACCGCTTAACCACTTTGTTTGACAATTTCAGTTTCAACCTAGAAGTACTAGACAGCCGTTTCGTTCTAGTATTGAATTTATCAGCAGTGAATATTTACGATCCAACCACACAGGATTTGAACCCCGGATCTATCGGTTTCGCGCTCAGAACGCTTAGTGTCTAGATCATTGAGCCGGTCTACGTCCAATGGTGTTAATGTGGAATTTCATTTTTTTCATGATTTTTGTTAATGATCCGCTCATATTTCTGTATCTGAGCTATCGATCACTATCAGCTTACTTGACTGTTTGGTTTCTCGTATTATTATTATTATTATTATTATTATTATTGTATTCTATGTAGCTGATAATTTTTTTCTTGCTGACCGTTTTTTTCCTTTTTCAAACAATATGATTATGTAAGTATGTGTTCTTCCGAATAATAACGCATAATTAAGGTGTAAATATAAGTTATAATAATAGAATGTAAAGCAAAATTAACAGTAAATGAGCAATGTAGAAATAAATGCCGAATCATAAACACTATTTATTTGTTTATTTATTTATCCGTTTGTTTATCTATACGAAATTGCATATGATGTTTACATTGTTTCTTTTTAGTTGTTGTTATTGTTATTATTCACTGCGATCAACTTGACATAAGAGTATAATTCAACCAACATATGAATATATGTTCAGAGAGGGGTTTTGTGAAGATTGTAGTAATTTAATAATAGAATTCATGAGTTAATTCAAGCTAGACCGCTATGAAAAACTCACTTTAGAAAATGGTGGACAATGGAGTAATTTCATGGATTGGTTGAAGTTAGACATTAACACCGTTGGATGCCGGCTCAGTGGTCCATTGGTTAAGTGCTCGCGCGCGAGACTGGTCGTGGATGCGCACTGCTGAGGAGTTCCACAATTGAACGAAACGGATATCCAGTGCTTCCAGATTTTCCATAGTAGTCAATCTCCAATTCACTCATGATCTCAACCATTGAAATGCTATGTATTGTGGCCTAAGTGCCCTTTTAATGGATAAGTAATGATACCACCAATTAGGTAGCATTGACTTATCGATGGTTCGTGGTCAAAATAAAGCTTATAATAAGAGGAATATGAAAATGAATAGTTTAGTTAATTAACGATTATACGATAAAAATATATGTGTAGTATTAGTCCACAAATGGATCCCGAAGTTACCATTCATTATGCTTATCGGAACTTAACATAAAATTTCTATAATATGAAGATGACCATTTTGTAACACCAAAATGACCTTGGAATGTCTATCTACTTGCTAGAGTAAAATGAGGGTAAGAAAAATGAATTTAGCTGAAATACATTGTGCTGAAAATTCTATATTGTACTAAAAATTTCATATTAAATAAGACCATTATTAATAAACTCTTCATAATTATGGTTTACATGGATAATGATGAAGCATAAGTAGTTTTATTCATAGGATAAAATAATATGCTTTTATTATATTACATAATCAAACCCTTTTATCATATAAGAGTAAACTGACGCATAGATTTATATCTGTGGAATAAACTCTGCAACAAATGAGTACTAGATAAAGATGTTGGAGCGAGAGTATAATTTATGAACAAACCAATCAGATTCGCGATAACAATTCTTAGATTTTGGCACGAAATTCATTCATCCATTTGACTAAACAGAATCTTGGCATTACAGCTGATGTCATTTTGTGTTGAAAAACCCTAAATCTAATTCCTAACCATAATCATCAACTGTAAGTCATAATACTTTTTGTTCAAACTGCTTTATAACGTTTATTTATTTCTGGTAAGTAGGCAGACACTCACAAGGTCATTTTAGCGTCACTCAAAGGTTGTTCATAAATTATAGTCTTACAGATTTTCTTTATAATTTGGAACTATTTATCAGCACATATCCATGACTACTCAAGTGGGATGTCATTGTTTATGACATTTCTTCAATTTACTTCTGTTTTAACCGTAGGTCAATAAATTAATTGAAACTGTGAAAATAATGAAGTTTTCTCGATCAACAATTTGAACATGAAAAATGATTACAGGAGAAGGTTTAGTTCACTTCCACAACACATCGACTATAATCCGATAACAAATATATGAACAATAAGCAAAGATGGATAGTGGCTAACAGTGGAATCGAGGATGCGTGTTTCATTCTATTTGGGACTTGTTAGCTGGATGTAATTTCATCTCGGAGTTGATGTTCACTTTGGGATTAGAAACCAGTATCATTCACTGCAAACGCCATCACGTTAACCACTTACCTACATTATGGCACAATCAAGTGCCTATCAAGACTCAGTAGATAAATGGATAAACGCGTAGTACTGGGTTCGAGTTTCAATGTGTTGTTAATATTATTTCTTATAAAAATTCATCAGACCATAGTTTCGCCATGAATTTCACTGGCCAACGAGTAAATCAGCTAAATGAAGCACTTCATCATATGCTACTAAACAGAAAATTGAGTGAAAAAAATTTATCCAGACAAACAAACTTTAAACCTGTCAAATTGTAATGAAAATCATTTAAGAAACAGTTTTTGATCCGTGTTTAATCAGTTAATCATGGATTAAATAGATTTCAAAGGTACTTGAAGAAAGTAAAAACTAATTGTTATACAATGTACTAACAAGTTATAATACTGACTTAAATAATCAAGTTTTTAAATGTATATTTTCGAATAAAAAAAGACGGATTATATATATGAAATTTTGAAGAATATTAATTGGAAATTCACTTACTTACTTACTTACTTACTTACTTACTTACGCCTGTTACTCGTCGTAGAAAAACATAGGCCGCACAACAACACTCGCTATCCAACCCCGTCCTGGGCAATCCTTTCCAGCTCTTTCCAGTTATGATTCATCCTTTTTATATCTGCTTCTATTTCCCGACGTAATGTGCAGTTTGGAACTACTCGTTTTCACTTCCCTTCAGGATTCCAAGTTAGGGCTTGCTACGTGGTGCAGTTCGATGATTTCCGTAATGTATGTCCAATCCACTTACTCCATCGTCTTTTCCTAATTTCCTCTTCAGATGAAACCTGGTTTATTCTCTCTCACAGAAGGCGATTGCTGATAGTATCTGTTCAACAACGGATATTGAGTATCTTGCATAGACAACTATTTATAAATATTTGTAACTTCTTGATGATGGTTGTAGTAGTTCTCCACGTTTCTGCTGCGTACAGTAAAACTGACTGTGTTGACATTCGTATTGAAGATTGTGACTTTTATATTGGATGACAGACAGTTGTTTTGAGTTTCATATGTTGTTCAACTGTAGGAATGCTGTCCTTTCTTTGTCAATCGTCGCCTTCATATCTGCATTCGATCCTCCTTATTCATAGATGATGCTTCCCAGGTACGTGAAAGATCCCACCTGTTCCAGAGTTTCGCCATTGAGTGTGATTGGATTGGTGTTCTCCGTGTTGTATTTGAGAACGTTGGTTTTCCTGTTGTGTATGTTGTGGCCTACTGATGCAGAGACTTCTGCTACATTTGCTGTCTTTATCTGTATTTGTTGATGTGTGTGCGATAGGAGGGCTAGTTAATCTACGAAGTTCAAATCGTGTAATTGGTTCTGAGCTGTCTACTGTATTCCATGTTTTCCGTCAGATGTCGAGGTCTTCATAATCGAGATTTCACTGTGGATCTCACTAATTGTGTTTTTAAAATCACAAAATTCAGGGCCTAGTGATATTGCTTCTAACATTGAGAAAATTGTATGCATATTGACCTGGGTTAGATGAGGATTTCATTTCTGAAAATTTTTTTGCCTACTTAGATTATAAAAAACAACAACACAGAATTCAGAGAAGTGTTGACTTTAAAACACGTTTTTGCGAAATTTTTCCATTCCTCTTTCTCTCCCTATCATTTTATATATGTATGCACATGTGATTGATCACTGAGTGATGATCAATGTCATATGTGTCAGGTTCTTCTTAGTGCAGATAGAATCCTATCAATCAAGTTGTAATGAGACCATTAGTTTCTGTGACTCGAAATTGCGTGCAATATGTTGAGATAAGATTATGGTTGGACGCAGTCAACGTGGAACCCTTTACCTGGGTTTCGTGTTACTTGACATCTTGAAGGAGCTGTTGTTTCCTGACAGATTCGATCCCGTGTCACCCACCTTCACAGTCAGAGACATTATCACTGAACTAACCGGTCACCGACTGACCTCCTGTAGGACTGAGATGTATTCACAATTGATTAATCACTGGGTAGTGATTAATGTCATGTGTGTTGGGTCCTTCTTTGCTCAGTCAAAGCTAACTATGTATAATCTTGATAATGGAATAACCGTGAATAATGTAACTTCCAACCATATAACATAAATGATCATAATACAATATATTACTTTTTATTTCAGGTAACATCCTACTAATTAATGAATCTGCAATTAATATAGTAGCAACAAAACACAATGTTAATGGATTAAGTAAATTAAAATAAATCTTTTTCGTTACATTAATTCAACATTTATTAGAATGATACCGGAAACATTTGGGAACAAAAAATACTAAGAAGGGGGGTTTAGAAAAGAATTTTTTGGCAAATGTATTTATTTCCGTATACAAATACATAGGAAATGATATTCATTACAGCTAATAGTAAAATTAATAGTGTTGGAGGTAAAGTCTAACCTACAAAGCAATGGAGTAACATCAGGACATGCAGTTCCATGGTAGTCAATGACCAATAATAGGTTTATACTCCATTTGTTTCCTTAGGATCCTGGAGGCCATGTGTACAATTGGTTTGAAATCAGGATTTTCCAACTCCCCCAGACGGATCGTTCGTTTCTACCAACCCGGTTAAAGCACCGCACATTCGCTTTTCGTCCTCTCAGTTTGGCAAACAACAATAATGCCGCGAGAATTCAGTGAGCAGGACTTCCCTGTCAGTGATTTTATGAACATGGCGATGTGAGAGAATTTCTAGAGAGAGAGATAGAATTGACTCTCCCTACTCTTAGCCGTACCAGGGCGTTTGGGGTCTACAAGAAGAGAATATGGAACATTAAAGGGAAGGATACATCTCCAGTGTGATCATAGATGTTCAATGCTGTGGAGTCGCATACTACGTTGAAATATCCTTACAATCGCTTCAGGTAGAATATGTTTTTCTGCCTGAACTAAAACATCTTTCTTACATACATTGGCGATCGAAATACCGACTGTTATGAGAAATACATGATTCATCATAAGAGAAAATGTCTGAAGATTAACGGATACATCACTGCAAATATAAAGAGTTCTTCAAGAGAATTCATAACGAAACAGATTTGATTACTTTCCGCTTACTAGAACTATTCCAATTATATTGTAGAAGTCAAAATTACTTGTATCAATGCAAGGAGTTATTCTCTATGGAATTCATTTCGTTTTTCTTTGTTCGAAAATAAATTTGATCATGATGTACCATTTGTTGCTAAGTCACCGAGTAATTTTGGACAATATGGCATTTTGACAATTATAAGTAACAAATATTTCCAATGTAACATTAAACTAAACTCAGTCGATTCAAATCCAAAAGTAGAAGGTTAATCTAACTTGTTAATCTCATTGAAGATTAAAAACAAAAACACAATTTATATAGCTGATATAGTGGCCTTGTGTTCATGGTGATTTTATCGGGTTAATGAATGATCAACACTTGTTTGTCACCAACGTCTTGTCAATAAAATAGTTGGAGATTTTCTTAATGCATGACATCATACTAACATCAATGATTACATTATTAACTAGACCTTTCAGTCAATTTCATTTTCCGGAAACATCAGTTGGAAATGAGTAGAAAAAAGACAGCGACAACAGTAACGTGGGAAAATGATCATAGCAACAAAGAAGATTCTGTTCATGAACATTAATGTTTAAGGAGATACTGTAACAAAAGTTCTGAAAATTACTTACAAGATCATTGAGAGAAAAAAACACTATTTTGCTTGACATCGTATTGCTGTTTCGAGTATTCATATGTTTTGAAGGATGAGCTCTTTATTTGCGTCAAATCAATGTACATTTTTCAGTTTACTTGCTCATGAGGAGCAAGTTGTATTAGCCGGCCAAAGGGAGTGCTTTTAAAACTAATCTCCGAACATTATCTCGACTGTTTCTATAAAGAATTACAGAAGTCAGTGAAAGACCTAAAATTTGAAGGTTCTTTGGAATGTGCACATTAAAGCATGTAATACCTAGTATTTCAGTTTTCTAGTATATCTGTTAGTGAACATACATGTGAATTATTAATATACCTTTCCAGGTGAAACGTTAGTGATATTTGTTCACGATTGTTAACATTATTTAACATCACGTTTAACTGAGTAGAATTACTGCCCTTTTGTAAAGTATACTACTTCATGGTTCTTTCAGTTTTCGGTTATGGTTGAATATTTAAAACTAATCAAAATTGAAGTGTTTCCATTATTGTCGATTTTGTTTGGATTTAACGGATGACAATTGACAACTAATAACATGTTAATAGTTGAATTCATTATTCGATGTAAACCTGGGAGTAATGGACGTTCGTTTCATCCTAGTGTGGGACTCCTCAACAATGCGCATCCAATGTCCCGCACGTTGGACTCAAACACACGGTATCTAACTCAGATAACAGATGAATAGTTGTGCAAAATTATAGATCAATTGAATTCAAACATTACCATTGTTAGATGCAAGTCATCTCAGACACAATGTTTAAAGAATTCAGTTCAATATATTCGATTGCCACTCTTCCAGTCACAGTTTAACGAATAGGCTCAGAGTTTCTTTGATAATTTCAAGTAGGCTTTCATAAAGTCTCAATGTGAGAGCATCATGGAGAAAAGTATTAAAGACCTCTTAAGAGACTACAGTGGAACTTTGAACCTAGACATAGACAAAAGTATCTCCCCCAGCTAAATCAAGGTTCGGGAGGAAACATCCAACATGATTTGATGTTATATATCCACATGAAGTGAAATGGGGCTATAAATTGAAGCTTCGAAGTTACGAGCGTCAGTTTTCGGACGGATGACCAGTATATACAAGAAACTTTCGGTTGCGGTTAGGGTTGGGGTCATTAAAGTCATAAGAAGATTCAACGACGTGAATTACGAAGTGACTGTCCAAAGAAAATATCAGGCGCTATAGGCGAACCTCATGCGGCATAGACAGCATATTTCTATCAATAAACCGTGTAGACCCAAACTACCACTAGATTGGCTTGTTGATACAATTAGCCAGAAGCAAAATAAATGATCGTAAAAACAAAAGACAATTACCTTTTTGTTAGTTGTTAGGAACAGAATTAATAAATGTTGCAATAATGGCTAATTAGTTGTTATGAAAATAATTGGAAGAAAATAGAAAAGCTACTGTCAAGACGGTAGCTTGAGAAAATAGCCATAGCACAAAAGAAGATGCTCTTCATGTGCATTTATTTTAAAGGAGATACTGTAACAGAATTCACAACATTAGACTTAGAAGATGTCTGAGAAAAGCATTGTACTGTCGTTACGAATCGGCTTGTTTCTTAGGTGCATGAAGGATAAGCTGTTGCTCTGGGTAAAATCCATGTGGATCTATCAATTTACTTGTTTATGTGGAACAGGTTGTATTAAGCTTGGAAACCTGGAAGCATTGAACGGCTGTTCCATCCTATTGTGGGACTCCTCATCAGTGCTCATCTACGATCCCGTTCGCGGGATTCGAACCCAGGGCCTTCAGTCTCGCGCGCAAATGCTTAATCTACTAGACCACTGGTTGGTGTTGGACATTAAAACCATTGGTTCAGTAGGTTAGGCGTCCTCGTGCGAGACTGAAGGCTCTTGGGTTCGAATCCCACTAGCGGAATCGTGGATGCGCATAGCTAGGGAGTTCCACAATAGGACGAAACAGCGTACAGTGCTTCCAGATTTCCAGCCGTGGTCTGACATCAATCAGTTCATGATCTCGAACAAAATCTTAATAATCTCCACAAACCTTATACTGACAGGTTGTATTAACCGCACGAAGGGAGCGCTCTCAAAACACATTTCTAAAAATTACCCTGACTGGATCTACAAAGGACCACAGAAGTCAGTCAAAAGCTCAATCTTGAAACATATAGTTGATTCTGGTCACTCCATTTCACCAGAAGCCTCCTTCAAAATCACACCCACAGTCAGAATAGTCGGCTCAATAGGAATACAAATTCAAATCTTATATACAGCTGAGGCTCTTGCTATCCATCAGTTTAAACCTAACATATACCTACATAAACAGTATGTTTAATTCATCATTCTCCCATAGTCTTAACCTACTTTTCTATCTTTGATAATCTATTATTTTTATTTTTATTTGATTAATTCAACACCTTTCCAATTATTTTCATAACTATCTGATTATTACATGACTTCATAGCTAATCTTCCTAAACAATTAACGATAGGTCAACTTTTC
Organism: Schistosoma spindalis; assembly: GCA_946903255.1. Taxonomy (NCBI): domain Eukaryota; kingdom Metazoa; phylum Platyhelminthes; class Trematoda; order Strigeidida; family Schistosomatidae; genus Schistosoma; species Schistosoma spindalis. The sequence continues at coordinate 36,330,894 of OX336416.1, read as the reverse complement.
AAATTTTTATTTTCAATTATTCAACATCATTCTAGTTTACTATAGTTTAGTAGTTTAGCAAATAAGATTAATTATAGATAGGACTGTACAATATAAACGAATGAAATCATCGAAAGGAAAACTTTTATTGGCTGTATGACTTAATTAATTACTTACTTACGGCAGTTATCCCTCGTCGACGAGCATAGGCTAGTCATCAACATTCTACATCCAACCCTGTCCTCGAAAATTCTTTCCAATTGTTTCCAGTTGCTATTCATCATTTTCATATCTGTTTCCGATTCTCCACATGATGTGTGTATTCTTCCACCTGCCTCTTTTCTGTTTCCCTTCATTATTCTATATAGTAAGCACTTGCCTCGTGATACAGTTTGATGATTTCCGTCATGTATGTCCCATCCAACAACTCGATAGTCTCTTCCTAATTTCCTCCTTATCTGGAAGTTGGTTTGTTATCCTCCATAGTAGACTTTTGCTGATGGTTTCCGGTCAACAAGTGATACTGAGTACCTCGCGTCGACAACTATTTATAAATACTTGTTTCGTTTCGATGATGGTTGTGGTAGTTTTGAAAGTTTCAGCTGCTTGCAGTAGAACTGACTGCGTTGACGTTCGTATTGAAGATTGTGACTTTGATATTGGTTGACAGATCACTGTTTTGCGTTGCACATGTTCTTTACTAGTTATAGACATCTGTATATATTCATGTGTGTGGAGTAGAAAAGCCAAGTCATCTATGAAGTCTAAATCGTCTAGTTGACTCCGAACTGTCGATTGTAATCCAGTGAACCACCAGAAGAAAGAAAACGGAAGAGAGTAAGCAGCCTTGTCTCGCTCCGGTGATCACTTGCAATGCATTTGTCAGCTGTCTTTCATGCACGACTTTGTAGTGTAGTGCATCGTATCGATTCTATATGATAGTGACGATCTTCTCAGCTACTTACACCATAGTGTCGAAGGACAGAGCTTAAATAGTTTAATTTGTCTATTCTACTTAGAGTTTACTTTCTAGCAAAATGGCTGTTGACCCAATGCCCAACTCTCCTCTTTTATCCGATTTTGGGATCTGCAATAACCTTATAAGAGCTATAGTTGGAGTTTCTATTGGTTATATCTACAAATTAATATTATTTACTGTATTTGTTGAAACTTGATTATATTCAAGTATCCTGAACAAGTACACATAATTATATAATTTTACTAAATTAGTTTTAACCAACTAATAGTAAATATTTTATATGAACAATTCAAAAGAAAAATGTGAAATTCACTTAATATTGTTTACTTGAATCTTCCCATTGATGTTTAGGACTGTAATTGATAATTTTCTTTTTAGCATATGTGCATTCTGTGCGAATTGCCTTGATATTTGGCTTAATTCACAAACATTATAAGCAAAGATGGGTAATGGTTAGCAGTGGAATCCAGTAGGCTCGTTTCGTCCTATTTGTGACTCGTCAGCTGGATGTAACTGCATCTTAGAGTTGATGTTTACTCTGGAACTCAAGCCTAATACCTCTGACTTCAAACGCCATCACTTTATCCATATAGTTACCCCCAGGCATAAGCAACTAACTATAAGGACTCAGAAGTCAAGTGGATAACACAATAGCGTTTGAAGTCAACGATATTGGGCTCGAGTCCCAGAGTAAACATTAACTCTGAGATACAGGAACATCCAGCTGACGAGTCACAAATAGGACGAAACGCGCATACTGGATTCCACTTCTAACCATTACCCATTTTTGCTAAAAATGTGAAATAGTTTTTGTTTTATGAAACACTTACTTTGTAATAATATCCATAACTATTTAAAAAAAAAGAATGTCAACTATAGAATTCATCACAAAAAACCCATGAGAATATAGTTAATCCTTTCATAGATGATATTTATCCTCTTCAATGTATATTTATAGTATATCTTATTTTTTTGTTGTAATTTTAATCAATCGATTGGAAATATGTTTGTCAGTAGTACATCCGACCTGTTATTAAATTTTGAACAATCCTACATATGTCATTTGTAAATTTATAGTACTAATATCTCTTGAGAAATATATATATATATATATATATATATATATATATATATATATATATACGCTTCATTACCTTTGTTATTAAAGTCAATAGTTGTGTGTTTTATTTTCTTCTTCCTAAAAACAACTGACTTCTTTTAAGCATCTAAAATTATTGACATTATAGTATATATGAAGATGAGATGGTAGAAAAGATTTGTAGCTCAAGTGGATGGGTTTTTTTAAATGAAGTTTTGTTCTTCTGAACGGCATCATCAACATAAACTTCAGGTGGGAGTTTGTGCTGGTAATGTCATTCAGAAGAATGATGAAAGCTCCACAACCAAACCATCAAACTACTCAGCTCACAAAACAAAACTCCATCATAATAAATTCTTCCCTTCGTAAATGATTCAATATTTTGCCAATTATCTTATTTGGGCTATTGGTTTTTAGAAAAAAATGTTATTGAAAAACTTGGAAGTTCTAGTATGAAACTCGTCAATAGTTGTCATTGACCATCCCGCATGCAAGGATCAAACGTAAATATATTTGATCTTGCTCAACAATGTTTCACTTCTAGATTATTGAGCTAGAATCTAACGATGTTAGTACTTAATTAATCATGTGATGTTGCACGATTATCTTTCATTGTCTTCCGTGGGTAACTGGTTCCCACCCGACAAAGTTCTGTTCCTATGGTCACAAGTTTGAAAATTCGCTCTCGAAGCTGATCACTAGTCTCCATATGATGATTGTAAGTATAAGGTCGTGGAGTTGATTAGATTTATTTAAAATTCTAAACCGATATAAGTTATCTTTTTCACAATTTATCAGTCAAAAACCTACAACGTAGAAACAGGCACATATATGTATCGGTCCAATTTACCACACCTCATTAACACAACCAGATGAACATTAAATTCATAGAAGTAGTTACTTCTATGGTATTAATATATAAAAGAAAGATTACGTAAAAGGATATAATACAAGAAGAATGAAACTAGTACGTAGAAAGAGAGGTATATTATGTTATTATTATATCATACCCATATACCTTATTGTCGCCAATCAATCCATTCAACTTGAGTCATATTTTGATCTTGTTAATTATTCACTTATCAATCTTGACTGCTTTTATATGAGCGCATATGTGTGTGTACACTTTACATCCCATTACTCATCACATATCTGTAGCTTATTTTTGTGTAACCATAAATATTGATTAGTGTTTGACTAGAAGGGAGTTGGCTTACCCGCCATCTCCACTGTGCGTCGTTTCGCTTCGCTTTTTTCTCTTCACTCCTCTGATATTTCGTCTGGATCAAAGGTTGTATGAAATATATGTATTCAAAAGTCCATTCACGTTATTTGACTTATTTAATTCCGTTATTGACTGGTGTGATTCAAGTCGATAATTATACACGAGGATAAGTGACATATACATTTCGGCAACAATCATTCAATAACTATCATTCATATGATCTACTTGAAGTCAGATCTCGGGGCTACTAAAATGTAAATAAGTTAAATGAGTACTACAACTAAGGTACATTTAATCATTACAGCTTGTTAAAGTACAGAAAATACCTGTCAACCAAACTGTTTCAACTTTTCAAGTTTTAAATGTCACTTATCATTGAAATGTCATGCTGTTTATCATTAATGCACTTACAATTAATCCAATGGAAATATTGACATTCTTATTTCATTTAACTGGTAAACTTATCTTCTTCTTAAAGAAAATATGGCTACATTTCTAATACCAAAAATGAGGTAAGGAGTACAAAAACATTTAGAGATAATAGGAAACATAATAAAACGGATTGATAATATATGATACAACACCATTATTACTGTTACTGAATACTAATGATTACAATTTTAAGGTGATCATCTGTAATATCTAAGCTACTTGTATCTGCCATGTGAATATTTTAATAAATTATCGGTTTACTTATTTGTTTTAATACATCATTATGCTCATTTGTCTCATAATCTACTCAAATGTGTTAGTGAAAAGTTTACAATATGTCGTTGTACAAGTTACCAAAGAGCTCAATCAACTGACATTATGGTAGCTGGAAATATGCATTAAAAAAATGAACGATGAGATTATAATTTATACAAGAAGCAATCATATATAAGATAATGGGTCTCAGATTTTGGTGCGAAATTCACTCATCCATTTGTCTAAGTAGAGTTTTGGAATTATAGCTGATGTCAGTTCGTAATGAAAATCCCTTAATCTAATTCCTAACCTTAACCATCAACTGTAAATCATAATTCCAATTTCTCACACCGGTTTTCAACTTTCACTTGGTCCTAGTTATAAGGTGGATACTCTCAAGATCAGTCTAGCGTCACTCATAGGTCGTCCATTAATTATAGTCTCACCGAATGAACATTACTCAGATGTCGTTTCCTAAACTTATATCATCGACCTGAAGACTACTCAATATTTGTCATCAGGATCATTCAAGTACTAGGGAAAGGAAACGTGTTGAGATACTTTGTTCTATTTAGTAACAAACATCTAATATTGAATAAGGCAATCAATCATAATAATAATACATTTAAGAATAATTTGATTTTTGATTTATCAAGCAACATATTCACATGATTAACAACTAACTCAATCTTGATATTTGCATAAATTAATTGTTGATATTTAAGTTATTTTTCTGGGGTAGAGTTTTGTTTTTTGAGATGGATGATTTAGTCTTGGAGCTTTATTTGTCCTTCTGGACAATATCATCAGAACAAACTTCAAGTAGACTTTAATCATCCAGCTCAGAGAACAAAACCCCATCTAAATCATCCACTTAAGCTACAAATCTTTTTCATCATTTCAACATTATGTTTTTAATCTTTTCTCCTGACTGATAACTAAACACTTGACAAAATTATAGTATTATCATAAAATGAAGAAGATAAATGAGGACTTGAATAGTATAATGATAAATTTCTCAACTAAACCACTGAACAATAAATTTTTCTCTTCTAGAGTTTCATCCTAAATAACTTCAATTATTTACTACTAAAACTCACTTATCTCCCAATATTAGGGAAAATTCGTATCCGCACTGGTGGGGAGTCCCAAAAAGGACGAAACGGCCGTCCAGTGCTTCCAGATTTTCATTGATGGTCTAACATCAATCAGTTCATGATCTAAATAAAAAACTTAGTAATCTCCAAAACCCTATACTGATAATTACGATATGCTCACTAGTGACTAGATTCGTGAGGGAGTTCCGGTGAGAAGCAACGACCAGTTGAACTAATCCATGTCGGGTAGAGTTAAGTATCTACCTCAGTACAGTGGAAGACGTTCGTACAATTTAGTGAATTGGTTGAGGTTAGACATTGACCCTGTTGGATGCCCGGCGGCTCAGTCGTCTAGGGGTTAAGCATTCGCTCGCAAATGAATTATAGCTACATTAGATCATACACATAGTTCCCTTTATTGTTTTAAAGAGATCAAGAACGTGCAGAATAATAAATGGATTCGTTTTTACTTCGTTAGGTTCTCATCAGCTATTTACAATCTAAAATATTTGAAAATCAATGTTATCACAGATATTGATATACTTATAATTACGAAGGTGATTAGAGATGATTATATGTATCAAGAGTAAATAAGGTCATAAGGATTTGTTTCGGATAAACAAAGTTTGGGACGGAAAGTTCCAGAACATTGAAATAGTGATTAGAATTCATGGAGTTAACAAACATTAGATGATTATGTAATGAAGTAACCGAAAATAGATTAATGGTAATAAAGAAAGATATAAATTGAAATCAGTCAATTAGGAATTAAAAGAAAATGACAATAATATAATTTAAACTTCATACATAGTTGAAATAATGAATGACGTAAGGGGGTTTAATGTTACCAGCGTAAAGAAAGATTTATTACTGTCTCTTTTTGTATACATCGATCTGGTTTTCGAGGTTTGATTGCTATGGCTTCGTTGAATTTCAAAAGGTTGGAGTTTGATTATTAGTTAATCACCTTGAAGGACTTCATTGTATCGACTTCATATCCTGTGTCAAGGAGATATCTTGCGATGACACCTCTGACCTTATTAACTCTAATGGAATCTTCGTTACATCATGATACATCTTTATTCACTGTTATAACTTGTGGACTTTACACCCTGTTGATGTATAAAATAATGATACCTCCAATTAGAGAGCGGTGAATTATCGATCTGACCAATGACGTGTAAACACGTACGACCAGTCTAGAGTACTTATCGGTCCCGCTTCCTGCCTAACGCAGCCAGTTAAGTCCAGAACACCAATCCTAGCCTCTGCAATATGAATCATTTATTTCAAACATACTGAGGTTTATACACGAGCCAAACATACCACATCGTACCATAAAATAGAAAATAACATTTGTACAAGATTTAGCCAAATGTGAGAGACAGTAATTGATAGACTGGGCATAACTCAAGAATGGTAAATCGCATAATAATAGTTCATAGATCAAAATAAGGCTTATGATAAGAGAAACACGAATATGAATAGTTATTTAACAATTATATAATAAAAATATACATATGGTAATAGTCCAGAAATAGATTCCAACAGTTAACATTCATTATTCTTATCGGGACATAATAATCTTACTCGTACTTATGTATAATTATGTCAATATCTGTAATAACGTTGATTTTCAAATATTTTGGATTGTAAACAGCTGATGTGAACCTAATGAAGTAAAAAAATGAATCCATTTATTCTTCTGCCCCAATCTTCCATCTTGTTCTCTTTAATACATTAGATCAATAAGATAATACACTCTATTTCTTTTGTTCCTTTTTTAATTTAGAATTGAATAGACATAATAATAATAATAATAATAATAATAATAATAATAATAATTTATAGCATATAAGTTATTTGGAAATAGACCTGAATTTCCACTTCATTTACAAAATGTAATGGTGTTTTTCTCTTCATAATTGACTGAAGTTTAAGTAGGTTAAGCTTAAATATCTTTACACATGCACATACACACAGAGAGAGAGGGAGAGAGAGAAGAGAAACTAAGCAATGGTTTCTAGACCCTACCAAAAGTACAAATGTCTTTATATCTCATTAAAGTTTGATAGATAAAGCATAGATAAGATAGAAATTAGTGACAAATCTCTAAAATAAAAATTAAAAAAAAAACAAAGCAGATAACAGTAATTTGTTCGATTGAAATTAATCAACGATTAAGAAAATTTTTTTTAAAAAAAGGTATCTTAACAGTGATTAATCGATTCTCTTGGAAGCCAATAATGGTGGTGGTGTAGAATATCAACGTTGATGATCTCTGTCGAATAATTACGGGCCTACTCGAGTTAGATGGGGATTGTGTGACCAACAGCTGACGTCAAAGTCGCATCTTACAGTCAGCACCTAACGTGGATTATCTCTTCGTCGTATCAAGGTACTATAGATGCTTTAGAAACCGTACAACACAAAGAACATTATTACAGAAATATATTAGTTAAGGTAGGTACACGTGAAAGTGTGATCACCACAGCATGGGCCAGTTCATCATGTACGATTAAGTGATGTGTGGTGGTTGTCGTTAACTTTGAAAGGGATCGATGATCAGTTCGATATCTGATGATCCAACTGCCGGATGACTTGACTAGGGTTCAGTGATATTTTTCTGGCCCTGCAGTGACAACATATCAGATTATGAATCTTGGTGACATAGATATATATCGTACATCGAGTAACGATTCTTTCAAGAATGTAGGGGCACCTTACTGATGAATTTCAGTTGGCATGAGCCATGGTTCAGAGTTTCCTACTGAAAACCTCTAGCCTCTAAACAAATGGTAATTTAAGAAATTTTTAAGTTCAACATTGATGTTTTCAAGTTAATTTTCCGAAATAATTGTCATAATAATTTACTGAAAATTATACACATCCACGATCCCCCGCTTAGAATTCAAACACAGGACCTTCGATCGAGCATGAAAACGCTTAACCTCTGGATCATTAGAGCGGCACCCAACGGTAATAATGTCCCGCGTGCGGGATAGTGAATGCACACTAATGAACAGTCTCATACTAGGACGAAACTGCTGTCCATTGGTCCCAGATTTGTGATGGTGGTTCAGATTAGATCAATTCATGAATTCTACTATCCACTATTTCTTTTATGTTTTATCCCACAAAGTACTTGCGTTCAAATCTCTTATGCTGTAGTTTGGGGAAACTCAATCACAAAAGGTGTAATCAATGTTTTTTTTAAATAATGTAACAAATATTGACTATTGTTTGCATAGCATTTTGTAAATTTCCTCCTCAAATTCGTTAAAACAAATGATTTTTGAGTCCGTAACTGAGTGATTACAACACAGTAGCTATTATCCTCTTCATCAAGTATAGCCGTAGTTTCTGGTACATAGGTTATTCTAGTTTCTGGACAAACCGATTCATTCATTCTTCGCCAGTCATATATTGACCTGATCAGTTATTCGCCTACTAACTTAGACTATTTTTATATGAGGATATGTGTGTGTAATGCTTACCTTAATAATCTGTCTGAATTTAAGTATTTAGTCACGCTTGATCAAATGGAAATGGCGCATTCGGCTTCTCCACTTCTCTTTGATTAATTGCTTTTCATTCTGAATGCCTGTTCGGACCAATGAGTGTACTAAATACGCTCGTTCAAACTTTATTCTCATATTTGACTTATTTTATTATTCTCTAACAAGAATTAAGTCAATAATTACGTACGGAGGTAGCTGGAGTGTATATTTCGATAACGTTATTATTAAATCAAACAAGAGCTAAATACTGGGCTACGTACTAATGCTTATTGAATTTTTTGATTGCGATCATGAAGCGATTAATGTTAGACCACCGTTGGAAACGTGCAAGCACTGAACGGCTGTTTCGTGCTACTGTGGGACTCCTCAGCAGTGCGCACCCACGATTCCGCTCACGGGATTTGAACCCAGGGCCTTCAGTCTCACACGCGAACGCTTAGCCTACTGTACCACTGAGCCGGCATCCAGTGGTGTTAGTGTCTAGCAATCATAGCTTGATAATCTCCACAACCCCTATACTGATTATTGAATTTCGCCGATAAGATTGCAATATAGCTAATAGTATAAATAACGCGATATCACATTCTATTAGATGTTGTATAACGGGAGATTGTTCTTACCGATTACCTTCCACCATTACATTGTTAAACTTATCTACTTTCCAGACACCATAATTATACATTGGTATATTTGTTAAAAGAAATATATGTTTTTAAATTAATAAACATTTTTGCAAAAAAATACATAGTTTACCATCTCATGCTTGTTAATCAATGTGTACTGAATTATTTTGAAGATATTTTCTAAAGATTCGTATATCCCTAGTCCTGTTAGCAGTTATTAGATAACTCTTAATTGTATATACATTCCAGAAGACAATTCGAAGTTTTGACTACTGTATATTAGTGTACAAAACAGATCAAAATTCCACAACAAATAAAGCAAATGCAAATAGACACACGAATTCGAATGTATGCTGACAAATATCAGCGAGAAAATTAATTGATGAGATTTAAGACGTACATATATATGGGGAAACAAATGGGTGATCGAGCGAATAACATTTAAGCTAGTATGAGAGGTGGAGGCTCTAACATGCGTTCAGGCATACATGCTTACACAAACATGATAATAATAAAAAGATATAAATAAATCGTTACTGACTCCGATAACACTGTCTGTTAAACAAGTTAAATCAATAGCCTAAAATAATTTAAACACAAACAGACTCAAGTTTAGGTGAGATAACATACTTCTATTTAATTCATCCAAAAGAACAAGCGACTACAGACGTTAGTTCAAGAGATGTCATGGCAAGAACTCATTATGTAATGTAAATATTTCTTTGTATACATATGATCAGAAGAAGATCAAATAACACATTACATTGAGAAATGGAGACAGATATAAGTGGGATGAACAAGAAATGGATATAACTGAAAAGGAAGGCTCAGAACAGAGTGTGTTGGAGAATACTGCTCGATGTCCTATGCTCTAATGTGAGTAACAGTAAGTAAGTAAGTAAATAATGAGGACGTTAGATCCGCAAAACTCATATTTTGTAATTTTATCTATGTGGAGCTTGTATGCCGATGTATGCTTGGGCATTTCTTACCACCCACTCACATATTCGATTGACGAACTTATCGATTCAATATTTAAGAACTTCCATGGCAATATCAATTATATATATATATATATATATATATATATATATATATATATATATATATATGTATTGTATAAATACGCTTGATTTGTGTGCCTGATTGATCTGGTATCTTCTGGTTGCCTGTGGAATACACTTTCTACGTCTTACCGACACTTCTTGATCGAGTTAGCTGAGTAGGGAACAACGGACCAGAATAGCCTATCGAGTCTCTGAATCCCTGATTCTTCGTTCCGTTCCAAGTAAGTGAAATCAGTAGTAGCAGTCAAGCGTCACGAACTTAACAATTCGGCGACGGTGTTTTTCTCAATTATGGACCCTTCCAAACTTGAACTGTTACTTGAGCAGCAGCTGAAATTGATGCAAATGTTGACGGAGACCAAGTTTACGCCTCCCTCACAGCCAAGCACGTCTAGCTCAACCACGGCACCATCAGTAGATGGCATCGCAAATAGTTTAGCTGAATTCCACTACGATCCTGATGCTAATGTTACTTTTGAGATGTGTTTCAGGCGTTATGGAGATCTATTTAAATTTGATTTCGTCAATCAAGATGATGCTTGAAAAGTGCGGCTGCTAATTCGTAAATTGGATGCAACTGAGCTGGACAAGTATCGCAATCTGATCCTGCCTTTGAACCCAAGTGACCGATCATTTGCAGACAGTTCAAACATTAAGCCAACATTTTGGAGATAACTCGTCACTGTTTAATACTCGTTATCGATGCTTGAAGCTAACTATGAACGAAGATGATGATTTTCCTACGCATGTAGGCGTCGTCAACCGTGAATGCGAACGCTTCCGGTTAAAGTCTTTGACTGAAGATCAGTTTAAAGCCCTGATCCTCACTTGCAGCCTGCAGCACCAAAAGTTCAGTGACTTACGAACAAGGCTATTAACTCGGTTGGATCAAGAGCCAAAACTCACCCTGAGTGATATAGCTAATGAATATCAACGTCTCATTAATCTGCAACGAGACACTTCTATGGTCCAGAGTGGTGGGTCTAGCCGATCTGAAGTATGAGACGTGAAACAGACACCTTACAAAAACAAATACGTCCCTGCTTCAACCAGTCCATCCCACTGCGGCTCGGGACGACAGACTAAAGCGAATCCCTCTGCTCCTTGATGTCAATGTGGTGCATGGCACTACGTTTGAAAATGCCCATTTAATCAACATCGATGCAAGAAGTGTAAGGTTATTGGTCATAAGGATGTGTTTTGTCCGAGGAAGAAGAATCCTAGTCAATCCAGAAATAACAAAAAGACCCTTCCTAGATCCCGCACCAATTCATTGAGCTTAGTATCTTCGTGTCAAAGCTCATCACCAGGTGAGAGAAAATGTTTTACTGTTAATAATAATGGGCATTCATCTAGATTGCAAATAGATACTGCATCAGATGTCACTATCCTCTCACGTAAGATTTGGACCAAGATGAGCAGTCCAAACTTGCAGTGTACAATGTGAAAGCCTCGTACTGGGTGTGGTAATTACCTTCACCTGCTAGAACAATTGGAATGTGCTTGCTTATTTGCAAGTGGAAGTAGATGAAGCATCAAGAGAGCTGATAACTATCAATACCCATCGTGGTTTGTTCCAGTATAACTGTCTACCTTTCGGTGGTCAAAAGTGCACCATCTATTTTCCAGCAACTAATGGATACCATCCTATCAGGTGTCTCGGGAGTCGCGGCTTATCTGGATGATACTTTAATTGTAGCGACGACATTAGAACAGCTACGAGAACGCACGACATTGGTACAACAACGCATCAGTGACAACGGGTTCCTGTTACGCTCAGACAAATGCCAGTTTTATTTGCAGTCCGTAAAGTACTTGGGGTTCGTTTCCGATGCCGACTGCAGCAGACCGGATCCTCAGAATATCTGAGCACACTCCCACTAATGTCTCGGCACTACGTTCCTTCCCGGGGCTTGTCAACTATTACTCAGCTTTCGTTCCATCGATGCATAATATTTGCGCCCCACTGAATAGCTTACTGCAGAGGAACAGCTCTCGGAACTGGACTAAACAGTGTGACGCTGAATTTTGTAAACAGAAGTCCATTATTAGTTAATAGGAATTCCAATAAAATCATTTAACCAAGTGACGAATCTATTTCACTATTCGATATATATCAATGTATCTAATAAGTTGGTAGTCAAGTAAATGTTGTTAATAAATCAATAAATACTTTTGTATAATATGAACATGTTTTGTGTTTTATTTCTTCTTTGATGGTTGATTGATCAGTATTATTACATAATCATCAAATTTGAATATAAGAAGAAAATTGGTTACACAACAATGCATAAGTGCCATTATGCTCTAATTAATGACCAAATAGTAAATATAATGCTTACGGATAAGTGTTTATTATTGTTTTGAATAAGTTTTAATGTTTATTTGGAGGAATAATAATAATAATAATTCATTATATATGAAAATTATATTTGAAATAATCTCAGCAATTGAAATTTAAATAATTCCAACGTTTCGTCCAGCTAACTTGTCTGGACCTCTTCATATACTCTTTACTTCTCTATACTCGGCACCCAATTTCTGTCAAATAATAATAATTGTTACGCTCAAAATTCATTGATTTGAAGTTTTATTCAACTATAATATATAATATATATTCACTTGATATTGTTGACTTAAATAACAAGGGTTTCTTTTTGTGGATATTATAGTAATTATTAATAGTTAAAATTATGAGTCAATTAAAACTCAGCTAGTTTGAAAAAATTAGATGTACTAGATGACCGTTTTGTGTAGGAGTAGGTTGGAAGAAATCTAGGGGCGGCCAGACCAAAACGTGGCACAAATCCAGGAAGTCACTGACAAGTGGACCGAGTCATGTTGGTAGGTGTAGACTACCTGGTTGGGATCCGCGAGATGATAGCAACCGATGGTTAGAGACCTTGAATGACATGGCTTAAGATCGTTTGCAATGGTACAGGTGCATCCACTCTTTGTGTTCTCCAAAATTTGAATCTTCTGAGTTCTTCATGTCCCTTTTTTCTCTTTCCAAATTTATTTCAGTGTATTATACTTCTTGAATAACATCTTCAAACCCTAATCTTTCCGGTTACTGATTATACTCTTAATACCTCTATCACTACGGGATTTGAGTTGACAACTGCATATCTGTGCTAAAGTGGTATGGAAACTCGGACTGATGTACGTACGTACGATGTTCTACGTTGTTACTGACTGACTGACTCAGCAGTGCGCATCCACGATCCCGTCTCACGAGATTCAAATCCAGGACCTATTGGTCTCACGCGCGAGCATCTAACCTCTCGACCACTGAGCCGGCAGGCATCTAATGGTGTTAATGTCTAACTTCAAGTAATCCACGATATTTCGCGACACATCCTCTATTATCCTCAGTGAGTTACTATCTTAAAACAGATGCAGTTGAACTCCATTGATCACTGCTTCTCATTAGAACTCTTGGAAATATCTCTTGAGGTCAGTCACTAGTGAGCATACTTTGATTAGTATCAGAAGGGTTTCTTTGTTTGGATATTATAGTAATTGTTAATAGTTGAAATCATGAGTCAATTGAAGCTAGACCACCATGGAAAACTGGATAACCATTTCGTCCTATTATGAGACTCCTCAGCACTTCGCATCCATGATTCTGCCTCGCTGTCAAGTTATTCCGATAATTAATGGTGGTCTAGCTTCAGTTAACTCATGATCTCAACTATATAAAAAAATTTTCAGTTATCACATTCACTTAGTATTGTTTACTTGAATCTTCCCATTGATGTATAGGACTGCAATTGCTTGGTCTCTTATTGGTATATGTGCACACTGTGCGTATTACCTCGATGTTATGTTAATTCATAAGCATTTTAAACAAAGACTTATAGTGGTTAGCAGTAGAATCCAGGATGAAAATGTAGGAATTTCTTTTTTCTCTATTATTTCTTGTAACTCATTGATCTGTTTCCGATTTGGATGATCGTATGAATATACTTACTTATTGCTGTTACTCCTCGTTTAGGAGCATAGACCACCCACTAGCATTCTCCATCCACGTATAAACATGAAATGGACATAAATCTTACATCTACTTTTGTATATTATACCTAGGCTAACCAGGTTTATGTGACGATGAAAATAAGAAACCTAAATACAGGTTGAGCTTGAGGAATTTATTTCAAGCATTCATTTATCCAGACAGACATTTAGAATAATTAGAAGAGTAGAGAATCTTGTTGTAAAGATGGGGGACGAAATTATGCGGAGAAAACGGAATTGGTCAACTTCATTTCATTAATCGTGACTCATTATTTAAAGTCACATGAAAAGAAGTTACAGATATGATATGAGTAGGATATACAATGCACATATATATGATCATATTAATCTAGCCAAGGTTAATAGGCGAATAAGTGACAAGGTGAAAATGTGATTTGAGAAGAATGAATAAATCGGGTGTCGGGAAGCCATAATTCTTATTCCTCACACAGGTTTATAACCCTCATTTGGTCTCAGTTCTTAGGTGAACAGTCTCAAGGTCAATCTGCGTCGCCCAAACATTGTCCATAAATTATAGTCTCACCGAATTTATTTTTAGAACCACTTCAGTGTATACTTTTTGAAAGCTACTTAAAAAAAAATCAATATTGAAATAATCTATGGGTGAAATAATTTACATGAATAAAACTTCCAAATTATATCAATGATTTTAATGACTAAACTAATTGTCTTTTATTAATTGAAAAGAAAGGAATGAAGAACAATGAATTCGTTGTATTTTGAAAAAAATGTTATTTCTATTCTAATTCTTGGGATCATGAGTCAGTTGAAGCTAGATCACCATGGAAAACCAAGAAGCACGGGACTCATGCGGAGTCCTATAATAGGATGAAACGGCCGTCCAGTGCTTCAAGGTTTTCCATGACGGTCTAGCTTTAATTGCCTCATAATCTCAACTATTAAAATTACTATAATATCCACAAAAACCTCTTTTGATATTCCTATTCTGTTCAAATTTTAAAGAGAATTAATTATATGGAAGCGGTATTCTACTTAGTACAGTTGAATATCAATAAGGTAAGTCGTTGTTATTAGGGGAACTCAAACTGTTATGATGTGTTACTATGCTATCAGATTATCTATTATGAACAATATTCTACATTAACTTATATTTATATATGCTTAAACTATGCACGGTTTACGTCTTCTGTAAATATTTAACAAACTTTAAAGATTATCACTTCTACAAATAAATACAACTGGAAGATCCTTTAACATTTACTTACTTATTTACGCCTGTTACTTTTCGTGAAGGAGCATAGGCCTACCACTAGCACTCTCCATCCAACCCTATTGATTTCATTTAACATTTATCAAGAAATATTCGTAAGCTTGTTTCGTTATATAAATAAACCATAATGAAAATGATTACAAAATTACGACTTTATAAGGACACTTAATAGGGATGTTCTAACAATAGTTTAATGAATTGTGATTACATCCCAGCCCTGCAGAAGGTCGATCGCGGCCCGCATAGTTCAGTGGTAACGTCTCTGATTGCTTATTTTTATATTGTATCAAAAATTGCCAATTGTTTTTGTATTATATTTCAATAAATAGCTTTGACAGTGAGCTAAAACTATTCACAATTTATTATGTCTTTCATCAGTAAATATTCTCTTTGAAACTAAGGTCTATACATAATCTTATTGAGCGATAAACGAACAAATGTCAACTGGATATACTTGCATCACAGAGTTGATGTTCACTCTGAGATTTGAACTCAGTACTGATTGCTCCAAACGCCATGGCATTATCCACTGAGTCCCTATAGCCACTCGCTTTTGCGATAGGGTGAAGTTTAAATTCATTTAGTATTGTTTGGTTGTGTCTTCTCATTGTTGTTTAGAATTGTAATTTATCAGTCTCTTATTGGCATTTGTGAATCCTGTGCGGATTGCCTCGATATAGCCTTAAGTCATAAGTAAGCGAGTGGCTATTAGGACTCACTAGCCAAGTGGATAATGCGATGGCGTTTGAAGCGAACATACTGGGTTCGAGTCCCAGAGTGAATATCAAGTCCGGTATGCAGTTATACGCAGGATGCACATATACCAACAAAGCTTGATCAATTGGGCAGAACTTTAATTTATGGACGGGCCAATGAGAGGCGAGAAACGAGTCGAAGTTCACAGCGTCTATTTCAATATCAGATGCTCGTGTACGATCGGTCTAGAGCGCATTCCAAAGAGGACGGCATAGTTGATTGGCTACAGTAGATGGAATTACTAAGAATTTCTTTTGTTTGAGATTTCAGTGTTCAAATAATTGCTGAACATTGTACCGGATATCGTAATGACGTTGCATTTGTATGTAATGTATGTTGGAGGAAATAGTGTGCTAAGACGGGGACTTAGTCTCTCGATCTCCATTGACATTATGATGGATTGTCATCATTATTGTAAACTGGCTGCAACCGTTGCAGATGTTATTGATGCTTTTTCAGTTCGATAATATGAGTACTGTCGAGATATGTGTGCAATGAAAATGACAAGCTTGTGTAAATCGTTTTGAGGAATCAGGACAATCGTAGAAATCGACTAAGCAATCATTAGAAAACGCAAGTTCAATAGAGGAAGAAGTATTAAAGAAGACCGGGTAAGTATCACTTTCTTAAATTTAATTAGCAGACCCCAAGTATACATGATATATCATCTCGAATGGTACGCTTCTATTGCATGAGAAATGTACAGGCTACAATGATAACACCAATTATACGGGAGTATGTGCCATCCGGTACCACAATATAAACGGATGATCGGCGAGCATATCAATGTCTATTTAGACTTGGTTACGTGCACCATATAGTCATTCACAAGCGAAATCTTGTAGACACCACGGGAATACACATCAGTAATATAGAAACAATGTAGTTGAGATTAAAAGAATTGTTGCCACCTTATCATGGTTCCAGAGGTTGACTATTTCGGAGTCACATAGATGAGTTCCTGTACAGTGTGCATTATGATTAAAGAACTGCAGAGCTTCTTTCTAACCTTGAAAAGTTTTTAAATCATGTTAAAAAGTGCATTTACTCTATTTTTTTGGTTCTGTATAATATATTCTTATTCTATACCGGCTGTTTTCTGATTGGGTGAAATTTCTCCAAATCACTTAAGATTTCTGAAAAGGTCGTCCATAAATTATAGTCTTTGTTTCCCTGGAGTACCTAACTCAAATCTGATTGTTTTCTTTTGTCGTTGTCGAAATATACATGTCGTCTATCCGCGTATCTAATCATCGACTTAAATCACGCTAATGAATAGCGCTATTAAATAAGTCATATACGTGTATTCCATACAATCGTTGATCCAAACGAAGTGAAGTAAGCGAGGTCAACAAAGAGAAGCGAAATGATGCGTGGTGGAGAAGGAATGTAAACAAACTCCGTTTCACCAAGTATGAATCGATATTTATAGTCCGAAATATATTACAGTCATGTAATGGGTAAGATAAGAAACGAACACATATACTAACGCTTACATAAAAACAGCCAGGATTAATGCGCGAATAAGTGACACGTTAAAAGTGTGGCTTGAGAAGCATAAATGAATTGGCCTAAACGGAACCTAGAATAATCTATGTAAGATTAACGTAGCGACCAACACTGAAATCTCATTGATTATCTAAATAACACTTAGTTATCATCAGAGGATTTTAAATGCTTATTTAATAACTTATCATTGCACTAGTAAAAAATCTATCCTACTCATAAACCAGATTAACTAAAGATGTTTCCAAGTAGATACTAGGTTTACTTACATGGAACCAGGTTTTAAAAAAAGCAAACAAAAACAGAAATACACTTGAAGTTCTTGGTGGAGTTTTGTTCTCTGAGCTGGATGGTTTGGTCATGGATCTTTCATCGTTCTTCTGAACGACATCAGCACAAACTTCAGATAGACGTGAAGTGTTCGAATATCTCCATAGGCTTGAAGTTCCTATTACGAAATATACTAAAATCTCTAACCAGTTTTCTTTTCATTATTATTATTATTTCTCTTCCGTTTTTGTTTTAGTGTCTTTTTTATTTGGATTGTTCCAATTGACATAGTTTCATTTAATATTAATTGAATTAGATTAGTTTCAAGAAGCATTTTTTCTCTATTTTCTCCTTCTCTTCTTCTTCCTCAATTCCCTCTCCTTCACCTTCTTCTCCCTCCCCCTCCTCTTCTTCTTTCACTTCTTCCTCTTCTTCTTCTTTTAAGTATTTCAACAATTTGTGTTATAATTAACTTGACTAAATTAAGCTTACATTAGATTGGTCAGACAAATATAGTGAATACAATACTGTTTAACTGTATTATGTAAAGTTCATATATATATATATATATATATATATATATATATATATATATATATATATATATATATATATATATATATATATATATATATATATATATATATATATATATATATATATATATATATATATATATATATATATATATATATATATATTCGCTTCAAGAATCTGTTAAAATCTTAAGTTTCGTTATTGAAAGTTAAATGAATTCTAATTGAATACAAGTGAAGTGTAAACTTAATTTGAGTGTATCAGTATAAGGGAACAATTAATTTATCTACAATAAAATCATTACGATGATTGTTGACTTCACTAGTTACGTAATCAGTTACCATGGTTACAGTTTAGTTTCAATTTTTTCATTTATCTCAATGTTTATACATTAAATTCAAATTCAAGTATATTAAACTTGATGTAAAACCGATTTGTAGTAGGCGTCGAATCATGGTTGACTATGATCATTACTACAGGAAGACTATGTGCCAGTTACAGGTTAGACAACTTCGTAGGCTAAGTATCAGAAGGCAATGGAAGACTGCAGTTAAGATGTATTTGTTCGTGATCTCATGGTATGGAAATAATGCCGAGATGGCGCCAAAATCTACAAGCAAGACTACCGAGTGTACGAGAGTTCGTGCAAGGTTACAAACAACGGAAGAGAGTGTATTTTGGTATGCTTAAACAAACAGATACTGTAAAACAATCAGTGGTACAGTTGGTTATAATAATAATTGTTTTCGTTATAGCATTCGTGTTCTCTTCATGGTTAGTTTGTTTTTGAAAAACAAGCGCAATAAATAGCAAAATAAATTTTAAGTCCTCCGTGCAGCGCTGCTGGATAGTAGGGACAAACTTATTAAACAACATAGGCGATTGATGGAGATAGGACCGATCAACCACTCTGTTGAATCCTTCATTAACTTGAGTTTCAATTCAAGGTTCACTGAACGCACTGGGTCACTTGATGTGCATACTTATCTTTAAGGTTGTAGAAGTTATTGGGTCTACTAAATTCATATATGTAAGTTTATACAGACGATGTGCGCGTGGTGTCGTACAAATGAAAACGTTAGCTGGAATATTGTCTGTCCAATGTCTAATAAAATCAACGGACTAATCTATCAGTTAGAAGATATTAAAAAAAGATATGATAGCAAATATTAGGTGGAGTCGAACAACAACCTCACCTGACAGATTGCTTTCGTTTATTTGTGCGTCAGGAAATGCTGACTAGTTAGTGATGGACTGAATGATATATATGTAATGTGTGAGAGACAGTCTGTTGTGGCAAACACATTTCGATAGGAGTGGTAAACATCTACAATCTGACGCGAGTGAATATACCTATACGAATGCCATGAGATACATGGGATGAAATCTGTGTGTTACTGGTTCGGATGTAATGTATATTTGCTGACAGGGTAGGCGAACCTGTATTTATGTCGAGGGGTACTCGGATGAATGTTTGTGTGTTAACTAGTATATATGTAGAATATAGCTATTCAGTCAAAGTAATTCTCAAGACTTTTTACTTTTGTTTTCGGTATGACAGCAGTTCCCCACGAAATCACATCAACGCGGTAGGTAAGTTATCCTCGAGTAACGAAATCCATTCCAGAAAGCTGGAATTCGGAGTTCGCATAAGTTATACCCACGAATCTGGTTGAAACCCCGTACAGTAGGGATAAAGTTAATACATTAATTAATTGGTTATTATAACTAGCCTTATCATGTTGGCTGCATTTAATAAAATATTTGACTCGTTATGATTATTTCACTGATTATTACTTTCATCATCTTGTCTAACGTAATTATGATAATTTGGATATATTCTCTGTACTCGATCCCGTCATGGACACACACACACTCTCACTCATACACATAATTATTCTATTGGTTTATTATTTGATTTTAATTATTGTGTACAAGTGAACTTAATCAATTTCTACATGCTAAGCACAAAATTGCGTTATTAAAGCATCTTATCGATTTATTTTTACAGATTAGTGAGTTCATGAAAGATTTACAGCAGATGAAATGCACTTCATACCGATCGTTTAAAGCACAGAGATAACAATCTTATCCTAGACATAGAAACTCGTTATACTGTGATGTATGTTTCTTATATCTTTCGAAATAAGTAGTATGTAACAACAATCAGAAGGTTGAGAAGCCCGAATAGAAAAGAACAGGAATATAAACTGAGATTAATTGTAATTACCAGAGGAATGAAGGAAAGATGACGTTTCAAACAACTGATGGAAGGTTTGCAAATGATGTATTAAATGTATGGTTTTCACATCCATATTCGTGAATGGTGTCTGGTTCTCCTGGAAACGGGATTGAGCCGTACTATTTGGGCTACAAATTTTAAACCTGAGCGGTGTCTGGCTCTCCTGTTACACTGGATTGAGCTGTACTGTATGGGCTATCACGTAAAGTCTGGATGGTGTCTGGTTCTCCTGAAAATTACCCTGGCCCACAAGGGTATATTATATAACTATCCACAATCGTGCCTATTAATAGTGCTGTCTCGTATGATGATAAGTAACTTCATCTATTCACTTTTTTGATGTGATCTCTTTACAGTTCCAATATCAACCAATGTATTTTTCCCTTCCAGATTGAATTATTCTAAGGGTAAGATTAAAAGTATACATTGATTATGATAACTGCCAGTGTTTTATATCATAAATATATGTATCATGTGATTCAGTGTGTAAAGTTACCTGTTCAAATTAAAATTTTTCTCTTTCAGTAAACGTTATGTAATATTTCCATGTGATCTGATTGACAAAATTGATAGACACTTTCATTATTTAACTAATAAGTTGATATTGATAAAGTTCGTTCGTACATGAAACAATTCCCACTTATTGATTGAGATTTTGAACCGATTGATGTTAGACCACCAATGAAAACCTGATATCACTGGACGACCGTTTTGTTCTATTGTGACACTCCTCGGCAGTGAACATCCACTATTGCGTCTCGCGAGATTCGGACCCTAGACCTATCAGTCTCGCGCGCGAGCGCTTAACCACTAGACCACTGAACAGGCCGGAACCAACAGTTATAAGGTCTAACTTTAACCAATCCACGAAGTTCCAAAGTAGGACAAAACAGCCATCCAGTGCTTCCAAGTTTTTCATGGTGGTTTATCTTCTATTGACTCATAAATTCAACAATTAAATTACTATAATCTCCACAAAACCCCTCTCTGATTTAAATATTCATTTTCAAGATTGTTCTACTAGTCTAAAGAAATTCCGTAGTTATGTAGTCTCATTAGGTACCAGTCTAAATGAATGATCTGAAAGCTGATTAAAGCTTTTGTGAAAAGTGTGTACGAAAATTCACATCATAATCATTGTAATTGGATACAAGTTCGTTACGATTTAAGATAAACTAAATTATGTAAAACTATTCTTCATCATGTAAGAAAATATCAGTATCGTGTACTGGGAACAACTCGAATTATTAAACATAGGATCAGTAAGATACGTGACTTTTTGATTTCTTTGGGTTCTCATACCAAAGCAAAGTAGGTATATGGTGCTGTTTAGTTCTCAAGCAAGGTCAAAAATTAAGTAAAGTAGGAAATGGTGAATTAATGAATTTTTGATAAGTAGTTCATGGTAAAATGTACTCTGAGAAACCTTAATTTTCGCACGCGAGTCAGACAAGACTACTTACTCTCACTTTCTTTTTCTTCCTTTGGTTAACTGGATTACAATGGACAGCTCGGAATCAATTGGACGATTAACACTTCGTAGATGACCTGGCTCTTCTAATCCATACACACGAACAAATGCAGATGAAGACATCTAGTGTAGCCGCCGCAGCTTCTGCATCAGTAGGCTTCAACATACAGAAAGGTAAATGTAATATCCTCAAATACAACACGGATATGTCTAACCCAATCACACTTGATGGTGAAACTCTGGAAGATGTGGGATCTTCAACACACCTGGTGGTCAGCTGCATCATCGATTAACAAGGAGAATCAGATTCAGATGTTAATGATTGGCAATGGAAGGACCGCATTCCTACAATTGAACAAACAACATATTCGACTCAAAACAATTGTCTGCCAACGAATATCAAGGTCACAATCTTCAATACGAATATCAACACAGTCACATCTACTATACGCAGCTGAAACTTCCACAACTACCACAACCATCGTCAAGACGGTACAATTATTTATAAAAAGTTGTCCACGCAAGATACTCAATGTCCGTTGTTGACCCCATTTCTTTGTAACATATTCCAATATAATATTACTTGAAAGCATATTGATTTTCTATAAGTATCTCTATTTGACCTCATTATCGTCAGCAATGTATATTATCAATGTTAAATAGACTTTCCGATATAACACATAATTGTAATAATCGAATCACACGTGAAAGAAAGGCTTCAGAATATGTGAAAACATTCACATAACTGGGCAGCATCATTGATGAACACGGTGGATCTGATGCAGATGTGAAGGCGCGGATCGACAAAGCAAGAACAGAATATCTACAATTGACGAATATCTGGAACTCAAAACAACAGTCTGTCAACCAACACCAAGGTGAGAATTTTCAACACAAATGTCAAAACAGTTTTACTGTATGGGATGGACACCTGGAGAACTACAAAAGTCATCATCCAGAAGATACAAGTGTTTATTAACAGTTGTCTATGCAAAATACTTCAGATCCGTTGACCAGACACCATCAGCAACAACCTACTATGGGAGAGAACAAACCAGATTCCAGTGGAGGAAGGAATCAGGAAGAAGCACTGGAAGTGGATAAGACACACATTGAGGAAGGCATCAAACTGTGTCACAAGGCAATCCCTCATATGGAATCCTCAATGCTAAATAAAGGTGAAGAAGAAGACCATAGAACACATTACACTGAGAAGTGGAGAAAGACATGAGAGGAACGAACAAAAATTGGATAAAAGTTGAAACAAAGGCCCAGAACAGAGTGATTTGGAGAATGCTGGTTGGTGGCCTATGCTCCATTTGGGGCTGATATGTGTAAATATGTAACTAAGTAAGTAAATGCATACAATCAGCATGCACATATCATGACTCAGAGTAATTTATAATGTTATCGTAATCATATCCCTGTCTGTATTTCATCAGACTACTCGTGCCTTTTGTCAAGAGATGACAAGTGTAAATCATCTATTCTTATCATTAAAGATGGTTTAACCAATGAACATCATTTCCCTTAATTTATTCTTAAATCCAAATCAATATGATAAAGATCATGATAAATTATATTGAGACCATTTTGTTCTATGGAATTTCCCACTATCCTCCTAATTAGATAAACATTTAAATTGAATGGAAGATTTTCTTTCAGATAAAGGAAAAGTGATTGTATTTATCTCAGATCTCAATCTCAACTATAATCTTTATTTAAAAACAAAATCCTTGCACATATACAGATCTGCAAATTCTGATTGTTATTTATCAGATTTGTATGATTGTATAAACAACGCTAAATGGAATGTAGATTACAATCTAGTTAGTAAAATCAAACAACCATATATTGAATCGTTAATTTGCAAATTGTTCATCAATTATCTCAAATCACTCAGAATCCCCTTGTTCTTGAATTTTCATACAAATTGCATTCTGTCTTCATTCTTTATTGTTCAATTTTCTTATCTCTCTGCCGCCAGACATTCTGTTCAGTGCTCACGTCATATACTACTTATGTCTACATAAGTAGCACACACCACAGTAGTAGTAGTGGTAGTAGTAGTGGTAGTGGTAGTAGTACTAGTAGTAGTAGTAGTAGTTAATTTATTCAATATCATATTGTTGGTAAAATATAGAATTCTCAGCACAAAATACTTCAGTGAGTTTTCGTTTCGTATTTGTTGATCGATATTGACGCGGACCCCAATCAATTAATCTGCATCTACTAACATGTCTCAAATCAGAAGCTAGTGACTTCATGCACTGATGCCACGTTTTGATTTAGCCGACCCTAACTTTCTACCAAGCGTCTCCAACACTATTAGGCATTGTGAAAAGTTGTAATCGGAGTTCAGGCATACTCAACACGTAGCCCAACCACCTCAGTCGATGAACATTCACAACCTCATTAACTGATTTACCATCATTTCCTAATACGCTACGCCTAACCTAACTATTACTTACCCGGTGATCCTAGTAGATGAGAGCAATATTTCTAAGATATCTATCATCAAATACTAGAAACTTACGACTATCTTCTGCTCTTAATGGCCATAAACTAGAACATAACGAGCTACCACGCAGTTGTCAGGTTTTTCGCCCTCGTCATAGATGACGTACATTGGCAAAAGTCAGACGAATGTTTCGAATATTTACAGCGATTTCGTCAGACACAAACAGATTAGGGCTGATCAGACTTCCAACATAAGTGAAGTTGTCGACTCATTCAACTAATTCACTCCATATCCTTAGTTTAGCTGTTCACGCAAGCCAGTCCTGGAGCAACAACTTCCATTCTTTTATTTAAAAAAGACCTTTTTGAATGAAACTAACTATTAAAGCCAACTAATCAATGTTATTTCCACCAAGTTGTCATGCCATTTAATATTATTTTAATAATGTTATATAAAACAGAAAATGAATTCATAGAATAGTATTTGGTAGAACGTTACATATTGCATACAGTATAACCAAAAAATAGATATAACTTGTAAAATAAGTAATTGGACCCTTTCGTTATTCACATGCATCGTAATTTCGACTGAAATTAATGTGAGTTATTTTTAGCAATACAGTTATGTACTTTTAGTAGTTGAAATCATTAGTCAATTGAAGCTAGACTACTACGGAAAACCTGGAATTACTAGATGACCATTTCATTCTATTGTTGGACTCCTCAACAGTGCGCATCCACGATCTCGAATCGCGAGATTCCAACTCAAGACCTATCAGTCTGTATTTGATGATTCACATTTTTACTTGTACATCAACGTTTCAGAAACAATTTTGTCAACCTTCGACTTTCACTTTTATTTATTTATTCCTTCATATAAAAAGCATATTAACACCGGATATCAATGATTAGTAACTCAATCTTACACATACATATACACACAATTCGTTCAGTCATTGATATCACGAACTTCTCACATGATTCTCATTTAACTGACTCATGTTAACCTATTCACTAAAGTCTTCATATCCAATTATGATTTGATTATCACAATGTAGATTATATCTGATTTAATTGTTAAAACACTATATCATCATTCTTCGATGATTTAATTATCACTCTGAAGAAGTCCAGACAAGTTTAATGGACGAAACATTGGAACTACCTTTTTTATTTCAATCGCTGAGATTATTTCCAATAAAATTTTCACATATAAGGTTCGTTTAGTTTCAAACAATGAAGACATGTGCTAATGGCAAATCGTAAGTTTTACCAACACAAAGAATCATCCATACAATAGATGACAGGTACAATTATAAATTCAATAATTGAATTTATAAGTCAATTGAAGGTAGACCACTACGAAAAATCTGAAATTACTGGGTGGCTGTTTCGTTCTATAGTGGCACTCCTCAACAGTGCACATCCATGATCTTACCTAGCGAGATTCGATCCAAGTCCTACTGAGGAGTCCCATACTAGGATGAAACGACCATCCAATACTTCTCAGTTTTCCATGATGGTCTAGCTTCCATTAATTCATAAATTTAATGATTAAATTACTACAAAACTTTATAAAACCCCTCTCTGATCACAATTATCTGTTGTCTATATTCATTGTATAACGTGATAAGTTATTTATTTTTAACCTAATTAAAGGCTTATATTGATTTATGTTAGTTTGTTTAGATTGAATTTCTTCATTTTATCACGCAATGTAGACTTTTTTTAAATTTTAGTTCAAATCTTTATTCAATAAATAATGAAGTAATCAATCATATAGGTTTTCATTGATTTAGTCATAACTCAGCGTTGTTGTTCTTGTTGAAAAGGACAGATAATAGAAGGGAGACAATTGAAGAAGTTTCAGTGATCTTTATTACATTCAATGATCACTGATTTCTACATTATGAATTCGAGGATTTTATGCCCCCCAAAACAGGTACATTATATATAATTAGGTTCGTTGAAGACATTCTCATTTTAAGATGTTGATCTTATTTTAAAAGATCCTTGAAACAGAAACTAATATATATTTTCTTCATTCACTGATGAATCCAAATTGAAGAACTGATGAATAAAACTAATATACATTAACCGATTACATTGGTTGAAATCATGAGTCGATTGAAGATAGACCATCATGGAAAACCTGGAAGCGCTGAACAGCCGTTTCGTCCTTCAAATACGTAACCATAGTGTTACTCATTAACCTATCATAAATATTATCTTAGCTATATTATTTCACGGTGAAACTGAAGTGTATATTCAATATTAAGTATCACAATTGATTAGTCAGCAACTTACCGAGTATATATGATCTCCAAACACAATATACTAAAAAAGCGATCTAATTTAAACTAAATCTTGTCGGGTTTTTTTTATCATTATGACTTAAAGAGAAGTTTGAACATCTGTTTATAGTTAGAGCGAACAGAATTAGAAGATAAATGTCGTCTCGTTCATTATCACAGATGTAATTGTGTGTGCGCACTGCTGAGAAGTCCCATACTAGGACGAAACGGCTGTTCAGCGCTTCCAGGTTTTCCATGGTGGTCTAGCTTCAATTGACTCATGATTTCAACCAGTGAAATTTCTAAAATCTGCACAAGACCCTTTCTGATGATTAACCGATTAGTTAAAATTCCCTTCATTCCATTGATCATGATAGTCGATACAGGAAATCAATATCATTGGTTAATTCAAGAAGCTGAATTTGTAAAATTATTATATGTAAATGTACGATCTATTGGTGTGCCTAGGAAATCTGAGCGATCTCAAAATGACACTTGAGTTTCCCATTTTTCAACTTGTATACTAACAGATTCAGTTTGAACAGTCGATTGACTAATCAATTTATCCGTTTCCCTCATTACTAATCTGTTAATGCCTTTACGCAATATATTTAAATTCACTTGGTGTTGTTTTACTTGTATCTTTTAAATGTTATTTAGGACTGCAATTGATTAGTCTCTTGTTGGCATATGTACATCCTGTGCGGATCGCCTCAATATAACCTTATGTCACAAGCTATTTAAGCAAGGATGGATAGTGGCTAGTGGTGGAATCCAGGACTCAGTAACTAAGTGAATAACGCAATGTCGTTTGAAGTTAACAATACTGGGTTCGAGTCCGGAGTAGACATCAACTCTGGAATGTAGATACATATAGTTGAAATCAACACTTGATTGAAGATAGATGATCATAGAAATCCTGGAATTAATGTACAACCTTTTCGTCTCAGTATGAAACTCCTCATGATTTTGTATCCATGATCCCGTACGCTGGACATTAATATTGTTAGATGCCGGCTCGGTGATCTACAGGTTATGTGTTCGCATGCTAGATCGAAGGTCCTGTGTTTGATTCCAACATGAGGGGGGGTACGGATGCACACTATTGAGGAGTCCCATACTAGGACAAAACTGGCATCCAGTGATTCCAGATTTTCTATGATGGTCTGGTTTCAATCGAGTCATAATTTCAACTATTAAATGACTACAAACTTCACAAAACTCCTTTCTGATTTTATATTTATATATATATATATATATATATATATATATATATATATATATATATAACCATGGCTACACGTAAGTAATTAATTCGTTTCTCCCTGATTACTGTATATCTCTCGTACCATTAAATTTTCTTGATTAATTTTACCTTAAGGCATTTTTCGTTTATGAATTTTATTGTCTACAATAAGAGATGATAATAGATAATTAAGAAGTAAACAAATTAATTATTCTGTTATTAAAGAGAACAATGAGTTGTAAACAAAACAAAAAACATAATTATAAATAATTACTTACTTACGCCTGTTACTCATCGTGAACAGACAATCATAGGAGCAGAGCGAAGTAAGCGAAGAGAATAGAGTGAAGCGAAACCTAAGGCCACGCAGTGGCGAAGGCATTCAAGCCAACTCCATTTAATTAAGAGTTAATCAATATTTATAATCACACAACATTAATCTACGAACATGTGATGATTAGGATAAGAAATGTACACACACATATATGAGTTCATATAAAAATAATCAAGGTGGATAAACGAATAATAAACAAGATCAAAATATAATCCAAGAAGAATGGATGAATTGACCTGCCCGGAACCTAGAATAAGCTACGTGAGATTAAAGTCTGTCACTCCCAATAGAGCATTGGCCACCAACCAGCATTCTCCAAATCACTCTGTTCTGGGCCTTTGTTTCAACTTTTATCCAATTTTTGTTCGTTCCTCTCATGTCTTTCTCCACTTCTCAGTGTAATGTGTTCTATGGTCTTCTTCTTCACCTTTATTTAGCATTGAGGATTCCATATGAGGGATTGCCTTGTGACACAGTTTGATGCCTTCCTCAATGTGTGTCTTATCCACTTCCAGTGCTTCTTCCTGATTCCTTCCTCCACTGGAATCTGGTTTGTTCTCTCCCATAGTAGGTTGTTGCTGATGGTGTCTGGTCAACGGATCTGAAGTATTTTGCATAGACAACTGTTAATAAACACTTGTATCTTCTGGATGATGACTTTTGTAGTTCTCCAGGTGTCCATCCCATACAGTAAAACTGTTTTGACATTTGTGTTGAAAATTCTCACCTTGGTGTTGGTTGACAGACTGTTGTTTTGAGTTCCAGATATTCGTCAATTGTAGATATTCTGTTCTTGCTTTGTCGATCCGCGCCTTCACATCTGCATCAGATCCACCGTGTTCATCAATGATGCTGCCCAGTTATGTGAATGTTTTCACATATTCTGAAGCCTTTCTTTCACGTGTGATTCGACTGGTGCATGTTGTGTTCTATTGTAGAATCTTGCTTTTTCCTTTTTGTATGTCGGAATCTATTGTTGTGGAGGCTGCTGCTACACTGGTCGTCTTCTGCTGTACTTGTTGTTGCGTGTGCGATGGAAGAGCTAGATCATCTGCGAAGTTGTTACTGTGTTCGAATGATTTTGTCCGTTAAATAATTTAACAAAAGTGCCTGACCACCAAATTAATAACGAACAAACTCAATTGCACATATGCTGTTATAACATCATGTGTTAATACAAACCATTCACATTAGTTAAATAAATCCATTGGCTTGTTACCCACCATCAAAAGTTAAAATAATGGAAATTCACGAGTGAAGCAATTAGATATTGATTATTCCAACAAAGTGTTTTTCTTTTTCTAATTTCATTAACTTTATCAATAATTATTTGGTTGACCAACTATTCTGCTCTGTTTGTTCTATCTGAATCCAATGTAGTTCATAAAGACCAGGAGAAAAAAGAATTTTTTTAAACTTCATTAGTACTGACTGTTTTGTAGTGTCTGAAATATATATCAGTTCTTGAGCAGTAATCGATTATTATTAGTAAATACATCCTGTAACAATTACAAGTTAATAATAGTTTAAAGTGGCAACAAAATTCGACGTGAGTGATTCCCGTAGCTCTGTTGGATAGTACGGAAAAACTTATTAGACAACATAGGCGGTCGATGGAGATCGGACTGATCAACCAAACTGTTGCATCCTTCATGAAATCTGGTTCCAAATCAAGGCTTACTTACCGACCAGGACCACCTCATGTGCATGCTCAAGTATAAAAATTTCAGAAGTTATTCGGTCTATTTAGTTTGTGGTGGACCAGAGAATATATTAATTCCAAAAGGTAATAACAGAGTTAGTAATAACAAATAATAATGTTTATATATATAAGTTAAATGTTATAAACACAACAGAAACAAGAAACGTTACTTGGTTCGCCAGACTAGTGCGTATTCTACTTTGATCTGGTACCAAATATCCACAATTATGGACGGTTGATAATTCCAGTAAGTTTGATGAATTCCCCAGTGATATGATTTAATATAGTATATGGTATATTTTAATTACAGTCTATAAAGGTAAATAGTATCTGATTTAGACTTCGGTTAGCTCAGCTACAAGCGAATGTAGAACGAGGATTATGTGTGCAACGATGTATTTGTTAGCAGTTAGCAATGTATCATGCTATGCGTGTAACACAATGGAAGAAAGTGTTCAAGGTCAAACACTTAAACAACAGGTACAGTCATTTAATGATATATGTACATATAGTGAAAAATTCACAAAATAAATACAAATAACATTAAAAACTATTTACAAAATAAGCTTGTCAGATATATCTCCACAAGTTAATGTATGTAGTTATGTGCAAATGGTGTGCACGTGGTATCGTACAAATGAAAACGTTAGCTGGAATATTGTCTGTCCAATGTCTAATAAAATCAACGGACTAATCTATCAGTTAGAAGATATTAAAAAAAGATATGATAGCAAATATTAGGTGGAGTCGAACAACAACCTCACCTGACAGAATGCTTATGTTTATGTGTGCCAGTTTATGTGTTACCGGTGTGGATGTGATGTATACTTGCTAACAGGATAGGAAAACCTGTATGTATGCTAAGTGATACTTGGATGAATGTCTGTGTGATAATCAGTATACGTGTAAATTATACCTATCCAGTGTAAGAAATACTCAAGACCTTTTACTTTTGTTTTCGGTACGATCTTAATATGTACGAAAAGACTTGTGTGGCAGCGGTAACTCACGAAATCACCTCGATGCGATAGGTAAGTTATCCTTGTGTAACAAAATCCATTCCAGATTTTTCGAATTCGGATTTCCTAGAAAACGCTTTACGAACAAATTTGGTTGGAATGCGATCACAGAACCACCAGTTTAAGACACTGTGAAATTGAAATAAATTGTTTAATTTTCTCACGAAAGAACATTATACATCAACCAGCTATCAATTCACACTATCCCACTTACCTACTGAATTGCACCATTTCTCAATGATAAAAAAGTCAAGTTAAAGAATATTCACCATAATATCCCAACCGTAGGGAAATTTGCATATGTGAGAGAAAATGCGATTAAAGTATCATTACGTAATTGTATGGGACGTCGGATCCCTAGAACTCACTTGGAAAAGGACCTACTTTTGTAATTTTATTTAGAAAATTGGAATTTCTTTGTTTTCGCACGAAAGGCGCTCTCCTGTCGTATTTCCCACTTGTCAAATATCTGAAATGCTGTTGGTCCGTTGCGTCTTTTAGTATGCTATCAGGTAATTCTCCTCGAGGACGGTTTTGTACTGTATATATACGTTGAGATTTGTGTTTGTTGTAATCACTCGTTTCTGGCTGTTTGCAGAATATACTTCCTTATTCAAAGCTTGGACTTCTTCATCTAGTTAGCGGGGCTGGAACGCATCAAATAGCTAGCTTACTGGTTTTTGGTCACCGAGTCTTTGTTCTCGTTCGCAGATTGAGTCAACTCGTGATAGCTTCCAACCTATCAGTAATAATCTCTTTTGAAATCTTTTCTAATTATAGACCATACATATAACACTTCTTAATTACGAATCCCATTTTTTTCAAGTTTTAAATACCCATTCATGGTTAAAGTATCTTATTCTTTCACTAGGTGTTGTTTTATTTGTATCTTCTCATTGTTATTTAGGACTGCTATTGATTAGTCTATTGTTGGCATATGTGCATCTTGTGCGGATTGGCTCGATATGGCTTTAAGTCACAAGCTTTTTAAGCAAAGATGGATAGTGGCTAGCAGAGGAATCAAGGACGAGCGTTTCGTCCTACTTGTCAGCTGGAGTGAACATCAACCCTGGGATGCGGGTACATCCAGCTAACGATCGATTCTGAGCCATGTCACCAAGAGTCACCAATCATTGGTTACGATAATCACGCGGACTCTAACTAAGCAGTCTGTATCTACCAACGTGGCTCAGATCAGAAGTTAGTGACTTCAAGCACTGATCCCACGTCTTGGTTTTGGACCAAAAGTCAGTGACACCAAGTTATTTGAGTCAACTTTATCGACAGAATTCGAGCATGAGTTTCCATTAAGTGTGAATTTGTTTAAATTACGGATAAATAATTTGCTATATTCACCGAAAATTAAGAACTATTGCTATGTACATTCCATTCAACTCAACGGTACCTTCTTCCACTTTGATGTTCAATGACAAGGATATGAAGCTAACAAGTCCTATCCATTATATTGATGATCAAAATATACTGTCAGTTATCTCCAAAAGTCTAGAATTGATATTGATTTTACATTTTTAACTGAAAAAACATGAATTTCTAATACCTGTAGGGCCAGAACGATGTTAATGGGCTCCAAACAAATCATCCGGCAGTTAGGTCACACAAAGCACTAACTTCAAGGTTTAACTATAGCGTTAGCTGGTTGATCACAGCATTCGAGTTGAACTCGAATAGACCCCCAATCATTGAACAAAGATCAACTACGTTAATGATCTACATATCAATCAACTATTATAATCCATTTTATCTTATTTCATTTCATATGTTTTGAATAACATATTTTTATTACATAACAAAAGATCAAATCATCGGACAAGTTTTCGCTTCAATAAATTCATGTAAAAATGTTTATAGTTATAAGGTTCATACAGTAGCTAAGCTTTTTTCAATCTCATTTAATGTTTCTTTATAATAATCTATCAAGTTATTATATTGTGGTATACTCTACTTACATTGACAAATATAAGTAGTATGCAACAACAATCAGAAGTAAAATAACTGTTTGTAGAAGTTTGAGAAGATTGAATTGAAGAGAACAGGAATATAAACAGAGATTATTAGTAACAACCACAGGAATGACGAAACGACAAAGTTTGTCAGAGACAATTAATGTAAGATGTGCGAATTATGTAGTTTTGTAATTATATAGTTTTCATTATTTTTTTATTTTTGCGAAGATATTCTGTCTTCCTCATTCGAGTGCATGTTCACGACAATATCTTTTAAATCATTTACTTTTATGATTAAATTAAATGAAATATGTGAGGACAGTTCACGGCTGAACTTGAGGAAGCCTAAAGAAGCTCAGAAAGAGCCGAAGATATTACGATCGCGGCCCGGATACTGCAGCGGTAACGCTTTTGACTGTGAAACTGGGTGACACGGGATCGAATCCTTCAGGGAGCATTAGTTCACTCAAGATTACAGGTACACCATGCTGACGAGTGCCAAGTAGCACGAAACCTGGGCTCAGGATTTCCTGTCGACTACCTCCAGCCACCGTCTAATCTGAACATAGTGCACGCAATGTCGAGTCACCTAGACTGGTGGCCACATTGCAACCTGGTCGATAGCATTCGATCTGCATTAAGAAGGACTTGACACACATGACATCGATCACCACAGAGTGATCGATCAATTGTGATATTTCATTCAATCATCTTTGGAAAGAATACTCCAGAATCATTACGTGGAGCTTCCCTATTGGACAAATGCTAATAGCACCCAGTATGTGGATTGGAGGACTATAATGTTGATTTCATTTTTATTAAAAACTATAAATACCTAAGAGTTTTCTACCATACTTGACACTGTTTGGAATAGAATTCCCTTGACTTGTCTTCTGTCTTCTCAATTGTGAGTTGAGCGTGTTCTAGGGTTCGAGTGCTCAAGTTATACGCGGTGTATTAAGAATCTAAGCTCTAGGTAAAGCAGAATATCTTTTGCGTCCTTATCTGCTGAATATACACTTTTTTAAAGTTTGTACTTTGATGGGGCGATGAGAGAATGAAATTAGTCTGAAAAAATAAAACTAAAATTTATCAGATTGTGTCCTCTAATTGCTTTCAATGTGAATTGTTCTATAATCAATAACTATTCAATCTCAATACATGCATTTAATTAATAAGAGCATTAGTCTTTTTGATACATTATAAGAATCCATTGGTTGTTTTAGAAAGCTATGTTAGTTAATTAATTACTTATATTTGATTACTGACGCAATCACACTTGATAGCAAAACTCTAGATGTGGAACCTTTCACACACCTGGTGGTCAGATGCATCATTGATGAACAAGAACGATCGAATGCAGAAGTAAAGGAGAGGATTGACAAAGAAGGGGCCGTATTCATACAATTGAACAACATATGAAACTCAAAACAACTGTCTGTCATCCAATATCAAAGTCACATTCTTTAATACGAATGTCAACACAGTCAGTTCTACTGTACGCAGCAGAAACGTGGAGAACTACTACAACCATCATCAAGAAGTTACAAATATTTATAAATAGTTGTCTATTCAAGATACTCAATATCCGTTGTTGAACAGATACTATCAGCAACCGTCTTCTGTGAGAGAGAATAAACCAGGTTCCATCTGAAGAGGAAATTAGGAAAAGACGATGGAGTAAGTGGATTGGACATACATTACGGAAATCATCAAACTGCATCACAAGGCGAGCGTTATTTCGGGATCGTGAATGGAAGCACAAAAGAGGAAGGCCAAAGTACACATTATGTCAAGAAACAGACTTACTTACTCAATTACTTACGCCTGTTACTCCCAATGGAGCATAGGCCGCCGACCAGCATTCTCCAACCCACTCTGTCCTGGGCCTTCTTTTCTAATTCCATCCAATTCTTGTTCATTTTTCTCATATCTATCTCCATTTCTCGGCGTAATGTATTCTTTGGTCTTCCTCTTCTCCTTCGACCTTGAGGATTCCATGTGAGGGCTTGTCTTGTGACGCAGTTGGGTGCTTTCCTCAATGTGTGTCCTATCCACTTCCAGCGCTTCTTCCTCATTTCTTACTCTGCTGGGATCTGGTTCATTCTCTCCTACACTAGGTTGTTGATAATGGTGTCTGGTCAACGGATCTGAAGTATTTTGTGTAGACAATGCTTAATAAACACTTGTATCTTCTGGATGATGGCTTTCGTATTTCTCCAGGTTTCCGCCTCATACAGTAGAACTGTCTTGATATTTGTATTGAAAATTCTGACTTTGGTGTTGGTTGCCAATTGTTTTGAGTTGCAGATATTCTTCAGTTGTAAATATGCTGCTGTTGCTTTGCCGATCCGTGCCTTCACATCTGCATCAGATCCACCCTGTTCATCGATGATGCTGCCCGACTATGTAAGGTTTGTACATCTTCCAAATCTTCTATGTCAGTTGTGATAGGATTGTTGCATGCTGTGTTGTATCGGAGAATCTTGCTTTTCTCTTTGTGTATATTGAGACATATTGCTGCTGAGGCTGATGCTACACTGGTTGTCTTCTCCTGCATTTGTTGTTGGGTGTGCGGTACAAGAGCAAGATCATCTGCGAAGTCTGGAACATTCAACTGCATCCTAGCTGTCCACTGTATCCCGTGCTTCCCTTCAGATGTTGATGTCTTCATGATCCAGTCGATCACCAGGAGAAATAGAAAGGGTGAGAGTAAGCAACCTTGCCTGACACCGGTCTTTACTTCGAACAACTTTGTCAACTGTCCTCCATGAACGATTTTGCAGTTTAATCCATCGTAGGAATTTCGTATGATGTTGACTATCTTCTGAGGCACGCCGTAGTGTCGAAGAAGCTTCCATAGGGTGGTTCTGTCCACGCTGTCAAATTATTTTTCGTAGTCAATGAAGTTGATATAGAGTGATGAATTCCATTCAATGGATTGTTCCACAATGATCCGTAGAGTTGCGATTTGGTCTGTATACGATCGATCCTTACGGAATCCTGCCTGTTGGTCTCGAAGTTGGGCGTCTACGGAGTCCTTCATCCTGTTGAAGACTTTTCCTGGTATTGAGAGAAGAGTGATTCCCCTGTAGTTGTCACAGTTGCTGAGATCGCCTTTCTTTGGTATTTTGACTAGAAGTCCTTCTTTCCAGTCTTTTGGTACCTGTTCCTCATCCCAGATCTTTCTGAAGAGAATGTGGAGTATCCTTGCAGTTACCGCTACGTCTGCTTTCAGTGTCTCTGCTGGAATGTTGTCTGGTCCTGCTGCTTTGCCACTCTTGATTTGTCTGATAGCCATGCTGATTTCTTTAATTGTTGGTGGGTCAACATCGATTGGGAGGTCCGTGGGTGCTGCTTCGATGTTGGGTGAGTTCAGTGGGGCAGGTCGATTCAAGAGTTCTTTGAAGTGTTTTACCCACCTGTTTCGTTGTTCTTCAATGTTGGTGATTATCTTGCCTTCCTTGTTTTTCACTGGTCGTTCTGGTTTACGGTGATTTCCAGAGAGTTTCTTTGTTGTTTCATACAGTTGTCTCATGTTTCCTTCTCTGGAAGCCTTTTTCGCCGTCACTGCTAAATCTTCCACATATTTACGTTTGTCAGTTCTGATGCTCCTCTTCACTTGCTTGTTTACTTCTGTGGATTCAGCCTGTGCCTTGAATTTTTCTGCTTTTGTTCGGCTGGTATTGATTGTTGTTTTCTTGTTCCTCCTTTCTTGAATCTTATCCAGTGTATCAATCGTGATCCAATCATTGTGGTGGTGCTTCTTTTGGCCCAGAACCTCATGACATGTTGAAGTGGTTGCCTATTTTATCTCTTTCCAATTGCTCTCCATAGTAGTTCCTTCTCCATTGAGTAGATCATGAAAGGCCTGGAACTTATTGCTGAGGGTTATCTTGAATTTATTGAGTTTGTGATTATCCCGAATAAGAGCCGTATTAAACTTTTTCGCTGTGGTCCTCCCCGTTGTCCAGTGCTTCTTGAGTTTCGATTTCATCTTGGCGACCAGCAGATGATGATCTGATGCTATATTAGCTCCTCTCTTTGTTCTCACGTCCTCCATCGTCCTCCTGAACTTTTTGTTGATGCAGATATGGTCGATTCGGTTTTGCGTAGTGTGATCCGGTGAAGTCCATGTGGTTCTGTGTATGCATGTATGTGGGAATATAGTGACGCCTATGACCAGTTTATTGAAGGCACATAGATTTGCAAATCTTTCACCATTTTCGTTCCTTTCTCCCAGTCCGTGTCGTCCCATGATCTCTTCACATCCGGTGTTGTCAATTCCAACCTTGGCATTTAAATATTCCATCAGAATGGTCAAGTTCATTGTTGGGCACTTCTCGACGATTGACTGCAGCCTATCGTAGAATTAATCTTTAGCGTCTTCATTGTAGTCGTTTGTAGGCTCGTAGCATTGGATGACGTTCATTGTAATCCCCGTTTTCTTTGTTTTGAAGGAGGCTTTGATGATCCTTGGTCCATGAGATTCCCATCCTATAAGTGCATTTTGTGCTTGTTTGGACAGCATCAATGCAACTCCTTGTGTATATGGGGCATTTTCTTGTTCATGTCCGGAGTATAACAGCAGCTCCCCTGAAGCTAGTCGTTGTTGTCCAACTTGCATCCAATGTGTTTCACTGATCCCAAGCACCTCTAAATTGTATCTCCTCACTTCTGCAGCAATTTGGAAGACTTTTCTAGTCTCATACATTGTACGAGCATTCCATGTACCTAAATAAATTGTTGTTCTGGTTGTTAGAAGGAGAATCGGCCTCGTGACTTCAGAAGGAACTCGGCTTTCATCATGAGGCGTCATAATTCTTCTAAACGAAGACCTCCTGACTCCCAGGGCAGAGTTTAAATGGTTTGAATATTTTTTTCTGGTTAGCGTTTTTTTAGCGAGTTAGTTTTCTACGGGATGTGGTGGTTAACCCCATCCGTGCCCAACCCTCTTCCTTTATCCGGGCTTGGGACCGGCATTAGCCCCCGGAGGGACTCCAGGCGGAGTTATCAAGAAATAGAAGCACATATGAAAAAGATAAATGAGAACTGGATAGAGCTGGAAAGGATTGACCAGGACAGGGTTGTATGAAAAGTGATGATGGGTGGCCTTTGCTCCTCGACCAGGAGTAACAAACGTAAGTATGCAATTATCACAGAATACAATGAATTCATTTTACTTGATATAATGTATTTTAGTTTGCAGAAATTTTCTCATTGTCAAAAAATGCATGAATAATATTTCCTATAAAATTGGTTCATAAAATATGATATAGAATATCAATGACAATGAGAAATTAAAATCAGTCAGGAAATTAAGTACTATCGTTAGATTACATAAAAAAAACATGATTTATGATTTTGACAATAATCACATTTTGGTTTATCTACATAATAATGAATGAAATTCTATGACATTTATGATTGTCAATGAAATAGAACATTGATAAATGCTTACTGAAACTTATCCTATAAGCGGAAATTACATTTTCAAGGAATATTGAGAAAAAATACAATGGGTTCACAAACGTCTTTATTACATAACAAGTGACCAGTGAAGTTGAACTTTGTCTATTATGAGATAGTAACTTATTAAAGATAATGAGTTAGAGGATGATGTAAATTAATGAATTGATTGAAGTAAGATATGAACATTTTTGGATGATGTCTTTTGTAATCTCATAGTGTCGGTTATTATTTTAAGCCCATATACCTTATTCTGAGCTTTTGGACAGCTCAGTTTATTCATCCTACATGAGTCATATTTTGATCTTGTTATTCATTCACTTATCAATCTTCACTGTTTTTATATGAGCGTGTAGGTGTGTGTACATTTCTTATCCTATTCATCACATGTCTGTAACCTATTTTAGTGTGACTATAAATATTGATTAACGTTTGGTTAAATGGGAGTTGGCTTACCCGCCATTTCCACTGTGTGTCGTTTCTCTTCTCTCTATTCCATTCTCTTCATATACAAAATATATGTATTCGAAAGTTCATTCACGTTATTTGACTTATTTAATTCCGTTATTGACTAACGCGATTTAAGTCGATGATTATATACGAGAATAGGCGATATATATATTTCGATAACAATCATTCATATGAACTAATTGGAGTCAAATCCCGAGTACGTCAACAGACATCATCCTATCTAAATGACGACAAGATAAAGAGCCCTACTAATGTTTTACAGGTTTAATGTTGGTGTACTAAACCAAAGATCCTGGGTTCGAATCCTGTAAGTGGAATTGTGAGCATGTATTGCTGAGGAATCCTATACTAGGACGAGACAACCTTTCAATACTTCCAAGTTTTCCATGATGATCTGGCTTTAATTGAATCATGAATTTAACTATAATATTAACTCTATTAACTCATGAATATTCGAAATGGGTTTTGTGGATATTTTAGTAGTTTCAATTGTTGAAATCATCAGTTAATTGAAACTAAACCACCATGGAAAACTTGGACAAAATGGCCATCCAGTGCTTTCAGGTTTTTCACGGTGATCTAGGTTCAATTGACTCATGATCTCAACTCATGAATATTCAATAGATAAAATCGAAATATAGGCAATATGAAATGACTTGATAATGTATAATTGCAAAATGATGAAATAAATGAGTATTACCTGTAAATAGAACACTATAAAGAAGCACGAACTGTAAATGAACGTGATTTTGTTAACATAAAAAATGTAGTAACCATATAAACAGAAAGAATTATTTACTGGATAAGGATAAAACGCGTTGATATACGTGACAACACATTCAAATACTGGGTGATGTAAGTGTCCTTAGGGTTCCAGTGAGAAGCTGGGACCAGCAGAGTTCAGCTTTATCAGATGTATGCAATTGTAAAATAGTTTCTCAATATCGTAAATTTATTTTAGTAAGAGTTTGATGAGTTCTCAATCGTCTGGTGGTTCAATTTGTCACTAATGGTTCTGGCAGTTCCTAGATTTGATCTATTGTATGTTCATGGGTTTACATTTCTCAGAAACTTCAAGTTTTAATGAAACGGGTGTCCAATGGATTCTTGTTTTCAATAATCTTTCAACTAAGATCATTTGTGATGTGGACTATGAAATTCAATAGTCTGTAATAATACCTTTATTGTGAGAACGTCAGTTACTTATGGATATATGGATAAGCCTCATTTTCAAATTAGTCAGTTGCATAATAATAAATCCCTGTGATTACCGCATTTTAATATAATATTACTCTGAGAACACTGCATGAAATTCGACTAGAAACTGGTTCTATTCAGAAAGGACGTATAAAGAAAACATTTACTATTCTACATTCCGATAGTGAATTTTAGACAGTTGTCCTGTATTGTAGCTTATCATTTAACTGATTGAATGATATATAAGAAGTTGAAATGTAAATCGTTTGATTATTAGGACTTGGTATCTATTTGGATAACGCGATGGCGTTTGAAGTGGACGGTATTGGGTTCGAGTCTCAGAGTAAACATCAAATCTGAGGTACCGGTACATCTAACTGACGAGCCCCAAATGGGGCACCTGGTGGTCAGCTGCATCATCAATGGACAAGAAGGGTCAGATGCAGCTATAAAGGAGAGGATTGGCAAAGCTAAGGCGATGTTTCTGCAGTTGAACAAACAGCATATTCAACTCAAAGCAATTGTCTGTCAACCAGTATCAAAGTCACAATCCTCAATACGAACATCAACACAGTCGCTTCTACTATACGCAGCTGAAACTTCCACAGCTACCACAACCATCGTTAAAACGGTACAAGTGTTTTTAGATAGTTGTCCATGCGAGGTACTCAATGTCAGTTGTTGACCGGATACCATCAGCAACAGTCTACAATGGAAGAGAACAAACTAAAAAATTAAAAAAAGACGATGGAAATGGATAGGACATACATTACGAAAATCATCAAACTGCGTAATGAGGCAAGCCTTTACTACATGGAATGGTGAAAGGAAACGGAAAAGAGGAAGGTGGAAGAATACACACGCTACGTAGCGAATTGGAAGCAGATGTGAAAAGGAGGAATAACAATTGGAAACAATTGGAAAGGATTGTCGACAACAGTGTTGAACAGAGAATGTCGATGAGCAGCCTGTACACCTCCACGAGGGTTAACATTCATAAGTAAACATATAATTAAGTAAGTAACCATATTACATTAATTATAACTGTTCTTCTATTGTTTTTTCCTGAATGAAATATCTTGGTTTGAAATACAGATCCATTTCACACATATCTGCTTTATTATATTGTTTCTATCGCAATCACTTATACCGTAAAACGTTTCAGTTTCTTTCTGTTATACATTTTCCACTTGTAAAATGAATAATTGACATGATCAGTCTATTATTCCATGTTAGATAATTTCAGAAATTTACAATATCAGTTTACTACTGATTATATAATGTATGACCAGTGAAATATTGCTGAGTCATAACCAAATCATCCAGCAGTTGGGTCATTGAATATCGAACAGATCATCGATCCTCAGTTGGTCGTATGCCATCGACTGGCACATGCGACGGTGGCTTCTCTATCTTTCCTTCACTCATTCTTGCTAATATATTTAATAATAATTCTTTTGTGTTCAAATCAGCCATAGTATTTTGATACGTCAAAGGGGTAATTCACGTTAAATTCTAATCGTGAGGATGTGACTACAAAGTTAGCTAATTTGTCACACTATTCCCATCTAAATCGAGTAGACTTCCAAATATCAACGTTGATAATCTACAATACTTATATAATTTTCATGTTAATAATAATATATGATCCAGATCAAAAATTTAAGAAAAAATTTTATTATGAAACATTTATGGATCCATTTATAGATCCATTGACAAAGGATCTTTAGTGTTTTTTTTCTTGTTTTTTCTTTTAACATAATTCCATTCACAATAATCACACATTGATTACGATAGAAATAAGAAATTCAAATAAATAGATAAACATTATACAAACATTCTATATAGTTGATTTCCCCTAGGACACTATTCTCAATTGAAACAAACATTTCAAAAGAAATCATCATTTCTTTATAATCCTTTAAAAAGAATTATTGTTCAAGTCCCAGAATGAATATCAACTTCGGGATATACAGGTACATCCAGCTGATGAGTTGCAAATAAGATGAAACGCACATCCTGGATCTCAATACTAGCCACTATCCATGTTTGCTTATTATAAAGTAATTAGTTCATTATTCACACACACATATATAAAAGAAAACTAATCACCAGTGTTAAGTTGAATAAATGATTTGTCATTTGAAAGGTTAGTATCAGAAGTGCAATTTACCCGGGTGTGTTATGAGATAGTAATTCATTGATGACAATGGTGGATGTGTCGGTCTATTTAGTGGATTAGTTGGAGTTAGACATTAACACCGTTGGATGTCGACCAGCTCAGTCGTCTAGTGGTTAAGTTCCGCGTGCGAGACTGATAGGTCCTGGGTTCGAATCTCGCGAGACGGGATTATAGGTGCACACTGCTGAGGAGTCCAACAATAGGACGAAACGGCTGTCCAATGCTTCCAGGTTTTCCATGATGGTCTAACTTCAATTGACTCTTAATCTCAAGTATTAAAATTTTAAAGATCTTTTTTTCATATTAACTTTCTTTAAAGAATTTTACAATGAGATAGATACATATACATGTATATGATTTGAATAGTTTGTCAATTTTGGCACCAATTTTTTAACACATAACATTGTCAAAT
The DNA here is from genome assembly GCA_946903255.1 of Schistosoma spindalis. NCBI lineage: Eukaryota > Metazoa > Platyhelminthes > Trematoda > Strigeidida > Schistosomatidae > Schistosoma > Schistosoma spindalis. The sequence continues at coordinate 36,287,819 of OX336416.1, read as the reverse complement.
TTCATTAATACATGCCTTATTTTTGGCCTTTGTAAAATATCACAATAATTATGGACTTATAACTGTAGAGCTTTTCATTAGAAGTTCAGGAGTTCAAGTCATTGGTTCGAATCCTGAAAGTGGGATAGCGGATGTTCACTGTTGAGGAGTCTCATACTGGGATGAAATGGCTGTCCAGTGCTACCAAATTTTCCATGGTGGTCTGGTTTTAATTGACTCATGAACTCAACTATTAAATTATTCCGTGGAATTATTCAATAGTAATCTCGAATGACCTAATTTGACTATTGTACTTACAATCTTTCGTAATCAAATGTAATTGTCTCTTGTCTTTATTTACAAATCTTTGTATTATTATTATTATTATTATTATTATTATTATTATTATTATTATTATTATTATTATTATTATTATTATTATTATTATTATTATTATTATTATTATTATTATTATTATTATTGGTTAAACGTAATCTTCTGAACACATGATTCATTTAATTCGCATTCATCCCATCTTATTACGTCTTACTGATAATTTATCACACAATATAGTCCTCCACTAAACATTTGACTGAATTGCAATCGCACCATTCTTTCTCTCACCCTATCTGACCCATATTTATTCTGATCATGGATCTTAAATTTCACTTTACATATACGCAGATTCAAGTTAACATTCTACGTGAGTGAATATGAACATGAAAAATTTTATTCTTTTTTTTTCGACAATCCTACAATTTCATTAGTTGAAATCATGAGTCAATTAAAGCTAGACCACTATGGAAAACCTGGAAGCACTGGACAGCCGTTTCACACTGCGTATCCACAATCCTATCCCCCGCGAGATTTGAACCCAGGATTTATTAGTCTCGCGCTCGAGCGATTAACCATTAGACCACTGAGCCGGTATCGAACGGTGTTAATGTCTAATCTAAACCAATCCACGAAGTTGCGCCACGTACACCATTGTCTTTAGTGAGCTGATATCTTACAGCAGACCTGGTTAAACTCCAGTGGTAACGGCTTCTCACTAGAACTCCAGTAAATGCCTAAAATTCACATGCTTTAACTTTAAACACTGTAGTCTACCGTTAACCTGACCACTTTTTGTATTATTAATCTGGATATGAGATGATTGTAGAACCTGAAGAGAATATTCTTCGTTCAAATATTAGACAATTCTTCAAGAATTGGTCACAATCTTCATATTCACTATGCATGTATGCAAATGAAATGAATTATGTCGGAAAACGCCAGTAGGAGGATTTAAATGTGGTTGAATGGTTGAATAATTAATCTTCCTTTTTTTCCAACGAACCTCATCATTATAAACTAATTTGAATTTACAGCTTTTCATCAGGTATTGTTGGTTTATATTTACATGGCATTGTTTACTTAAATCTTTCCATTGATGTTTAAGACTACACTTGATCAGTCTTTTATTGATATGTGTGCATACTGTGCGTACTGCCTCGATATTGCTTTAATTCACAAACATTCTGAGCAGAGATGGATAGTGGCTAGCAGTATACGAATTTAAACTTTACCCGACTGCACAAGCAAGTGGCAATCAGGACTCAGTATCCAAATGGATAACACAATGGCATCTGAAATGTAGGTACATTGAGATGATGAGTTCCAGACAGGGCAAAACGCACCTCCTGGATTCCAATGCTAGGCACTATCCATCTTTGCTTAGAATGTTAGTTCATGTCTAAAACCATTTATAAAATAATATCTGATAAACTTTACAAGCTTAAGCATAAAAATGATATGATTATGTACGATTATCTCCTAAAGTTATATGTAAATATATAAAATCTGGATTGTTAACTATTTAGTTTCATACCCTCATACCAAATGATTAATACCGTTTACATAAACATATTTCTCCTTACAAGTAGTATGGTATGTGGCAGGAATTATTTCATTTTATATTCTCATCTCAATAAATTGTGATAACTTAAAACAATCTAATAAACTATAAATCTAATCAATGATTGTAAATGAATTGATAATGTTTATATTTATCTGATATGAGTGTAGAGAAGATTATAGGGGAAGGGATGTATTGAACTAGAACACTAAGTTATAGGATGGAAATATTGGCTGAATAGTTACTTACTTACTTACTTACGCCTGTTACTCCCCAATCGAGCATAGGTCGCCGACCAGCATTCTACAACACACACTGTCCTGCGTTTTCCATTCTAGCTCTATCCAATTCTTGTTCATTCTTCTCATGTCTTCGATCGTCCTCTTCTCCTTTATTTAGCTTTGAGGATTCCATATGAGAGATTGCCTTGTGATGCAGTTCGATATCTTCCTCGATGTGTGTCCTATCCACTTCCAGCGGTTCTTCCTCATTTCTTCCTCCTTCCTTCCTTCCTTCCTTCCTTCCTTCCTGGAATCTGGTTTGTTCTCTCCCACAATAGGTTGTTGCTGAAAGTGTCTGGTCAACTGATCCAAAGTATTCTGCGTAAGCAGCTATTAATAAACACTTGTATCTTCTGGATGATGGCTTTCGTAGTTCTCCAGGTTTCCGTCCAAAACATCAGAACTGTCTCGATACTTGCATTGAAAATTCTGACCTCGGTGTTGTTTGACAGACAGTTGATTTGAGTACCATATTTTCTTCAGTTGTAGATATGCTTCTTTATTTACTGAACATGCATAGATTACATATACATATATACATATCGTTATAATAAAGTTTTATCAAATTCTACCGTTTTCAGTTTTATGCTTACAATTAGCTCCCAAAATGATTACAGTTAGGATTAATAATCAAATTCAATCAACCCATATAATCTACCCAAGAAATTTGTTTTAAATAGTCTATTGCTTTAATAGTAATCTGCTAAAGAGAATTCAAAGATGAAAATCTTCTATCCAATAAATTCATTTGCTTAACACGTATATTCGTATTTAAAGTTGTTTGATAAATATGATTCTATAGAAGAATAGAAAGCAATTATATCATATAAATAGGTTGTATGATAATCAACAGATTAGATGAAGGGAAATGATCAAAGGGAATAGAAACAAATCAAAAAAGTACTTCATCAAATCTTGTAAAGTTTTCTTGAAGGAATTGTTTTTCAAAATAATCTACAGGGTCAAAAAATTAAGATCAGTGGCAGGTAGAACCAAAAAAATTCATCAGTATAGGGGTTGTGGAAATTATTATAAGTCTTAGATTGATGTTAGACCACTATGGATCGTGAGGGAATTCTTGGAGTTTAAGTGACCAGTAGAGATAATCCTTGTCGGGTAGAGATAGGTATCTACTCTCAGTACAATGGAAGATGTCTGCTCAATTTCGTGGATTAGTTGAGGTTATACATTAACCCCATTGGATGCCGGATTACTAGTCCAATAGGTTAAGCGTTTGCGTGCAAGACTGACAGGTCCTGGGTTCGAATCCCGCAAGATGGGATCGTGGATGTGCATTTCTGAGGAGTCCCACAATAAGACGAGACGGCAGGTTTTCCATAGTGGTCTAGGTTCAATCGATTCATGATCTCAACAATGAAAATTACTATAATTTCTACAAAAAACCCCTTCTGATAATAATCCGTTATTATCATCATTATTCATTTTTTCCTACATAGTAAGGATTTATTCAACTCATCAACTCTAACTTAATTTATATGTATTATGTGATCTCTGACCGAACACATAATCTGATTATCATTTCTTTCGCCTTATGTTACCGATAATTATTTGATAATCAATTATAGAATATTAAACGGCCTGTGAATTGATTTGATGTAACAATGGATATTATTCATTTCACAGTGAATAATCTTACTTTACTGTGAAATCTTAGATTATAATCAGAAGAGGGTTTTGTAGAGATTAGGAATCCTATACTGGGATAAAACGACCATCTAGTGCTTCTAAGTTTCCTATGCTGATCTAGCTTCAATTGACTTATGAATTTAACTATTAAATCGTAAATTGATCTTGTATCATTTATCTTAAACCTATTTGTTCCTTATAATAATTAATTTGGGATTACAAATACAGGCTTTGATGAGCATTACTTGGAGGAATATATTTATACATATGTATTATATCCAAAGTTAGATTCATGAATCATTCTAAGCTAGATCATCACTGAAAACCTGAAAGTAGTGGGTAACTGTTTCGTCCTAGTAAGCGACTACTTAGCAGTGAGCATCGTTGATCCCACACGCGAGACAATTATCTATCCAAATTCGTAATCCATAAGATTGGCCAAATTGAAGGCAGAGTACATCGTTTAAAATTATAATATATGAATCAAGAATTGTTGTTTGTCATGAAGGAGAAGATTTGTAGCTCAGATTCAAACTTGTGCTGATGATGTCGTTCAGACGAACGATGAAAGCTCCACGATCAAATCATCCAGCTCAGAGAATAAAACTCCATCAAAATTGTTTGTTATATCAAATCAAATCGTTAATGTTACGGTGACTAATATGAAGTGTTAATTTGAATCAGTTTATAAGTGAGATCGAATTGTCATATAAATGATCAGAATAAATATGGTCAACATGGTGTGTGTGTGTGAAAGAGAGAGAGAATAGTGTAATTACAAAACAGAAATTACTTAACATGTAGAATAATATGAACTAGGTCAGATATAATAGCCAGGGTTGGATACTAAATAAATTTCTCAAAACGGTTAGCAAGTGTAATAATAATAACAATGATAAAGATAATAATAATAATGAGAATGGTAAGATGTGTGGATAAGTTTGGGGCACAAAAATGAATATTATTCAAACTATGTCACCATAACATACAATTGATTATTAAGTAAAGCAAGAACAAATATTGATGCAGAATAGTATGAATTCATAATATTTCGAGGTTCCTCATCAGCTGCTTACAACCAAATATGTGATAAAAAATTTACATTTAGATAGTGTAAAACAATTGGCATAAATGAATGTGCATAACTGGAATAATAACTATATATATATATTTATATATATGCTAGAAATGTATAAACTCCATTCAACTATTACATCACCCACCTTTAATTGTTTCCTTAGTTCTAACACCAATTAACCTCTGACCTTTTCTAGCATATATATATATATATATATATATATATATATATATATATATATATATATATATATATATATATATATATATAGTTATTATTCCAGTTATGCACATTCATTTATGCCAATTGTTTTACACTATCTTAATGTAAATTTTTATCACATATTTGGTTGTAAGCAGCTGATGAGAAACCTCGAAATATTATGAATTCATATTATTCTACATCAATATTTGTTCTTGCTTTATTTAAATTCATAAAGGGAACTAACTACATGAAATTTTTGAAAAGCCGTCTCCCTGCTCACATTTTCAAGTCACTTAACCAGTTGGTGACAGTTCGTTGCAGGATATCGCGAGAAACAACAAGATTAAACTTTCTGTCACGTTGCTTAAATGATGGTCATTTTCCTCATCATATTATTAAAGTTGTCCGTGCTTGTAAAATACCTCCTACCTTAAAAAATCTTCGACGCGTCACAAAGTCCCAAATTGAATGTACTAAGGAACTTATTTCCAAACTTAAAACAGAATCACTTCGATATGACAAAATTGTTATGGATTTAAACATTGTATGTAGAATCAAACTCATGAATTTCATTCTTGATGTTCAATCCAAAACCAGTCATAAATTCTTAAAGACATTAACCAAAACACTTGTAAAAGAACAAAAACATAACACCTTCCCTATGAATCCAGGAAAATACGTACAGAATCTTTCTAGTAAAAAACTAACGCGAATCGAATCTGAGGCACTCTCCCTCGGATTTAAATTTCATATTCCGAAGAAATGTAACAGAATAGACACAGAAACTCAGTTTGAGTATTTATATCAACAATTGTCAGAACTCAAACCCACGAATGATGAAAAACATAGTTGGTTAAAATCGAAATTAGTTGATATTACAAACCAGTACATAACGACACCAACCCCACAATCGAAGGTGTTAACTAAAGATCACCAACTAGCAATAAAAAAACTTATGAAAGATGAAACAATATTGCTACTTCGTCCTGATAAAGGTTCAGGGGTAGTCGTTCTTAACAGAGATGAATACATCAACAAATTAATGTCTACTTTAAATGATTCCACTAGATTTATCGTCGATAATACCCAGAAAGACTTAACGGAGACAACGGACAAACGCCTCGTAAAAAAATTGAGAGAACTCCTGAATAAAAATCTAATTGATAATCATACATACAACGAACTTAAACCCAAAGGATCACAATTACCATACTTATATGGCCTACGCAAAACTCATAAGCCCGACATCCCGATAAGACCAATATTATCCATGACCAATTCGCCCTTCCACAAACTTTCTCGCTGGCTGACAAAATGCCTAAAACCAATCCGAAAGAAAATAGCGCCCTACAGTCTAAAAGACAGTTTTGAATTCGTGCAAAAACTCGACAACCTAAATGTTTCTGACAAATTTATGGTTTCATTCGACGTCTCATCACTCTTCACTAACATCCCCTTGGAATAAACGGTTGATATCATATGTAAATATCCCGAACTTCTACCTCTACCAATTCATGATTTTAAACAACTCATTTTTTTATGTACTAGAAACATACAATTTCAATTTAATAATGTGTTTTACCGTCAAATTGATGGAGTTGCCATGGGTAGCCCGTTGGGCCCAATTCTTGCTGATATATTTATGGGATACCTGGAACAAAATGTGCTTAAGCACGCAATCAATACTACTACACTATACTGTAGATATATTGATGACACATTCCTTGTCTGCAACAATCAGAAGCATGCTATTAGACTACTCAATCTGTTTAATAAAGCACATAAGAATATAGAATTTACTATGGAAAAGGAAGTTGAAGGTAAATTCCATTTCCTGGATATCAGTATCAGACTAACACTTGATGGCACATTACAAAGACACATTTATCATAAAAATACTTGGAGTGGACTATATCTTAATTACTATAGTTTCTGTCCAATGAGTTACAAAAAGGGTTTGATACGAACCCTTTTTGACCGCGCTCGAAAAATTTGTTCAAAGGAATGCCTGGATGATGAGATCACTCTCATCACTAATGCTCTACGTGAAAATTCATACCCGTTGAAATTTATCCATAAATATGCAAAAACCTATCCTCAGACAAAGTATGATAGAGTTGAAAAGAAATCTTGCTTCCTATATCTACGTTTTAAAGGAGATGAAATCGCTGGCTTAATTAATCACAGACTAAATTCAGCGTTGAAAGTTGCCTACCCAGCTGCAAAATTAATGACAGTATGGAAAACGAA